>JAYKKI010000001.1:18847500-19077500 GCA_039881145.1 Druceiella hillmani
TCATTTAAAGGGATTATTAAAAGGAACAAGAAAATATTCGCTATTTTAAATCGCATAATTGAGACGATATTCTGAAAAATGTAAAAATAGGGGATTACTACTTATTTCGGAAACTATTTTTAAATAACGTTTAACCAGAAATAGCGTTTGATAAGTTTTACCAGAATTTAAAAGAGAAACTGCAGCAGTTATACTAGATCTTATAATTTTTCAAATATGCACCATATTCTTAAGTCTTTGAAAGATACAGTAGGCAGTAAATTTACGTTGTATACAATTATTGTATTTAAATTGTTTATTAGAAGTGCTATGTACCCATACATATTTATAAATGCCTAACTGCTTGCAGAATCCTTGTAGTACGAGTATTGTTCATGCTTAATAGGTTTTTATACATTATCAGCAATTATATATTTACGCAATTATGAAAATTGATATTCGTTAGTCTATGACTACTCTTGGTTTGTTTGATGTATTTCTTGTAATTTTTAAAATTTATCCTTTAATAGTACTAAGATATAAGTTCATTGTTCTTATTTAATGATGTAAAAGGTTAAAATCAATTAACAGTAATTAAACCGTACGAAATAACTGTATAACACACTATGTCCTACCATTGTACTAGGGTTCATATAGTTAATAAAATTATATCAGGAATTAACATTTCATAAAAATTACATAAGTTTACAACGGCATTTAGAACATTATACAATTTAAGTAGGACTTCCGTAGATTATTCTCCGATTAATTGGAAGTAATTTCTAACAAAGTTCTAGCAAATCATATAAATTTACTGTTTATTCAGATTTTTTATTGGAAACTCAGCCAAGCCAAAATCGAAAAGAAAAATGAAATGTTACTCGTACACCTATAAAGTGTTTCCAGGTTTCCATTACCGGCTCATTCCGTAGACGTTAGTGCCTTTATAAACTACTCCTCGCGCAGATAGGGTAAAAAAGCAAACAGAAAACAGAAGCGCGAGGGAAGCTGTATTCGTACGTGGAAACATTGTATCGGAGGCAATATCGCCCGCGATCACGTATCATCAATAAGTCAGCGCAGCATGTGCTCGTATCGGGTCCCGTGACTTGTAGCTCTTGTATTGCAGTGGTGTGGTTAGCTAGCGATATCTATGTAGAGACAAGTGTATCATTTGTTAACATCGTTTAAAACGATGTTAACAAATGTAGTGGCCGTATTTTTTGTATGGATTTCATTCCATTATTTTTTATAAATGACCGATTTGCTGTTTTTAATTTGGCAAGAGTCAATTTAATCAGAATCGGAATGTGAAAAATATAACGATTTCATTAATATAACGTGTATCAACTAATAGGCTCGGTTTTAAAAAATTCTCTACTATGACCTAAAATATACTATTATCACAACGTTCAAAATATATCAGAGGCTCACATAATGTATTTCTTTACAGATTTATTTAAGCTAATTAAATTTGAAATTTGAAATGCTTTTGCATATAAGTAGAAAAAATCAGCTTAAGCATGGGCTTAAAAATAGTTTGTAGTAAATACTAGTACGGCCCCTGTACCGTAATACGTTGTCTTTTTCCTTTTTACAAAAAAGGTTACCAAATTAGTTTGAATACACGAAAAAGAACATTTTACACAACTTGACTACATTTTTGGACACAACATTTGTTATACAGTAATTATTATAGATTCAAAATTTTTTTCTAAAAAGGCAACAGGTTTTTTTTCTAAAAAAGCCAAAAGTACATGGCGTCTCATTCCTCAAACAGACTTCGAATCTTTATACAGTGACACTCCCTTCACTCCAACCCTTAAAATTTGAACTTGCGTATATTTCAACGCCGTTGCTCTAAGCAAAATATTATATTGTATGCTAAAATTATTATATGACATAACATTATATTTCTGGATCTTTTCCATTTTTTCTATGCAGTGGATGTCTTCTACATGCAAGTAATAACGCACAGTTATGATGAGATAAAACAAGAAAGAAATGACATATGTCCCTTCGCCAATTGCAGTCATCTTGTCTCAGCGACAAACGAATGATAGCGTACATATCAGAAAAATAATCTGAGCTTTTATGAGAACATAGCGAAATTCATCTCAGCTTTATTTATTCGCAGAATATTTGGCCCTTCATATTTAGTATAGTGAATTTTTAAGTTATTTTAAAGTTGTGCATTTCAAAAGCGTGAATTTTTTTATAAGGCAAATACTTTGTGTGACGATAACTTGCAAAACTGTATTTATACCGTTATTACGCATCTTATTATTAAAATATAATAAAGCACAATCACGAATGCATGTACACACATACACAGGCACGCACGTATGCACGAAAGCACGCATACACGCAAGCGGGCACCCAGCACGCATAAACTGAATAATTTTAAAGTATTTTAGTTTAAACGTATTTTTAAACAAATAAAACAAAAGTAAAAAGAGAGAAACGTAAAGATTTGATAGATTTGATTTCTAATTAAATGGCCAAATCCGATATTTCCACTAGAAATTTTAGTATCCACGTATTTTTTACAATGTACAATTACATAAGGCGGACGAATAGCTGCATGATCAGTCATCCAGTCAAGCGAGACAACCAAATAATGAAATATATTTTATGTTTTGGATGGCTGTATCGTATTGTGAAATTAGTTTCAAAATAAAATAAGAAGCTAATATGTAAAAAATAAAAAGAATCAGGTATACTAAGAAACTAAAAAATAGCATGAAATAAATAAATAAAAAAGTGTAATTTTTTAGTACTAGGTGCTCCAGTGTCATTGGAATTAAAGTATGATAATTTGGGTTGTGAATATAGATGACGTAATTGTTTGGGGGAGGGGATGTGGAGGGGGAAGAGGTCGTTAAAGGGGAGGGGAAGGGTTATTCTATTGAGATTCAAAGCAAATCAAATATCTTAAACGATCAATATCATGTTCCTGCCGGAAACTCGAAATACTCCGAGTAATGCTCGGTCACCCGGTACTAATAATTGAATAAAGCAGTGTGACGTGTGAAGCGTGTTAACATACTGTCGATAACTTATCGGTTAATTACAATTTACTAATGTATGACGATAGGTAATAAGTACCAAAGAAATTTGCAATATATCTGATAAAATGAAAAGGATTGGACACTAAACACCATGAATATATTTTCGTTTACTATATTACATTTAAATATTATATAAATATACACACACACACACACACACATATATATATATATATATATATATATATATATATATATATATAATTGTTATATAAATTCGAGGTGTTTGTGGAAAACTGTCACAATATACATTCAGAAAATTTATCACAATATACATTCTAACGAAATAAAGATTTAATAATATAAGGATATATATTACAATAGGGAAAATCATTACCAAAATAAACAACAACAGAACTGTATTTCAGAAGAAACTTCTTCAAATATCGATATGATGGTATATATTATATATGGTATATAGATATGATGGTTCAGCACGATGTCGTTATTTGGATCTAATAAATGTGTAAAAATTAGACGGATCGACCACGGGCGAAAAAGTTGTGCTAGTAAACTTTTATATGTATCTGGTATCAAAAACTATATCTGAAATAACAATATGAGAAACGCAACATTTTGCCGCTCAAAAGTTTCATAGTGATTGTTAATCACGTTATTTAACGTAAAAAAACAGCGAATAGAGTTAATTGTCAAGGAAGTCAAAAGGAAGATTAAAAGAAGTAAGGAAAAGAAAATTGAAGCAGCTAGTTTGAAAACTATGTAAATATTTGAAAAAAGTTTCAGAAATAATTCAAGGCCAAAATATAATATTTCGTTGTTCGACTACCTTTAATACGAGATACAGGTAGATATACTAACGTGTTATAAATAAAGAAGGGGAAACGTGATTAGGTTGCCTACATCACAAAATATAAATTTGAAAAGCACTGCAAAAAAGTAGTATATGTGTCCAGGTTGTGTTTCTGAAATGTAAGTGGCGAGTTGAATATTATGTATAAATGAATGGTTTCCACTTAACGACACAAGAAGCTAATGCCAATGCAATGGTATAAGATCGAGAGGATTATGAGAGTCTTTACCCAGTATATCTTGTGCTCCATTCATTTTGCTCCATCTAATCAAGCTATAGGCCCCACGGGCGGCGATATGCTGTATCCTGGAAGAATTTTTTCGACTGTAGATGAACTAAAGGCATCTTATGAAGATCACGCATTTGGAATTATTAGAAAATTGAGGGTGTATTTTATATAGCTTGGAAACCAATCCATTTTTAAGACCATATGTAATAAAAATTTGATTGGTGATTGTCAAATCCATTATACAATCTATCTACAAAACAGATGGAGAAAAACCTTTTTAATATCAAGAACCCAATATTCAAGACCATTTCATGAATATTGTTATGCTATATCTTCCTGTGCCTAGTTTTCTAGTAAATTCATAAGTTAGTGTTACGTGCAATGCAGAAATTCTGTTATATGTCGGCTGTCTCATTTTCAGTTTTTCAATAATATCTCCAATGCAACATAAAATCAAAGAGCTTAGCAAAAGAAGAACGAATCGCAAGGGTAATTCTATTTATCAAGTACGCTTTATTGAAAAAGTTTAACTTGAATATGGTCTGGTTTTCATTACACTTCAATTTATTTCATTTATAGTTGAGATATCACATGGTATACATGTCTGGTTCCTCAAGGGCCACTTTAACTTTTTTTAATAAATAAACCAATTCAAAGTAATAAAACATGACAAATTTGAAAAATAGTTGATTAAAAGCAAAAATAGTTCAGCAAAAAGAACGAATTCTAAATTATGTAAGACTATATATCAATATACTTTACTAATAATGAAAAGTCGTATTTTGAATATTACAAGTAAACATTTTCAGAGAGCTTGTAAAAATATAGATTTCCTCATCGATTGGTGTAGGAGTACATAAACTTTTAATGAGATTTTATATTTACTTAAATTTGCCCATATATAAAAAAAACAGAAGAAATTTTACTAAAAACTTTTACTGATTTATGGACATTATAGACACATCTCAAACAAACATTCGAGAAGTTTTAATTTTATTCTAGTACAAACATTATCAATAACCGTTAATAATGGACGCTGCAGTTACCCTGTGGAATAAAAAATACAGTTAAATGTCTTATTGAATATCATTGACCAATAATTTTATAAATAATGAGATACATGATCTTTAACTAGAGAAAAAAAAGTAGTAAGTAGCACTCCCAATCTGCTTTTATACATACTTAGGTATATATAAATATTTAAGGGTACATAGTATGTATTAAACTATATCTTACTTACCTGGCTAATATTAATTCAAATATGTAATATGGCGACGCATTTTTTTAATCATAATTTTCACAAGCAGCTTCAAAAATCGACGAAAAAGTAATTTTTGTGAATCTTTGGCTAAATATTCTCTAATCGTAGGCTTAGTTATGTATTATTTTAAAGAAATAATATATTATTTTCAAGAAGACAACAATTTATTATGATTTATTTTGTTCCGTGGGAAGTATTTTTATTGCTAACGATATCGGCCGTCATAGTGGGGTCATTGTGACACGATCAGTCAGTACATAAACCGATCTCCCTCAAAGTTGTTTTGTACCACTTAAATAGTGTCCCCCTTTATAGATTTATTATCAATTTTCTGTCCCTGTAAAACGCAGCGTGATGACAGGTTGCTTATGATTTTTTTAAAGTTATGGGCGTTTAACACAAAAATAATCTTCAGACAAAGTAGGAAACAAAGAAATCTTTCTTCTATAGATAATGGAAACAAAGGTCTTCGCAGGTAAATATGACCCATCATATCAAACGACTACCTTTACTTCAAATATGCTCTTATAGTTTTATATATTACTATGAAGTATTAAATTAATATATTTTAAATATGTATACTGTATTCTAGATCTTAACACACGTCAGCTGTTATTTATCCATGCATGATTCCACAATTTATTAATAGTGTTAATACCACAAGTGATGATACCACAATTTACGATAATACCAAATATATAAAACCTAATATTTTTTTATGAATTTTCAATATTGTAGATATTCATAATAAATCGCCTACAAGAAAAGACGTAAACTGATCTTATTAATTTTTTTCTTGCAATCTGTCCCACTTTGGCTTTTCTCGAGTTAAAGTGATAGCATAGATTTTTCAATTTTCCGTATCAATAATTTTTTCTATTTCAATATTTTATTTTTAAATTTAATTTATGCAAAACAAATTTCGTTTTAGGTTTTATTATTTAATAAAACCCATAAGAAACTTAGGCAGGAATTAAAATTTTTTTGGTTGAAATGATAATATTTAAGCATTAAAAACGCATGGAAATTGTTAACCGAAAAAAGGCTGTAAGGTTCTTACATGATCAGGTTTTTAAAATCATGTACATTATGAGAATTTGGAAAATGAGACAAACGATTACAATATCAATTATAAAATTTATTATTTATATCGAATTTCAAATAAGGTTGGAATTAATCTTATATAAATACGGCTGTAAAAAGTTGCAATTTGTCAGCATTACCCCGCAAAACAAGTGAGATCTAAAATATGAATAGTTTTTAAAAATATCAGTGATATTTGATAAAGATAATTACTAGTCATTACTGCGTATATTACTCTCTGTTCTTGGATTATTTTCAGTATTTTCAGTTATTTAATATCTAGTTCAAAACTCTGAATATTATGCTATGTACAAAGAACCTAGCAGTGTAATTTCAGGTGACGAGATAGAGCTAATTAAAATAAAATTTCACGCAGATTAAATTACTGAAGTGAAAGTAGTGGAAAAATATAAGTTATCCTTCAGCTACGTTTTAAGTTAGAAGATTTTGGTAATAAATTTTACTAAAGTCCCATTAATTAAATTTTGATAATTTTCACATAAACCATGAAATTATTATGTTCAATTGTATGTAAAACTGTTTTAATTTAAAACGCAGCTAGAAAAATCGCCCAGAAATAGTAGTTTTTGAAGAAGATTTCTATGGAGCTTGGAACATATTAGGTTAGTTTGGATATCCATAGAAAATATTTTGCATAAACTTACAATGATATAAGTCGTATGCCTAATATTGGAAACTCGCAATTACACAGTGCGTGATTAGAGTGCCATTGATTTCAAACAAGCTATGGAATGCCCGTAAATCAGCAAAACGACTCCTCTCGTTAAAAGGATGCTAACTTTCGACCAAAATAGAAGTGTTCAAAATAGGCAGAAAAAATATTAAATATTTCTCTGCCTTAAAATAAATAAGCAAGTAAAGCTACACATGGCACCCGTACACAAAAATAGTAGCTTAATCATGAAAGATAACTTCATTGATATTCAAAAATGTCTGAGGAAGAAGTAAGTGAATTGTTTTTGTTTGGCGGCCAGAATAATACGATATTAAAATCTTTGTTTTTCCGTTGTTACGGGCACGTACGGGCTGAATTCGCTGAAGTAATGAATTATTTATCACGTATCTTGTACCGCTATGGAAATTTTGTCTGGATCTTTATTATGTTGAGATGGTTCTTGTTTATAGAAGGTGAAAAGAAGGAGGTTTTTTTAAGAACGAAATCCAAAAATAAGTTTTTACGGAAACCGCAGAGAAATTTTATTCCCTGTGAGTGTATTAATTGGGCATAGGGCTAGAATGGATTTCCTTCATCGAATATTGAGAAGTAACACAGCCAATAAGAATTATGTTAATTATAGAAAATTTGTAAATTATGTTAATTATAGAAAATATTTTATAGTACATTCCAAATGTTAAAAGAATAAAATCAACACATTGGGCTAAATCAGTTTAATAATACGCCTTTGTTTTATTTATTGGTATATCTCTGTAAATTTCTGTGAATTTATTTCATAGTAACATATTTTACAAGTATGTTCTTAAATTACTCAAAACGAAAAAATTAAACAAAATACTTAGGAAAATGAAATCGTTAGTAAAAAGGGATATCAATGTTTATAATAGTGATTTATTTTGCACTTACCTCTCATATTTTTTGATGTTATTTTAAAAGCCACTTTCCCTATAAGATGTGCATTGTTGCATGTTTAGTATATTGAAGTTAAGTAACTACGTATGGGATACTTCGTCTTAATAAAGTAATTTTCTATCAGTGACTAGGAGCAGTATTACTAGAATGTATAGTGGATGGTATATATATATATATATATATATATATATATATATATATATATATATATTATATATATATATATATATATATATATATATATATTTATATATATATATATACCACTTGCAGATATAACCCAGGATATAAAATATATGAATTCCATAATTCTTATAATGTGTTTGAGATGTTTCTATGTACCTAGAAAAACCAAACGTTTATTGTTTTGTATGAGAATAAGCAATTAACACAAAATTTTCAATTTCATCATTGAATTTATGTAAGACATCTAAAGAAAAGACCCAACTACTGATAGAAGGTCTAACGTAATAACCAATAAGGCCGTAAATGCAAAAGTTTATTAATTAATTAATGTACAGACATTAAAGAAAGAGCTAACATGTAAGACAACAAAGCCATAATTGCAAGAATATTTGTTTTATATTCATGTACTCATCTATTAAACGAAGACTTAATAGGAGAATTGACACGGCCATCTACGCAAGATATCCCTTACTTCTCACTGATCCTTCGTCAGTGATTATGACTTTTAAAACGGAGGTTAAATTTTTTTTTTATATTTATATGTCAGTTGTTTATATTTTATATGTCAGTTGTGTAAATATCCAGAATGTTTTATAAGTAATTAATAATTACCTTAGGTAAATACAGAATTAAGTTTTTACCTCAATAAATTTCTTAACATTTCAATAAAACATTACAAACAGATTTAATTCCCTCTCCAATTCACAGATATCCATAGGTTAGGTAGCGATATAAGATAATTATTACATTAAAAGTGGCGTCAGCCGACTGTCCATTATTATTTAGAACAAATAAGGAGTTTCATGTCTGACATGTATTCTACAGCATTCATTTTTCATATTTCTCTCAAATATCGCCATTGTAAGACCACAAGTAGGTGACCTTTCGAAAGTTGCATCTCCTCAGTAGCAATAAAACTGACTTCTTACTGATCCTTCGTCAGTGATTATCGCTTTTAAAACGGAGTTAAATTTTTTTTTTGCAAGAGTTACCCAGAGTTGCTTCCCTAATTTCTTAAATTTATGTATCCATATTTTAGTTTATGATAACAATTTTAATAAACAATCATAATTATTTTGAATCATTGTCTTAATTTAAGAGCTCACGCTATGATTTTCTGCATTATAAAAATTTAGTAATTATTTCGTAGCTGTTGTGTTTGGCTTAAATAAATCTTATCACTAGTCACTGGCATGGGTAGCAATATTATTTTGAGGGTGTCGATTAGGACAGTAATTGAGGTCATCTTTGATGTATCGCTTCATTTACCTTACTGAAAGCTAGTAATAAGATCTATCAGCCTTTTGGACAAACTGCGGTTTCCGCAACTTTATATTTGCCCGCCACGACCCATAATGTATTTCGTTATAAAATTTCATCGAGATTTTTTGTTTGACGTCATCTATTCGTCAATTTATTTGAAGCGGAAGCATAATTAAGTTAGTGTGAGTCCCCCTTACATAATTATTATAAAATAAGCAAGCTACATAGCATCTTTTTGTACCAAACATTTGATATCGATAAGTTACGATATTATTATAATTTGATGAATTTTTTTTACTATTACTTTATAACAAGCGGAATTTTACTCAGTATTGACTCTTCTAAAAGTAATTATATATTTTTGGAATATTTTTAGGAAGGTTCAATTAACAGAACAGGTAAAGAATTTTATTTGGTGTTAAAAACTTCCTATTCCACTTCACCTCATTTGAGTTGATTTTCCTAAAACTGTAAGACATATGTGCAATTATTAATTTCCAAGTGTATTATTGTGTTATTAGGATCATATAGTAATTTGTCTCCCTATCGTTTTTGAACCCCTATTTTATCCCTTTATATGGTGAATCGATAAATATTTTATTTAACGTCCTCTATTCGTCACTGTATTCGAAGCGGAAGCATAACTGAGTTTTTTGGTGTTATATTTTTCTTCTTTTTCATTTGCTTTCTTGTTTATATTTACATTATCTTAGCTATTATGTGCAATTTAGCTCACGGATATTAGTTCTTTCTGGGATAAAAGGTATTTTACATTAATCTCCATAATACAAGTTGCACAAAAATAGTCGTTCGAGATCGATATTTCATGGAAAGTAGTGGAAAAATTGCTGGAATAAATCTAAAAGTAGAAGAAACAAATAAACATGCTTACTTTCGTATATAATATAATATTTAGTATTACTTAGAAAGGACTGAAATAACTAAATGAATATATATACTTAATAGTGATAAGAAGAAAATTCTAGGGATATTCCGCCAACTACACATAAACAAATTTATATGGATGTTTATCTGAGTAAGTTCCGTATTTTGAAATATAAACGCAACTTGAGTATCACTACCACGCCATACTTTCTTGCATATACTCGTATACTGATCAATAAGTAAATGATTATTGAATTAATATTATATTATTCAACTGTTCTGGGTCAAAATCTTGCCTACTAACGGCATCCTTAAGTTGAATATAAGTTAGCCCAAGGTAAATCACCTTGGTCGTTTCCTTTTATCTCTATTTTAACATATTCACCAACTAAATGTTTACCAAAGAGAAAGCAAAATTATATTATGGAATTTTTTTTCCCCTTATATAATTATTATAAAATAAGCAGACAATTTCTGTTTCACGTCTAACTTGCAATAGAACTTATCTTTTTATCGGTATCTTGATCCTGAAATCACACTCTAGTATTATAAGTAACCATAATCTCTCTGATAAAACAATAAAGGGGATCATTATGCAAATAAGCAAATAAAGTCAACTACCAACAAAATCCATATAAACATCAGTACAAATTCCGTTAATAAAAACATTTAAATAGTTTATTTCATAAAAAAAATAGAAAGCATATAAAAAGTGGAATATCCTAAGCAAGATGAAACCTGCAAATGGCAAAATTTATATAAACAATACGTTTTCAATAAATATACATAGGACGAGCATATATACTCGAAGGTAAACTTTTTATTACTCACAGTGAAGCGATTTATAATCTACGTAGCTTCATTTTGCACTAATATTGATTAATAACGATATTATTAAAATATGATAAAGTTTTTTTGCTATTGCTTTTTAACAAACGGATTTTTATCCAGGATTAACTTTATTAAACCTAATTGTATGTTTTTAGAATATTTTTAGGAAGTTTTAATTAAGAGAACATGTAAAGAATTTTATATGCTTTTAAAAACTTCTAATTCCATTTCACCCCATTTGGGTTGATTTCCCATAAACTGCAAGACATATGTGCAATTATTTATTCCCTAGTCTAAGGTATTATTAGGATCATCTAGTAATTTTAACTATTTTAAAACATCTAGAATGTTTTAAAATAGCTAATAAATACCTTAGGTAAATACAGTATTAAGTTTTCAACCCAATAAATTTCATAACATTGCAATGAAACATTACAAATAAATTTAATTCCTTCTCCAATTCACATATATCCATATATTAGGTATCGATATGCGATAATTACTACATTAGAAGTGGCGTCACCCGACTGTGCGTAATTAGTTTGAACAAGTAAGGAGTTTCACGTATAACATCTGTACTACAGCATACTGTTTTAAAGTTGTGACTGTTCAGTAGCAATAAAATATTATACGTATAATAATATATTATTGCTATTGAACAGCTATACAATAATAGTAATTAACTCGATAAAGATTACTCGATAAAGGAGTTAGTCTGAATATCGTTTCGCAAAACAATTTTTTTTAGTCAACTTCTTGAAAGACGAGAAACGAAATTTTTTTTAGGTGATGTGCGGCTGCTTAATTATATTACCATTATGATATCCATTAGACGTAGCATTAAAAATGTTAGCTATTTAGTAAATAAACACGCTATGAATTTAAAAAAATAGAGGTATTAAATTAATATTTACGCGTCGGGGCACAACTTTAAAAATTACGATAATAGTTGAAATGTATACCATATGCATTCCAGTCGCAACTGTAATCTTGCGGTAAATAGAATTAGTTTTAATTAACTTTATATCCTAAAATCCCGAGGCTAATCATTTTAAACGCTGTTACCTTGTAAAAAGGTTCGATGGCTAAATTCATTTTGATTATTAAATAATAAATTCCAACAAATACTATAAAGACAATTATAATTGTGAGTGTAATTATGAGTTATAAATGTCAAACCATTTATCAATAAAAGATTAAATATATTCCCTGTCATTTGGATATACCGATACCGATATTTAATTTTCATGTTTATATAGTAAACGTAACATATTGGTAATTTATTATCTTCAAGTCATTAGTAAGAGGAGCTTAAAGTTTGGAACAGTATATTAATGACCAGCACTACTCCGCTGGTTGTTGCTAGAAGTTGCACTCTAACTAGGTTCTAGACTTCACGGCGAGCAAGAGAAACAGTAAATTGGCTAGCTTAATTTCACTTCAAGAATAGTAGTGTGGAATAGACTAGAAGAGAATGTAAGCAAATTTTACAGACAAGAAAGGTGGAAAAAAATAAAAATGTCACAGTATTTATATTGACCATCTTGAATATTCGTGATACTTGTTTTACTATAATACATCGTCAATAGTTCCGTGAATGTCAAATTGAGGATGTGAAACTATTATTTACTTGCAGTGCATCGAATTAAAAGGGAATCATTATAAGCCGTAAATATTTCAATTAACATGTTACGTCCATAATAAGTTGTTAAGTGTTTATTTGCTGTATTCGTGAATTAGTAACGTGAATCAGTACGAGCACAACAGCTTAACACCTTTGCTTAACAAAATTACAAAATTATTGATATTTTAATTGGTTTAATGATGGAACATACTTTTTGTAGATATATATATATATATATATATATATATATATATATATATATATATATATATATATATAAAATATATATATGTATATATATATATATATATATATATATATATATATATGCGCATTTCACGTTACGTAACTAGTTTCGAAGAGTTCTATTTCGTACGTATGATAAACTTTTACCCTTAATCTTAGTATGTTTCACAAAAAAAACGATATATAGAAGTTTGAAAACAAAACAAATATCGATTTTAATGGTTTGTATTTCTAAATATGTTTGGGACTAAGGATTATTTTCCAAAAAGATTGATTAACAGAAATAACTTTATAACGGTTTATGGGAAAGGGGGGGCAAGTGTAATAATAGAATTATTTTTTGTTCTGTGCACCGCGTAGAAGAGAAAGTAATTGGGCTTTCAAAAATGTTTGCAGAATTTTATGTAACTACTCTTTTTCTCCCAAACTAATTCACGTCAAAAGTGTGAAATCTGGCACAACCATATAGCATATTTATCTACACACGTTTCAGAAATTAATACTGAATAATATTTACACAGAAATTTTAGAAATAAAGTTATTAAAAATGTCATTCTAGTTTCATATGTTGTGTGAGGTTTCAATGGAAAGAGAAATTTATAAGAATTTCAAGATAATTTCTCTGAATGTCATTTAATTTAGTTTCAGAAATATTGCTGAAAATGCTCACAAAAAGTAATTTCCTCCCAATCGAACTGCTTCATTGAAATTTGTGAATAAAAAGAAACAGCATTTTTTAAGTACAAGGTTACCTAAATTTTACCAAAACTGTAATGTTGTAATGATTCTCAATATAAAAGTTTTCTAGAAATTACAATTTTTTTTTGGAATACTGGGTAATATGTTTACATATTTATAATTATATTACCTTAGTAAATAGTTTAATATATACTATGTATGTCCTTAAATATTTGTATGTGTCTAAGTGTATGCGAAAGCCTCAGAATACGAGTGCAATGAGTAGTCAAAAATATTTAAATTTTTTTTAAACTATTAGTAAATAATAATCTATTTATTTAACTATATAGATGTTCCAAAGAGTACCTGCAGCATCCTTTATTATAGATTATTAATTGTCATTAAAATAGCAGCTAATTAATACTTTATGTGTAATGTGTCTATAATATTTTTGATATGATTCCTTCTGTTTTAATATATTTGTTAAATATGGATAACAAATCTGAATAATTATTTATTAATTTTTAAATTATAACAATATTAATTTTTCGAGACCAGTTTTTAGTGGTACTGGTGGGATTAATAAGATAATAAGAAAATCAATAATTTTACGTCTTCCACAAAAATTATTTTTAAAAGAAAAAAAATCTTATTATTTATCATTAAGTATAAAGCTAATTTCTGTTTATAACAAAAATGATTTAATACTGGTCCTTTTCGAGTAACCACCTTTTCCTTTAGTCAACATTTTTTAAGATTTTTCAAAATTGGTATACTTGCAGTAGACCAACTAAAAAAATACAAATTACGACCAAAAGGATTAAGGATTCTTGAGTAACTAGATGTATATACCATACAGTATCTCAACTAAAAATTAATTAAACGGAAGTGTAATGAAAACTAAGGGACATTTAATTCAATCTTTTCCAATGCTTATAACTCTATAAAAAGAAATTAACTCGATAACGACTACTCGATAAAAATAACTCGATAAAGAGAAATACCGCTGCGTTCCATTTTTCCGTCATTGAGCTTTTTGAATTTAAGCTGCATTGGAGATGTTACTGCTTCAATTAAAATGATATAGAGAGATTGTACACTACACATACGACAACTGTTCTCTTGAGTTACTAGAGAAAATACAACAGAAATTAGTATTTAAAAATTTTAAAAGAAATGGTCTTGGAAATTAAGTGTCTTGTTGATATTATTAATTTTATTTCCTTATACCTGACGGAAAGATATTACGTTAGTTTTGAAAATTACCAATCGAATTTATATTATATACGGTCTTAACTGTTTCCGAGCTAGAGAAAATACACGCCCACTATCCGATAGTACCTAATAGATAAACTTAATCAGATGACTTTAATTCATCTATAACCCTAAACTTCCTTCCAGAATACGGTACGTCGCCACCTGTGGAAACTTATGGTTTTATTAAATGGATCAACTTGATCATTAAATGGACACTACTTACACTGGGCAGAAACTCTCGATTCTATACTATTACATTGGCATTATTTCCTTATGTCGTTATGTGGAAACCGTAAATTTATACGTAAGATTTATCACTTAACTTGCGTTTCACGGTCACATCCTGGACAAGCATATTCCACTTTTCCTGCAATACTTTTAAATCTATAATTTGTAATACATGTAACCTAATCATGTTTCCACGTCTTTAATTGTTGCATAACATATTAGTACATTGTCGTTTATTATTAGACGTCCCCGAGAAACTAAATGCTAACAGTTTGTGTTTGAATTATTTTTAATTTTTTTCAGAAACACTTGCATAACTTTAAACTGTATATTTCAAATTTTTTTCCCTTAATTATTCTTAAAATATTTTATTCTTTCTTTGGATTTAGTTGGCTATTAACTTCTATTTGCTGGTTTTTACGTCAAATAACTTTAACATCCACTTTCAAAAGTTTGTCCAGATAAATGTCACATTCCTTATATTTTTATCCCATATAACTTTCTTTGTTCCAATGAAAAGTAAAAGTTCACGAGCATATACTTTCCGCCCTTAATCAATCTATACATGTATTGACATCCGATCCATATAACGATACTTTTAGAGTACCGTTATATCAATATTGTAAACTGTCTCTTCTGAAATTTGTTTCTATTGTGTTTTATTTTGCTAATATTATAACATATTATATAAGTTATAAAGTTGATAAGTAATTTAGTAAAGAAGAACATCTCCATTATTTTTTGGTGTCCATTTCTTATTATTAAATCAGGTAATTAAATTAGGTGCCAGTTTCTTTTCTTAAAAGCATTAGTTTTATTATTTATCAACAGGCATAAATAAATTGTAATTAGTACATCAGTTATCGACAGTACATTAACACAGTAATAAAAGATTATTTTAATATACTCTTTTTATTACATCACGACAGCGGCGTTTCGAACACGGATGAGAAGAAAATCAAGCAGAAGTAAAGAGAGAAAATGGTTTATAAAGGATTTGGACCCTAATTTGGGCGACAGAAAATACTCACGCTGGTTTATTTACGCAGAGATTTTTCACGCATTGTCACATACCAATGAATGAAAATCTTCGCGCGTGATTTTGCTAACTAAAAGCAACGCCATAACTTAAACTATTTTCTAGAAAATACAATATATAAGAAAAGTTTAACAAACATAAATAATTTAATTTAATGAAAATAAATCCTTAATTTAATTTAATGAAATGTAATTTACGTTTTGCATATATATTATCATACGTTTTGTAAATACCGCTTGGCACAATGACTCCTAGAAAATTGAGTAAAAAATGGCTTAGTCGAAGAGCAAAATGTTTGTTATGAATTTTATGTAATGTACATGAACATGGTATTTTCACACATTTCATTTAATACATCATAGATTTTTTTACAAAACTATTTGAATATAATAATTTGGCTACATATTGTTCCCACATATATTTAATGATTGGAACAACGCACGTCGACATACGATGAATATATTAATTATTATTTCTAAATCGAAAACCGAACAAAATCCATTCAGGGTAAGTTGCATACATACGGACAGACAAGCAATCTAGTTTTTATTTTTTTAATAATATGTAATAATTATAATAAATGTTATACTTCTTGTAATCGAAGCGTTTATCGAAGCAAAATATAAATTTCCTAAATAGATTATATAGAAATACATATATAGACATCGACTGCCCACTATATTAGGGATCATTCGTTAAATTCATTTCCATTTTTTCCCAAATGAAAATGAATACATGGAAATATTATTAAAATTATTAACATTAATTTTACCATTTCATGCGCGTTAAATAAATAAATTTACAGCAAATAAGATATAAGTAAATACACAAATATTGTTCGTAAATACGATGATGAGTTCTTGAGTTACAGCTTTGTCTTCACACAACTAATCTGTATATTTATTTTAGTAGTAAAAATTTACATATTTATATAAACGAAAAATTTCAAGGGGCTCTGTACACTTTTGTATACGACTCCCCATGATTATAATTTACCCACACGAGTCACAAAGTTACGGAAATGCCTAGCCCGCTAAATCTTTCTGTTATAGTTATACTGGGCGTCTACTGAGGCCACTCGGTGAGTCTCAATTATGTCTCAAGTAGTTCTTAGCGTGCTGGTAGTTACGTCTTATTCTTCTATATTTCCGTCGCAAAGAAAAAATTGCACATATTTATATAGAAATGAATTAAATATCTATTTAAGCCAAACTTTATTATCCCTAAAGACTATGGGTAGTTTACACTGAGAAATCGTTTCATCGTTGTAATTATTATGGATATCATTATACCGATAAAAACTGTTAAGCTAATAAATAGCTCCGTAAATAAACAAATATTCCTGAAGTAACAGCAAACAAAATTGAATTATATACTCGGTAACATTTATTTCGAAACCAAGTATGCTGAAAAAAATACAATAACATTATCATTCAGGAGGATATTCCCGTCTTTTCCACCCGGGTTATCATAAGGTTCTTCTTGGGGTCCCACATCATACAAAATTTCTAAAGTCGCCTATTAGTGTCCCGTATCTACTATCTCAGCGATTACTCAACACGATTATAAACTGTCCCTTCTCAATAAATAATTTACTGTCTCATCTTCTCAAGAACACACTTTGTGAATGCTCGACATGACTCAAAGATCGGTTCACTCTCAACTAAGTCACGGTGACTTAAAATTGCTACGTTCTAAAGCTTCGCCTGATTCTACTTTAATGTTAAGATGCATACTCTGTAACAAAACTCCACGTGCATCATCGTACTTTTTGCAGTGGAACAAAATGTGACTTATGTCCTGCATCTCAAAACCGCAGGTACATGCCGAGCTGTCCCTGAGGATGAATCTAAATAAACTGGTATAGCAAGCGCCATATTTCCCAGTCGGTGACGAGCCAGGTCTTATGTAACCGCTCGGAAACATCGGGAAAAATAACCTGGTCATTTCCTCCTATGAATTGGGGTGGACCATCAAGACAGCCTATGAGCATCGACAATCTCCAAAATGCGCCTCTTTCTATCAACAAAATATTGATCTCACAAAAACTCAAAGTACAATGGACCCGCTTCAAAACTCTTACCTCGGGCCAAGATGAAATTTGCCGAGTGATCCACGATCACAAGGCCTGCAGGCAAAAGACTCGTCAAAGCCGGCAACATTTTATATATCAGTTCCAACAGCGGTGCACGCTGCAACCTCAGCACAACCATCCTAATTTGTAGGGTCCTGACGCACCATGAAGCACAAACTTATGGCGCATAGGGCAATGTACTGAGATATATTGCCATATACGTCAGTTTGATGGTAGAGCTATTTAGCCCCCAGTATCGGTAAGCCGGGCCATGATGCCCTCTCATCGATGTACCGCGCCTGTGAAAAAGAGGTCTTTCGTGCAGCAAGGACCACGCCCAGGTATTTTACTTGATCCTGCACATTGATCCTGACTCCAGCCATCAACACAGATATGGCCAGTCTGCCCTTAAAGAGGGACTTTTGTGAGACAAGGCTGAACTTGCCCTTAATATCCCCTGTCATGTACCCTAGCAACGAAGTCCGATTCTCCAACTTTCTGCGGCGAGCTCCTCCGACCGACAGCAAATGATCGTTTGCATACGCAATGGTACCACATCCCTAGGGGAGTATCGTAAGTATACTATCAAATATGTCACTTCACAAGATTGGTCCAAGTGCAGAGTTTAGCAAGCAGCCCCCTGGTCAAAGTTCTCTGTATTATAATGTCTCCATCCTGCAAAGAGACAACTCGACCGTTGAAACGATTCCAAATAATCCAACGGAGGTCCGCTGACACTCCCCTGGACTCTAGAATGTGGTTGTCAGAGCAAACATCGACTCAAGACAAGGCTGCTGAAATCACGTCCGATATGAACACTTCAGGATGTTTACCAAATTTGTTCTCTGACCCTTGTGAATGAGAAAGCTACGCCAATAAGCGCGCCACCAATACTCGATCGAGCAATTTACCGAAAACTGGAAGCGTAATGTGTCTATAAAACTTTAGATCCCTAGGCGATTTCCCATTACCCGGTAAGACTTTGAGCCTCCCCACGTCTTATGCTTTCGAAAAGTGGCCCTCGCGGTGACAGCAGTTAAAGACCGTAAACATCTCATGGGCCGCAATATCCTATAAAACTGAAATCTTATTGTGGATTTTATCAATGCTCTAGGCTTTTTTCGAGTCAAGGTTCTTAACGATGTCATCTAACCCATAATGTTGCAGCTCCGCATTGAAACTACTAGCTGGAAATATGCTCACTATATACCTGATGCTCCGCTGTTCGACGGTCTCGAGATTAGGGTCATCACCAGGAAGAGTGATGTCAGAAGGAATTCGAGGGTCTAGCAAATATTTCCAGTGTAAATTACATCAGTCCTCTTAAAGGACCTGAAACGAAAAGTTTCAAGGGGCTCTGTACACTTTTGTACACGGCTCTCCACCCATCTAATTTGCCCACACGAGTCACAAGGTTACGGAAAAGGGAGCACCTAGCCCGCCTAATCTTTTTGTTACAGTTACACTGGGCATCTACTGAGGCCACCCGGTGAGTCTGAATTATTTCCCAATCTGTTCCGTAGTTCTTAGCGTGCTTGCAGTTACATCTTATTCTTCTGTACTTCCTCCGCAGGGAAAATATTGTACATATTTATATATAAATGTATTAAACACCTATTTAATCTATACTTTATTATCTATTAAAACTAAGGGTAATTTACACTGAACAATCGTTTAACGTTGTATTTTTTTGCAAATCTGTATGCTGTTATAAACAATTAAGCTAACAAGTAGTTCTGTAAATGAAAAATATTCACAAAATAAACGCAAAAATGACTTTGAATTCGAGTGCTCTGAATAAAAATTTCGTAAAATTATTATCTAAAATATGAAAAATTTGTCGCAATCCTCCTTCATATGTATTATTGGAAAACCGTAAAACACAAGTATGAAAAAGTGTATAGGAACTATGTATACCCAAATAGATTGGCGAGATACGTTTCGGAATTCAATCCGTACACTGACAGAATCCAATCAGGATGCGACATGTCTCGATGACCCCATCAGATAAAATGGCCGATACGTCAAACTTGTCCGGTGGCATTATTGATTGAAAGATAATTGTACCGCTAAGCCGGTCGACTTTATTTCAACTTCCTATACTGTGTGATGAGCTAATATACTTGAAAATTATTTAGGTGTTGGTATTTAGAAAAATTATCACCTTGTATAATATACTTTAACATACCATTTAGGTTTTTGCGTAATCTCTGAATTTGACACATAGTTTCAAGAAAAGCACTAGGCAGGTGACTTCACTAGAAAAATATATGAACGTGACAATTCAAGTATGAAAATCCGCAATCATTTTTATAAACAAGGATGATTTAAAGTCGCATACAGGAAGCATGCCATTTTCCTCTATTCAACTTTTATTACCCCATGCATTGTCTTCTTCATTGTCATTCCACACTTAAGTGTTCGTACATAAAATGAGCAAGGATATTTTATTATAGACTGACATATTATATACAGAAGGTTTTAATTTTTATTTAAATTCAACAAATTAATGCAGGGATTATGAAAAGTTAAATTTTATCTCTTACTTATTAACAGAAATTAATCTTCTGAAATTCTCAGTAGTCAATTTAATTTTGATCAATGTGTGCCTACATGCTGAACTGCAAATAAATATTAATAATAAAATTATAATGTTGTAACCGTAGATATCAATTACATGAGCATCTTTTAACTAACGAAATCCAACTAAAACGCTTTACGTTACCTTAAAAAATTATTTTGATTTCAAAGATTTAAAAAAAAAATGACCAATACTTTACGTGTAATCGTTATATTATATAAATGAAAAATTAGTGTATATGGAGAAACCATATTAAAATTTAAAAACTTAGTATTCTACTTAAAATACTTACTTAAATACATATTTTATATATATAAAGGATAATCAAGGATGCTATTAGAAAAATGAACACTTTAGTGTATTTAGCATATTTAAAAAAATTATTTCATTTCAAATCCAACCTTTTTCGGATTAAAATCATGGTTTGTTTTATATAAATACATTAATTAGCAAAAAGCATTATTATTTTTGTACTCAAAATGTAAGATTTTTTTCCAATAAGGGACATTTACGTGGCGATTCCAATGTATTGGTTCGTAAACCCCCTTTCGATAGTATTTTAAACCATTGAAAACCACGGTCTTCATTTTTTTGTCATTGTAACGTCATCCCACTATACCTTTGCCGATAATTACGTAATATGCACTGCCCTTTTTGTTTCTAACTTAATTTTTTGTCTTAATAAGAGTTACATTTAATATTGCTTAAAGTGGATATATATTGTACATCAAGCATTACTAAAATTCTTTAAGATATAACAAAGATGCGTTGCGTTTAAATTACTTAATTAATTTAATTAAATTCGAACGATTATATATATATATATATATATATATATATATATATATATATATATATATGTAACGATACTTTTAAGTGTAATGTTATTAAGTATAAACACTTAATTATACACTGTATGTTTGAAGAGTAATTATGAAGTAAGAAGTCTTGATACAACTTTGGATTTAGTAATTATTAATTTAATTTTTGAAAATTTACTAATGAGAGAACAAGTTGTATAAACCAAAAAATATTAACAGGAGTGTAGTTCACATCGTTATTAATATTAAATATAATTTACTATTCTGTTAACCGTAAACAGGAATGGCCAAAACCCACGGTCTCGTAAATCTCAGAAACGAGATGAGTATACTCTGTAGATATTGAATGACTTGAGAACTTGTTCAATTTTATGTGAATATACTTAAAATTATTGAAACAAATTTATGAAATATTTCCATTTATCTATTTAAATATGTTACTAAATAAAGAAGAATGTTAATAATGAGCATTAATTATGTTTAAGCGTAGGTCATAAGCGCCAGGGCGGTTGATGTATTTGTACTTTAACGCAATTTGAAACCAGAATTGATGGTGTTGAAAAGTAGTTATTTCTTTTAGGAAATGAATAATTATTAAAATTTAGACTGTAAATAAAGACAGTAAGGAAGAGATAAGAACAAAATCTATATTACACGATATTAATATATACTTTTTTCGAAAAAGCGTACTTTTAAAATGGGTGCATTAACTATATTAGTTAAAGTAATTACATCAACATTTATCGCAGGTTAGAAAACATTAACAGAGTTTCAATTTATGGCTTAATTAGTGCCCGTAACTAGTATTACTTTCTTCAAAATAAAACTAAAGTCAAAATCAATATAATTTCATGTAAAATTGGTAAATAAAAATTGGACAATTATATACGCCATTTTTTTATTCTGTACATAACGTGAGGTGTCATTTGAAAGAGCCTGTTATTGGAGTCTCAGAAAAATGTTTTTCTTAATTTTTCAAGATTACGTAGTTTTCAATTAAGGTTTATTTAAAAAACTTTACCTACCTTCATATCAAATCTATGAAATTGCAAAGCGAAATTGAAATGTGAAAATTAGGTATATCAATGGATCTCATCGAAAGCATCACAGCATATTAAATATTTTTTTCTAGTTTTAAAAGCGAATTAAACCAAAACGGAGTAGCATATTTACCTTTAGGTTTAATACGTTCAATATATTTTAAACTTTCCGAATAATGAAATGAAGAAATATGTGTAAATTAAAATTATTTTAACATTTCTCATATTTCACTGAAATTTTTATTGAAGTTATATAAATCAAAACTTTTTATATTTGGCGGTAAAAATAATTGGAAATTCATTTATTTATCGTGTAAATAGGGAATTGTTTTGGAATTAGTATAACACAAAAAGGATAAAGTGGTGTATTCGAAATAAACTTAATCAATTTTTGTCAAATTTCTGGATTATTACAGTTTCTGGATTATTCAGCCCAAATATTGATTAACAATTGTTTCTCTTGTTTAATTTAATTACTGTCGTTTAGACAAGGACGACAATGTTGAATAGTGATGTCATTTTTCTTAATACATTGTATTCCTCGAGAGTGTATGAGAAAGGGAGATACTGTACTCCATCCTTACTATTAAACAAAGAATTTCATAACACTCAATATTTTCTTAATCAATTATCATAATTGTTTTACTATTGGTTTTTAATTACCGTATATTTTTATTTTTACTAAAAGTGGTAAATTTAGAAGTACTACTCTATTTTGATCCAATCTTGAAATCGAAATTACAATGTTATTAATACCATATACATTTTACCGAGACGAAAACATTTTTTACATCAAAGGACTTAATGGTAAATAATACTATTTATAATTTAAAACGACAATATTATTAAGCCATATAGGTTATATGCGATTGTAGGCAAATAAATTGAGAAATGTAGTTTGAGGCTCAAAAGTCACTACACACTGATTACAACGGGTAAAACATTTTCTGTTTGCTAATTTGATTACTTTACCTATCTAGGGACAAGTAAATTGGTGACTATATCTTATTATTCATGATTTGAGTTACTCTCTGACTGCAGGAAATAATATAATGCGCCCAATCTAATTAAAATATAATATAATGCTTATCCATAACCAGACTATTTTCATTATCTTTTGGAATTATACTGAAATTGTAATGCTATATGCCAGATAATGCTTTATTGTTTCATTATGGTTACGTAGTTTTTTAACTATTTTCATGGAATTTTTTTTGTTCAAATAGTTAAGAGAGACCATAATTATTTACTTTATAATCCAAATTATTGCCTGATAATACATTTTGGTGGCGAAGAGGGATGTCCACGCCACCATGAAACACAGTATCATATCGAAAGTACTTATGTTATCTTAACGAAACTTAATTTATTTTGTTGTGTTAGATCTGTGCGTTGAATCAAAAAATTAATTCCGATTATAAATCTTGGGGTAACTAAATATTGAAGACTGAAGTTATACAACGACATTGATTGATTTATCGAGAATTATTTTTTCCTTATCCTTTAATATATTATGTATTAATTAATATCTCTAACTATAAGCAATATGGGAGACGTCAACCTTACTGAATAATAATAAATAGGGTTACAAAATGTCGAACAACTCATATAACTCTAGTTCGTTTACTCAATTCGAAGTAGCTGTTGTCTAGATTATTGTGACTGATGTGAGGGATATTAATATGAGAAATTAAGCAATACAATATGAATAATAACAAAATTTTATTGATAAATTAAATATAGAATAATAAGTATCATTGGGCATACTGTATAACACTAAAGTTATAAGTTTGTAGGTTTCTTCCTGACGACACTCCTCATTTTGTCTCTTTGACATATTTGCTTTTTATTTTATTTTACAACTAAGTTCACAATATATTACAGCCATCCAAAACATAAAACATATTTCATTATTTGGTTGTCTCGCTTGACTGGAAGACTGATCATGCAGCTATTCGTCTGCCTTATGTAATTGTACATTGTAAACAATAAGTGGATACTAAAATTTCTAGTGGAAATATCGGATTTGGCAATTTAATTAGGAATCCTCCTCACAAATCTTTCTGTTTCTCTCTTTTTATTTTTGTTTTATTTTTCTAAGGATGCGTTTAAATTAAAATTCTTTAAGGTTATTCAGTGCATGCATGCTGCGTGCGTGCATGCGTTCGTGAATGCGTGTGTACGAGCGTGCGTGCGTGCGCTGAGATTATGGGCGTGCGTTGAGATTATGGTTTAATATATTTTAATAATAAGACGCGTAATAAGAGTATGAATATAGATTTGCAACTTATCGTTGTACAAGGTATTTGGTTTGTAACAAATTTCACATAATAACATAGTTACAAAATTCGCTACACTAAATGTGAAGAGCAAAATATTCTGCGAATAAATAAAGCTGAGATGAATTTTGCTATGTTCTCATAAAAGCTCAGATTATTTTTCTGATATGTACGCTGTCATTCGTTTGTCTCTGAGACGAGATGACTGCAATTAGTGAAGGGGCATATGTCATCTCTTTCTTGTTTTATGTCATCGTAACTGTGCTTTATTACTTCCATATAGGAGACACTCTCTGCATAGAGGAATTGGAAAAGATCCTCAAATATAACGTAAGATTATATAAACATTTTTGCACAATAAATTTTGTGTCCAAAAATGTAGTCATGTTTGTGAAATGTCCTTTTTTTCTGTGTTAAAACTAATTTGCGGTCTTTTTTTGTAAAAAGGAAAAAGACAACACATCACCTGTACCGTACTAGTATTTCCTAGAAACTATTTTTAAGCCCACACCTAAGTCGATTTTTACGTCTTATATGTAAAAGCTTTTCAAATTCCAAATTTAATTAGCCTACATAAAACGGTTTAAATGTTGCGACTCTATGATAGACCTACTTAATGTGACTATGTAATATATAGGTCATCACGTGATCCCGTGACAGATGGACAAGGAGTTACATGTGTCTCCTTATCCGAAATATGAAAATTTGAAAAAACACAATTCGTAATCTGCAGGATTGAAAGATATGTTAGGTAAAAAAATTAAATGAGACCAAATAAATGGCTTTGTAAATTTACAATGTGAATACCGACAAGAGGGGAAAAAACAGATTATATGAGCATCCGATATATGTTTAATATTTTATTAATAGTATATTTCAGATCATACTTCATAGTTTAGCAAATTAATTTGTAAAGGATCACAAAGAATAGAACAACAAATCGAACATTCCTGAAAAACAATGGAAAGCGATCCGAACAAAAAAAAATGCGACCACCACATTTATTAACATCGTTTAAAACACTTGTCCTCATACAAACATGTTCCCACACTTTATGGCTGCACGAGTAAACTTTTTTTTTTCTTTTCGACTTTGGCTTGGCTGAGTTTTCAATGAATAATCTAAAAAAAAAGGTGAATTTATACGATTTGCTGGAACTTTGTTAGAATTTTATATAGAACCTACTTCCGATTAATCGGAGAGTAATCTACGAAAATACTATTTAAACTGAATAATGTTCAAAATGCCGTTTTAATCTGATGTAATTTTCAAAAAAGCCTAATTCATGGTATAATTTTATTAACGATATGAACCTGACATAGATTTAATAGTGTGTTAAAAATTTATTTTGTATGGTTTAATTACTATTAATTTTAAGATGTTAAACTTTTATATCATTAAATAAAAATAGTGAATTTATATCTTAGTAATTTTATTATTTTTGTCTCAATAGTTTCCGAAATAAGCCAGAATTATCTATTTTTGCATTTTTCGGAATATCTTCTTAATTATGCGAGTTAAAATAAGTAACAAAATATTTTCGTATTTTTTTTAATAATCCATTTAAATTATGTTGCTTGATAAACGATACTAAAAGAAATCAAATACGTTTTTATAACCTCTTCTTAATTTTTAAATGAACATTTGAAGTTAGTGCATGCAAAATATATCGGTTAATAAGACGTATAACTATGTCATTTTTCAAGTTTCATGTCGCATATTTCTTGAGATAACCAACTGTGAATATAGAAAAACGAAAATATGTTTTTGTCTACTATATCTTTTTTAGGCGTATAAACATGGTGTATACGTCAAAAATTACGATGCACTGACTCATCGATGTAGTGAGGACATATTTTTTTTAATATCTTTCTATATATCTCTGAAGATATAATAGTGAAAATTAAGAAGAAAACATTAGCAATGCCTTTTAACCAGATCTTTCGAACCAGGAACATTTAATTTGCCTCCAAAAATCTAAATTTGATCTGTTTGTGAAATTTTTGAAAAATAATTATATTATTTTTCAAAAAACGTCAAAGCTTTTTAAAATATTAACAGCAATATTTATTACGATTCGCTGGTGTAGTATTGATGAGACTTAATTACATTATTTTCACATTCCGCGCTTCTTATATTTCTGCGTGTTTAAATAAAACTTAAGACTTAATGAAGTGTTTCTTGTTCCTTCCCAGAATACTCACCTATATTAAGTGGATGTTTACGGTTATTTACTATATACTCAACAAAACACCCCGCAATTTACTTACCGACGTAAGTATAAGATAGTTAACAGCGACGTTGGGGCGGAGGCGGCTTCGCGACCGTATGCAGAGAAAGCTGCGTTAACGAACAAGGCTGCCTTGGTACGATGCAACTGTAAATTGTTTAGCGTGTGCATTTATTCTGGCGCCGGTGTTTGTTACATTATGGAACGAGCTTTATACAATATTACTAAAGGAGCAGAAGGTAAATTATTAAGGTCTAATCGTAGGTTTAGTTGCGCTTAGCTTTCTATGAGGACTACATTATTTCTTTCAACGGAATTGCATTTTGATATTGTCCGACTTTCGGGAATATAACAATTTGTCATCAGTAATTAAGGTTGCTATTACACACCCAGGTATTGTTACATGAGAAACGAAAAACCAAAATTCTCTTATTCGAACATATAGGTAAGATCATTTTGTAACAAACAAATATTTTTTCAAACCTTCCTATAGTTTTAGTTGATTTATGATTTTTTTTAATACTCAAAATAATACTACATTAATACAGAGTAAAAAATTCAAATTGATATGAGCTTAGCTTTAAATTCACTAAGCCCGTTTACTTCTAAGGTATAATGTGAAATGTAATTTTCAAATAATACATTTTTACTTTACAGTAAAATCTGTATTAATTATTAAAGAAGATTCACATGTGTATACAAAAACGTAAACATAAAAACACAATATGAAATTTAAAAAGAAAATATAATATGTAAAATTTGCAGTTGTTTGTCAATTAAAATTATTAAAAACCGGCTGTATCTTCAGTTTCATCCAAATAGAGTTGTTGTAATTACGCTGCTTTCCCAGTACATCATTAAACATCTCCACTCCCCTCTCTAACGATATTGGTTGCCATAATCGGGTGTATAATAACACGATCCGTTAGTACATAAAGTATCATTTAAGTAGAGTCCCTAACTATGTATTTTTTATCAACTCTCTATCCATATAAAACGCGCAATGATATGTTGCCCACAATTTTCCATAAGTAATGGGCGTTTAACCCAAAAACCTCTAACAAAGAAATAGACAAAGGAGTCTTCTCACTTTATATATTAGTTTAGATAACGGTCATGATATGCTTCAAAGACAATCATGACATCATCAAATCACACGATTATCTTTGCTTCCAATTGGTCCATATCCCCTTTTTATATAACTATAAAGTATCGAATTAATCAAACTATTATAAGTATGCTTTCAGTATTTTTGGTATTAATACACGTCAGGCCTTATTCATTCCGGGTACCTCACAACTGATTATAATTTCAGGTATATAAAACCTAATATTATTTATGGATGTTTACTTTGTATAATTGGTCGCTTAGAGGAAAACAGTTTAAGTGTTTTCTTGCAATTTTTCCACTTTAGGTTTACTCAAATTAAACTGAAAATAAGAGATTTTCCAGTTTTCTATTTTGATCAGGGGTTCTCCTTTTCTGAAATTAAACAAGGGGATATTATATTATTTCAAACTTAATTCATGCAAAACCAATTCCGTTTTATGTTATATTATTTACTATACTCTTAAGAATCTTGATATGAATTAATAATTCTTTGATTAAAATGCAAATATTAAACAAATTACTGACGGCGTAGGTCAATGATATTTAAGCTCTAGTAACGCATGGGAATTTTTAACCGGAAAAGATGTACGGTTTTCATAATATCAGGAGTTTCAAATCATACAAATTATGAGAGACTCAATTATTTAAGTACGTAGGAGAAACCGGACAGTAAGATCAATGACCCTAATATAAATTACGGAAGTTTCTTTCTCTTACCGGAAATTTCTACGTATGGAACTTCTCACAAACTTAGAATTAATCTTATCAAAAATAGGGCCGTAAAAAGTTGCAATTTATGAGTGCGAATTCACGAAAAATCGAGATATGAAATACGATTAACTTATTTTTAATTATTGATTTTTGTTAAAAATAGAATCAAAGCGTTTATATTGTCTATATCCACAAATGTTTACGACACTCAAAACTTTGGTCAAACATTCAAATTAATAATCATTACTACGTATATTGCTTTAGTTTCTTGGATTTCTTTCAGTATATTCGAATATATTATGGTAATGCAATATTGATTTATTTTAATTTTAATTACAAGTAGTATCGCAAAGAACTTGGCAGTGTAATTTCAGGTATAGATATAGAGCGCTAAGTCAAATAAGACTTTACGCCGAGTAAATGATGTAAAACGGAGATGCAGAAAATATAAGTTACCCCTCAGCATCATTTTAAGTTAAGAGATTTTGGCAAAGAATTAT
This sequence comes from Druceiella hillmani, assembly GCA_039881145.1. Taxonomy (NCBI): domain Eukaryota; kingdom Metazoa; phylum Arthropoda; class Insecta; order Lepidoptera; family Hepialidae; genus Druceiella; species Druceiella hillmani. The sequence goes on from JAYKKI010000001.1 coordinate 18,877,127, forward strand.
AATAAAATCGTATTAATTCATTTTTGATATATATAGCATAAACCATAAAATAAATATTTTCACCCATGACTAAAATTATTTCTCTTTAAAACTTAGCCTGATAAGTGAACACAACTTGTTGTTTTGAAGGAGACCGAATTTGTATTAAGGTTGGTACATTTCAGCTTAGTTCGGATATTTATAGAAGACATTTCGCAAAAAATTACCATGAAATAAGCCTTATGGCAAATATTGGAAACTTACAGTTGTACAATACGTGATTAGAGTGCCATCAAGTTTTCCATTGGCTATGGAATGCCTGTTAATCAACAAAACAAATCTTCTGGTTAAAAGGACGCGAGTAAGGTTGTATAAAGGTAAAAGTTTTCAAAATATGCAGAAAAAATATTCAATATTTATTTATTTAATATAAATAAGCGAGCAAAACTACACGTGGCTCCCATACACAAAAGTGTAGCTTAGTCACGAACGTTAACTTCATTGATATTCCAAAATGTCTCAGGAAAAAGTAGGTGAATTCTTTTTGTATGGCGGCCAGAATAACACGCCATTAAATACTTTGTTTTTAAATTCTCATGCGCACGTACAGGCTGAATTCTCTGAAATAATGAATTATTTATCATGTATTTTGTACCGCTGCGGAAATTTCGTGTCGATTTTTTTTAAGTTAAGAGGGTTCTCGTTTACTGAAGTTGAAAAGAAGGAAGCGTAATTCCGTTGAGTTTTTTATAAACAAAATTCAAAAATAAGTTGTTAGGGAGGAACCGAGGCAATTTTATTCCTTAGTGTGTTAATTCGGTAAAGGGTTGAAATTTGTTTCCTTTATAGAATATTGAGGAAGAGCATAGTGAAAATAAAATAAAACAATATTTCCTATTTTTTTATAGCGTATTTTATACCGTAGCGGTACAAGATACATGATAAATAATTCATTACTTCAGCGAATTCAGCCTGTACGTGCTCAGAACAATTGAAAAACAAAGTTTTTAATGGCGTGTTATTCTGGCCGCCAAACAAAAACAATTCACCTACTATTTCCTGAGACATTTTGGAATATCAATGAAGTTAACGTTCGTGACTAAGCTACACTTTTGTGTATTGGAGCCACGTGTAGTTTTACTCGCTTATTTATATTAAGGCAGATAAATATTTAATATTTTTGTCTGCGTATTTTGAAAACTTTTGCCTTTATAGAATCTTACCGCGTCATTTTATCCAGATTTGTTTTGTTGATTAACGAGCATTCCATAGCTAATGAAAAAATTGATGGCACTCTAATCACGCATTGTATAACTATAAGTTTCCAAAATTAGGCAAAAGATTTATTGCATTGTAATTTCTTGCAAAATATCTTCTATAAATATTGGAACTAAGCTGAAATATACCAACCTTAGTACAAATTCGATTTCCTTTAAAAACAAAAAGTTCTAGTCAATTTTGAGGCTAAGTTTTAAATAGAGATAATTTTAGTCATAATTGATAATATTTATTTTATGGTTTATGTTATATATATCAAAAATTAATTAATAGGATTTTATTATAATTCTTTGCCAAAATCTCTTAACTTAAAATGATGGTGAGGTAACTTATGTTTTCTGCATCTCCGCTTTACATCATTTAATCCGCGCAAAATTTTATTTAGAGTTAGCGCTCTATATCTATACCTGAAATTACACTGCCAAGTTCTTTGCGATACTGCTTATAATTAAAATTAAAATAACTCAATATTGCATTTCCTTCATACATTCGAATATACTGAAATCTAATAAACTAAAGTAATATACCCAGTAATGAGAAGTAATTTGAATGTTTGACGAAAACTTTAAGTGTTGTAAACATTTGTGGATATAAAGAATATAAACGGTTTGATTCTATTTTTATCAAATATCCATGATTTAAAATAAGTTAATCGTATTTCATATCTCAATTTTTCGTAAATTAACACTGACAAATTGCAACCTTTTACAGCCCTATTTTTGATAAGATTAATTCTAACCTTGTGAAAAGTTCCATACATAGAATTTTCCGGTAAGAGGAAGAAACTTCTGTAATTTATAATGTAGTCATTCATCTTACTGTCCGGTTCCTCCTACGTACTTAACTATTTGAGTCTCTCATAATTTGTATGATTTGAAACATCCGATAATATGAAAACCTTATATCCTTTTTCCGGTTAACAATTTACATGCGTTATTAATGCTTAAATATCATTGACATATGCCGTTAGTAATTTGTTTTATATTTGCATTTGAATCAAAGAATTTTTAATTCATATTAAGAGTCTTAAGGGTTTTAGTAAATAATATAACCTAAAACGGAATTTGTTTTGCATAAAATAAATTTGAAATCATATTATATTCACCTGTTTAATTTCAGAACGGAAAACCCCTGATCAAAAGAGACAACTGGAAAATCTCTTATTTTCAGTTTAGTGGAGTTGAAGTGGAAAAATTGCAAAAAAATATTTAACAAGGGCACTTAAATTGTTTTCCTTTAAGCGACCAATTATACAAAGTAAACATCCATAAATAATATTAGGTTTTATATAATTGAAACTATAATAAATTTTGATATCATCAGTTATAATAAGGTACCTGGAATGAATAAGGCCTGACGTGTGTTAATACCAAGAATACTGAAAACATACTTATAATAGTTTTATTAATTCGATACTTTATAGTTATATAAAAATTGGATATGGGCAAATTGGAAGCAAAGATAATCGTGTGATTTGATGATGTCATGATTGTCTTTGAAGCATATCATGACTGTTATCTAAACTAATATATAAAGTGATAAGACTCCTTTGTCTATTTTTTCGTTCGAGGTTTTTGTGTTAAACGTCCATAACTTAAAGTGGGTAACATATTGTCACGATGCGTTTTACATATATAGGATAGAGAGTTGATAAACATACATAGTTAGGGACTCTACTCAAATGATACAAGACAAATCTGGGAGAGATCACTTTATGTACTAACGGATCATGTTGGTATATACCAGAATTTGTCAAACAATATCCTTAGCGAGCGGAGCAGAGACGTTTAATGATGTAGTGGGAGAGCAGCGTAATTAAAATAACTCTATTGGATGAAACCGAAGATCACAGCCCTTATTTTATTATTTTAATTGACAAAGAACTGCAAATTTTACCTATTATATTTTCTTTTCAAATTACATATTTCGTTTTTATATTTACGTTTTTGTATACACATGTGAATCTTCTTTAATAATCAATACACACTTTACTGTAAAGTAAACATTTTTTATTTGAAAATTACATTTTACATTGTACTTTAGAAGTAAAAAGGCTTTGTGATTATAGAGTTAAGCTCATATTATTTTGGATTTATTATTTTGTATTGAAATTTCTTTGTTAAAAAAATTCATGAATCAACTAAAAGTAAAGGAAAGTTTGTTTATTACGAAATGATCTATGTGTTCAAATAAAAGAAGGAGTTTTGGTTTTTCATTTCTAATATACCAATATCTTGGTGTGTAATAGCAATCATAATTAAAAAGATTCGGGAAAAATGACTGATGACAAATTGTTTTATTCCCGAAAGGTGGAGTATGTTAAATGCGATTCCGTTAAAAGATATAATGTAGTACTTATAGAAAGCTAAGCGTAACTAAACCAACGATTAGACCTTAAGATTTTACCTTCTGCTCCTTTAGTAATATTGTATAAAGCTCCCTCCATAATATAACAAACACCGGCGCGAGAATAAATATACACATTAAACGATTTACAGTTGCATCGTCCCAAGGCAGGCTTGTTCGTTAACGCAGCTTTCTCTGTATACGGACGCGAAGCCGCCTCCGCTCCAATGTCGCTGTTAACTATCTTATACTTACGTCGGTAAGTAAATTGTGGGGTGTTTTATCAAGGAATAACTGTAAACATTAATTTAAGGTAGGTGAGTATTCTGGGAAGGAACGAGAAATACTTCATTAAGTCTTAAGTTTTATTTAAACACCCAGAAATATGAGAAGCGCGGAGTGTGGCAATAATGTAATTACGTCGCATCGATATTACTCCAGGAAATCGTAATAAATATTGCTGTTAATATTTTAAAAAGTTTTGACGGTTTTTGAAAAACAATTTAAATGTTTTTCAAAAAATTCACAATCAAATTTTGATTTTTGGGGGCAAATTAAATGTTCCTGATTTTTGTTTTAATTCTACATATAACATGGAGTAACAGTTCGAAAGATCTGGTTAAAAGGCATTGCTGATATTTTCTTCTTCATTTAATATAGAAAACTAAAGTGATGTTTCTATATATCGCAATTTTTCACGTACACACCATATTTTTACGCCTAAAAAATATATAGCAGGCAATAATATATTTACGTTTTTCTGTATTCAGAGTTAATTTTCTCAGGAAATATGCGACATAGAAACCTAAAATATGATATAGTAATAGGCCTTATTAACCGATATATTTTGCATTCATTAAATTTTAAAATGTTCTTTTAAGAATTAAGGATAGGGTATAGAAACTTATTTTTTTAGTATTGTATATCATGCATTATATTTTGAATATATCATTAAAAGGAATACGAAATTATGTTGTTCGTTATTTTAAGTCGCATAATTGAGACGATATTCTAAAATCGATTCAGGCTTATTTCGGAAACTATTGAGCCAAAAATAATAAAAAAATTGGTAAAATTTGATCAGAAGATAACAGAAAAATTGTAGCAGTTATCCTAGATCTTATAATGTGCATCATATCTTTAGGTCTTTGAAAGATACAGTAGATTGTATATTTAGGTTGTACGAAATTATTTTATTTTTAAATTGTTTATTAGAAGTACTATGTACCCATACATATTTATAAGTGCCTAAATACTTACAGAATCCTCGTAGTACGAGTATTGTTCATGTTTAATAGTTTTTATACATTATCAGTAATTATATCTTTACGCAATTATGAAAATTGATATTCGTTAGTCTATGACTACTCTCGGTTTGTTCAACGTATTTCTTGTACTTTTTAATTTATAACCTTTAAAATTAATAACATAAAATTCACTCTTTTTATTGTATGATGTAAAAGGTTAACATCTTAAGATTAATAGTAATTAAACCATACAAAATAACTTTTTAATACACTATTAAATCTATGACAGGTTCATATCGTTAATAAAATTATACCATGAATTGGCATTTTTTGAAAATGATATCAGATTAAAACGGCATTTTGAACCTTATCCAGTTTAAATAGGATTGTCGTAGTCAAGTCAAGTTCTAACAAAATTCTAGCAAATCATATAAATTCACCATTTATTCAGATTATTTATTGAAAACTTAGCCAAGCCAAAATCGAAATGAAAAAAATTTACTCGTGCAGCCATAAAGTGTTCTCAGTTTTCAATTACCACCCCATTGGGTAGATATTAGAGCCTTTATAAACTATTCCTCGCGCAGATGGGGTAAAAAAGCAAATAGGAAACAGAAGTGCGAGGGAAGTCGTAACCGTACGTGGCAACATTATATCGAAGGCAATATCAACGCTTTTCATTCTTTTTTAGGAATGTTCCACATATTGTTTTTAATGGCAATAGTCAATTTAATCGGAATCGACAACAAGTTCTGGTCACTTTTCAGGCTAAGTTTTAAAAAGAAATAATTTTAGTCATAATTAAAAGTATTTTTTTTATTATTTATGTTATATATATCAAAATTGAATTAATAGGATTTTGTTACATTTCTTTGCCAAAATCTCTGAACTTAAAGTGCTGAGCTAAGCTGAGGGGTAACCTATATTTTCTGCACTCTATATTTATACCTGAGATTACAATGCCAAATTCTTAGCGATACTGTTTGTAATTAAAATTAAAATAACTCAATATTTCGTTACCTTCGTAGTATCAAATTGAAAAAAATTAAAATTGCCAAAAATACTGAAAGGAATCCAAGAAACTAAAATAATATACGCGGTCATGAGAAATGATTTGAATGTTTGACTGAAGTTTTGAGTGTTGTAAACATTTGTGGATATAGAGAATTTAAAAGCTTTGATTCTACTCTTATCAAATATAAATGATTTAAAATAAGTTAATCATATTTAAGATCTCAATTTTTGGTGGATTAACACTGACAAATTGCAACTTTTTACCGCCGTATTTTTGATGAGATTAATTCAAACCTTGTTAGAAGTTTTCTGTATAGAATTTTCCGGTAAGAGAAAGAAACTTCTGTAATTTATATTGTAGTCATTGAGCCTACCGTCCGGTTTCTTCTGCTTACTTAAGTTATTGAGCCTCTCATAATTTATATGATTTGAAACACTTGATAATGTGAACACTTTACATCCTTTTTCCGGTTAACAATTTTCATACGTTATCAATGATTAAATATCAATGACGTATGCTGTCAGTAATTTGTTTTATATTTACATTTTAACCAAAGAAATGTAATTCATACTAAAATTCATATGTGTTTTAGTAAATAATATAACCTAAAACGGAATTTATTTTGCATAAATTAAGTTTAAAATAATGTAACTTTCACCTATTTAATTTCAGAAAAAAACCTCTGATCAAAAAAAATTGGAAAATATGTTATTGTTAGTTTAACTCGAAAAAAGGTAAAGTGGAAAAATTGCAAAAAAAAATATTAAACAAGGCTTCTGAAACCGTTTTCCTGTAAGCGAGGTAGGTTTTACATACCTGAAATTATAATAAATTGTGATATCATCAGTTACAGTTGTTATTCATTTCATGTACCTGGAATGAATAAGACCTGATGTGTGTTAATACCTTGGATACTGAAAATGTACTTAAAATAGTTTGATTAATTCAATACTATATAGTTATATAAAAAGGGGATATGGGCCAATTGGAAGCCAAGATAATCGTGTGATTTGATGATGTCTTGTTTACTTTGAAGCATATTATGACCATTATCTGTACTAATATATAAAGTGAGAAGACTTCTTTGTTCGAGGAATTTGTGTTAAATGCCTATAACTTATGTTTTATAGGGACAGAGAATTGACAAAAAATATATAGTTGGGGAATCTACTTAAACAGTACAAGAGGTCACTTTATGTACTGACTAATCATGTTGATATACTACCGACTATGACGACCAATACCGATAGCGAGCAGCTAAACCGAGACGTTTAGTGACGTCGGTGGGAGAGCAGCGTAATTAAGATAATTCTATTCGATTAATCGATAAACAACTGCTAATTTTACCTATTATATTTTCTTTTTATATTACTTATTTTTTTATATTTACATGTTTGTATACACATGTGAATCTTCTTTAATAATCAAATCACACTTTTTAGTACAGTGGAGATTTATTATTTAAAATTTACATTTTATGTCGTACTTTAGATGTAAAAAGGCGTAATAAATTTAAAGCCAAGATCATATTATTTTGGATTTTTTGAGTGTATTAAAATTTTTCACATAAAAAAAAATTTTAAATGAACTAAAATTAAAGGAAGAGTGAGAAAAATGTTCGTTTGTTACACAATGATCTTATATATGTGTTCGAATAAAAGAAGGAATTTGTATTTTTCATTTCTTATATAGCAATACCTCGGTGTGTAATAGCAACCTTAATTAATAACGAAAATATTTTCAACTCGAAAAATTTATTGATGACAAATTGTTTTATTCTCAAAAGTAGGACAATTTTAAGTGCAGTTCCGTTAAAAGGCATAACGTACTTCTTATAGAAAGCTAAGCATAATTAAACCAACGATTATGGACTGTTTAGCTGAAGAATTTAACTTCGGCTTCCTTTAGTTATGTTATATAAAGCTCGCTCCATAATATAATAAACACCAGTGTTACAATAAATGTACAGTTGCATCGTACCAAGACAGCCTTGTTCGTTAACGCAGCCTTCTCTGCATACGTGCGCGAAGCCGCCTCTGCCCCAACATCGCTGTTAACTGTCTAATACTTACGTCGGTAAGTAAATTGTGGGACGTTTTGTTAAGGGTATAGCAAACAACCGTAAACAATCATGTAGGTGAAGATGACATTAATGTAGGTGAGTATTCTGGGATGGAACAAGAAACACTTCGTTAATTAAGTCTCAAGTGTTATTTAAACACGTAGAAATATGAGAAGCGTGGAGTGTGGAAATAATGTTATTACCTATCATCGATACTACACCAGCGAATCGTGATTAGCTGTTATTTTTAAAAAAATATTTGTGGGTTTTTAAAAAAAATTTAATTGCTTTTCAAAAATTTCACAACAGATCCAATTTTGATCCAGTTTTTTTGACTCACATCATATCTCCTTTATTCAGATTTCTATATTTATCTGCAATTCAATTACCTATGGTTTCCTGGAGTAGAACACTTCAATATAGAAATTAACAGCATTATTATAACATTTCTTCATATAGACTTTATATGGATTCAGCTCGATTTACATATTAAGATTACACAGAAACTAGGTTCAAAGTAGTATAAAATTTAATTATTTTCATACTCACCCCACATATGGTTTCTTTGTACCTTCTTATCTAATCTGTCCACCTAAGTAGCTGCATAAATTATAAATGTAATTATTTTATGTTACAAATATATAATCTACCATCATACATTTTATACATTTATATACATACTAGCGGACCAGACAGACGTCGTCCTGTGGAAACGTAACTCCAAAACTCATACATTTTTTGAATCAGTCATAAATGGTTGTGTTGGATACAAACTTAAAACTAATTCAAATGGTGCGAAGAAAAAAAATTTTTAATTATTTTTATAACCGGTATATTTTTTTTCAATCTATAAAAAATAAATCTTAACATATATTTGAAATCTTAATAATAACTTAAGTAAAATTTAATTTTTTTTATTTTAATCCAGTTTGATGAACAATATTCTTAATTAATCCCTGAGGAGTATAAACAAACAAACGCCACATATAATTGGCCTTGCGAAAAATATGGATTTTCTTGATCCAATCCACAAATTGACATTGTTTGTCCCTATGAGTTATTAATCGTCACTGCGAATACTAAGCGGATTGGAAATTTCAAACGTCTGAATGGAATAACCGAGTCAGAACCCAATGGTTCCTATTGGGATCCGTGGTGAAATAATATTTTCTTCTTCAAACTTGCCCTATATTTTTGGGAACCAAAGTATAAACTCGTCTGGAAGTCGGATGCATTGTGTATTTTCGTACAATTGAATTTTCCCATTGCCAATATTGAGTAATCGTTCAGAGAATATCAATGCTAATGGAGCATTTTGACGTTGAACACGCATATTTATCGTAAGACATAATTTACTGACATTTCGCCATAGGTATGACTGTTCCAAACATGCGTTAATTTCGTCTGAATACGTAGCATGGGGAATGACCGGAAATGTCTGCCTGAAATCACAGGAGAGCAACAGTAAGGCACCACCAAAAAGTATGGTATTATTATTCAGATCTTTCAACGTTCTATGAAGAGTTTCAAATGGGCCATAGTGCATTTTTCCCAGATAATAATTTTACATGTTCTCAAAACTGTAGCCATGCCTAAATGCTTATTTATGTTATACATTGCTTCAGGATTTGTGTGAATGTTTAATGGCAACTTGAATGCTGAATGAGCAGTCCGTCCATCATCAAACAAAGTCGCTGAAATGCCTGAAGAAACAATTGCCAATGCAATGTGATTTTGTGACCGAATGCGCGTGAGTATCAGTGATATGACAAATGTTTTGCCAGTACCACTTGGTGCGTCCAAAAAATTAAATCCGCCTTGTTGTGCTGCAGTTGAAAAATTAATACGATGATAGATTTTTTTTGCTCAGCATTGAGCAGTTGCTCATTATTAGCAACAAATGTAGCCAAAGAGGTCAAATCAACACTCACTGTTTTTCGTGCTGAACATCGTTGTTAATGATTTCTTTTGCTAGGCGGTTTGGTGATGACATGCCAAAATGAATGATTGGCATATTTGAAATGAGAAAACAAATATCCTCAATCTTTATTAAGGATTCGTTGTATATCTCCGGCGAAATATTTATATTGGGACCTTGATTAGCAATCCCAATGCGATGTAGAATGTTCCCTCCATCAAATTTTTATATTTATCCCAGAGAGCCGAAGCTTCAGACGGAAAGCATGTCGTCAATAATATAGCGAATAATTGACGAATTTTATGTGGAGATGAACTCAGTACTGCATCTGCAAGTGTGAGATCCCAATGGTTATCGTCTTCTAATAAATTCAATTCGTGACACGCATCGAAGTACGTGTCATACAAAATACCATTGACTGTTCGCAAATTCTGGAAATATGTAGGTCTAGGAACGTTAACCAACAACAAATGCAAAAAAAGCATTCGCGTTACTTTGGATGGACAGTATATAATCGGCCCAGAGTATTCGCCATAAATATACCAACATATCCTTGGACTGGAACGCCTCGTTTCCTTGGTTCCCAATTTTTTGACTGTCTGTTCCATGTGAAAAATCGTGGCACATCAGAATACATTAATGTCCTTACGAATCGACCAAAAGCATCTTGTTGATTACATGGTTTGAAAAACTCAGCTAGAGTGGTTTTTAGGGCAGTTAATGCTTGTTGTAAATCAGTCTGTTCCGTGAAGTAAACATGTCCATTTTCAAGATGCACGCTCAAATTTACAACAGCAGGATCTCTTTCGTGTATGGAAAAATTGCGCCATATTGCTTCATTGCTGCTAATGTATCGGCCCATTTGAAAACGTGTTATTTCGTCGTTCTCATTCACATTTTGAACAGCAAATACAGCCATATCACTGCATTTATGAACGTATTTGCAAATGTATTTGATGGATTTGATCGAACTGCATAATTCAACGTTTATGTGTGCTTTGTAGGTTTTACTCAGCAATAGCGAATACGGAACCACCCATCGATTATCGTTATCAACTATTACACTATTTGATATACGCAGTTGATATGATTTTGATATACGCAGTTGATTTGATATACGCAGTTGATTTGATATACGCAGTTGAGTTGATATGCCATTATTGTCCATGTCTCTACGACCATATATGATGTATAACCATCAATATTGGTGATCGTGTCGTTTAAAAATGGTTTTGGAAAACGTTTTGTATATTTTCCATTGTCCATACATGGTGCCATGTTTAGAGTACCGCATGGACCCTGGATCATGTTAGTGGTAACGATTTCAAACAACTTTTGATCAATATTCCGATCAGGAATTTCCGCCGAAATAATTTTATCAATTTCTTCTGACCGCACTTTATCAACCAACCAAACCAATATATGCGCATGTGGCAAATCTCGTTTTTCCATTCAATAGAATACAGCCAGCAACGTGTTTCGCCAAATACAGAATGATGTGTAATCAAGTTTATTAACGATTTTATTTTTAGTTGAATACACGTGCAGTAATATCATGGCGATGTAAAGCTGTTTGACCTGGTAATAAGAACATTTTGATTTTATCCCAGTTTGGCTTACACGTGAATGTGATGAAGAGATCTGGCCGGCCATATGCACGTACGAAAGTCATGGTGTCTTGAATATATTCTTGCATGTGACGCGGACTACCAATATATGATAATGGAAGAATATATGCAGTACCAATGTTGTTGAAATTAGTTGTTTCATCTACGTTAATAATAACAGCATCACGTAAATGAATATATTCCTCGGAACAAAGCTTCCGTTGATTGAACTTGATGTACCGTAATCGCTCACTTCCAATTTTTATGTACATATCAACAATGAAATGATGAAATAGCTGGCGGCATAAGAGAATGTTATTATGATTAACCTCATTTGCGCGAATCATCAACCGATATGCGCAGAACTTCATCGCGCTAACTTTCTTGTTAATTTTGGTAGCTGTTATTGGATTGAGTTGTTTCATATTTAAATAATATCCATCTTCTCCTTCTCAAAATACTAAAGGATATTGTAAAGCATCGTAAGATCGATGATTGTCGTGAATAATCTGCACCGTGTTATTTCTGTGTTGGATCCAAATATCTAGTTGATCAGTTGCATCGCCAGCCATAATAACTGCAATTTTATTAACAGTTCGTACATTGTATCTGCCTGCGTGTTCTCCGAGTGGTACTTTGTCTGGTTTAATGGCAATCGAGAGTCGTTTTGCAATCTATTGGAAACAGTTTTGAACATTCGGATCACCTTATGATTTTGCAAAAATATTTCCAAAGTAGCCACTATTTTTCGCTTCTCTATCTCCTCGATTGGGTTATATTGGCAGTGTGTATTAATATATTGCTCCTCATCTCCCATGAAGTAAATTTGTAAAAATTTTGGATCGGCTTCAGGAATTGAATATAAAGATGCAATGTGACGGTACACTTGACCTTGAATCTTAAATGTTGATTCAAAATTACGACCATCTGTATTTGGAATGATTTTATTTGCTCCAAATGATGTAATTTTTAAGCAAGAATTGAATTTCCTAATTTTGCGCAAAAACAATTTAGACGCAGATGTTTCTCCAGCGAAAAGAGTTTTTAATGGTTCTGGTAATAGATTTAATGGTGGTATTCAAATTTTTCCTGAAGTGCAGCAAAGGCCAGCCGATTTACCTTTAAATTTAAATGCATGACAGTATTGACGTTCTCTGTCCATATTGTCAATAACAATTAATGCATGTGATGAATAATCTATTTCCGGCTCATATTCAAAAGCAAGGCGGTTAAATGATGCACGTGTCAATGTGCGACGTACTTGCATGCGTTGTCGATCATATGCTCTGCGATCGTCAGTGACTCGTTGACGTTGATCTTTTTGTCTCGCTGCATTAGGTCGACGTCCATTGCGACGTTCTTGATTTTCATTTGTACGTGCATTTGCCATCTGTTTTCTTGAAGTAACATTTCCCGTCGATCGTTGTTCTTCTGTTCTATTTAATCGACAGTTGTGCATTCCGCGTACGTCGACTAATATCTAAATTATAATTAAAGTTTCATTAAAAAAAATTTTTTATACAAAATTTTTTAAAAATAATGAATATCAGTCTGATGAAAAGTTAGAGCTTACTATGAATTTTTCTAAAATATTTGTAAAAATTTTGATTTTTATCATTAACAGACATAAATTATATATTTTATTCATTTGTTTTTGTATAGAATTATAATTTGAATATTTATATTATGCAAAATTTAAAATAATATTTTAAATAATATTTTTTTTAATAATGAAATAAGTCATTCAAAATTAAATTTTAACAGACATTAACACACAGAAATTATATATTTCATTGATTTGTTTTTATGTAGAATTATAATTTGAATATTTATATTATGGAAAATTGGAAATACTATTTTATTTTTTTTTAATAATGAAATAAATCATTTAAAGTTTCATTTAAAATTAAAATTTTAAAAATAATGTATATTGTACAGAGTCGTATGAAAAGTTAGCGTTTACCATGAATTTTTCTAAAATATATGCAACAATTTTAATTTTTATCATCAACAGACATAAATTGTATATTTCATTAATTTGTTTTTGTAGAGAATTATATTTTAAATATTTATGTCATACAAAATTGAAAATAATAGTTGAAATAATATTTCTTTTTAATAATTAAATAAATAATTTAAAGTTTCTATAAAATTAAATTTTAACAGACATTAACAGACATAAATTGTATTTTTCATTAATTTGTTTTTGTATAGAATTATAATTTGAATATTTATATTATGCAAAATTGGAAATAATATTTTAAATATTTTTTTAATAATGAAATAAGTCATTTAAAGTTGTATTTGAAATTAGATTTTTAAAAATAATGAACATTGTACAGAGTCGTATGAAAAGTTAGAGTTTACCATGAATTTTTCTAAAATATTTGTAAAAATTTAAATTTTTATCTTAACAGACATAAATTGTTTATTTCATTAATTTATTTTTGTAGAGAATTATATTTTAAATATTTATATCATCCAAAATTGAAAATAATATTTCTTTTTAATAATTAAATAAATCATTTAAAGTTTCATTTAAAATTTATTTTTAAAATTTAATTTCTAAAGATATTGAATGTTGTATAGAATTTTATGAAAGTTTGGAATTCTAGTATTCCTTTTTAATAAATTTTAATATCTGATAATAATGTTGTAAATAATTTTAAATTGATTATTTAAAACTTATAAGTTAATTTTTTCATGGAAAAAGTTCATTTATAATGAATTTTGTTAAGACATTTGTAAAATATTATGACAATAATTTATATTTTTACAAACAAAATTTTAAGTTTCAATATAATTGATTTTAATTATTTAAAATTTGATTTATGAATGGTAGATATTATAGTTAAATCAACCCATGTACGGCGAATTTATCTTCTTAAATTCATAGGTTAAGTTCATTTTTTGTGCACGTGTATAAATAATTAAGATTGTTAAAAAATCATATAAAATACTTACATCAATACTGCACGTTGTGTCTGGCACAATGAGTATTTTTAATGACGGCATAAAAAGTTATTTTATATAAAATAATATAATATAATATTTTGCAATAAAATATATTCTTAGTAAGCGCACAATTTTGATACAAAATACTTTTCATTTGATCACAACACTGAACTAAGCTACGACGCAAGTTACCAATTTACGAAAATAGTTACAAAAGTAATTTTCTAGGGTCTGATTGCAGTACCAACTGCTGGGTCTGACTAATATGCTGGAAATTGTCAAAAAGTTTCTCAAACACGATCGGAGCGCCACCTACAGGATACAATTGTGAACTTCAAGCTAACCAAAAATCAATTAAAATTTATAAATTAATTAATTAATTAAAAAAACTTATTCTATCGGACCGAATTGTGAATCTAAACCTTGAATCAATTTAATCTCACACAAACAATTTCATAAAAATCCGTCCAAGCGTTTAGGAGGAGTTCAATGACTAACACACGGACACAAGAAATATGTATAATAGATTTTTCTTCATTTTCATCATTACGATTAAGCGATGATTCTATATGTCAAAATTTTTGACGTGTACACCATGTTTTTACGCCTAAAAAAGATGTAGCAGACAATGATAAATTTGCGTTTTTCTATATTCAGAGGTATATTGAAAAATATTCAAAAAGTATGTCTCCACTCTTCTATATCCGAAACTACTCAACCTAAAATTAATAAAATTATATGGGTTTTCAGGAACCTACGCACAGATTGTAGGAAAACTAAAGCGATGATTAAATATATCATAATTTTTGACTTATACACCATATTTTTACGCCTTAAAAGATATAGCAGACAATAATAAATTTGCGTTTTTCTATATTCACAGTTGATTTTCTCAGAAAATATGCGACATAGAGACTTAAAATACGACATAGTAACACGCCTCATTAACGACATATTTTGCACTAACTTTCAAAACAAATCAGAATTAAGGAGAGGGTATAAAATCGTATTTAATTTTTTTTAGTTTTTTTTAGTATACAATATCCTTTGAACGGTTTATTAAAAAAAAAAGAAAATATTTTGTTTGTTATTTTAAATCGCATAATTAAGACAACATTCTAAAATTTGCAAAAAAAATTCCTCTTAGTTCAGAAACTATTGAGTCGAAAATAAGTTAAAAAAATTTGCTAAAATTTGAGCAGAAGATAACAGAAAAATTGAAGCAGTTATTCTACATCTTATAATTGTTCATATATTCACCATATCTTTAGGGTTTTGAAAGATACAGTAGGCAGTATATTCAGGTTGAATAAAATTATTTTATTTTGAAATTATTTATTGGAAGTACTTTTTACCCATACATATTTATAGCACGAGTATTGTTCATGCTTAATAGTTTTTTATACATTATCAGCAATTCTATCTTTATGCAATTATGAAACTTAATATTCGTTAGTCTATGACTACTCTCGGTTTGTTTGACGTATTTCTTGTACTTTTCAATGTATAACCTTTAAAATTACTAAAGTTTAAATTCACTTTTCTCATTTAATGCGTAACAATAATTAAACCGTATAAAATTACCTTATCCATACACTGTTAAATTTATGTCTTACCGCTGTACTCATGTATATAGGTATTGTTAATATAATATTCCGAATTAACATTTATGGAAATCACATTAATTTAGAACAGCATTTATAAGATTGTGCAGTTTTAATAGAAATCCTGTAAATTATTCTATGTATCTTTTAATAATTCTAAATAAATTTCTAATAAAAGCGAGTCAAATAAATCCTCTATTTATTCGGAATATTTATTGAAAACTAGGTCTAGCTAAAGTCGAAAAGGAAAATGAACAAAT
This sequence comes from Druceiella hillmani, assembly GCA_039881145.1. Lineage (NCBI taxonomy): Eukaryota > Metazoa > Arthropoda > Insecta > Lepidoptera > Hepialidae > Druceiella > Druceiella hillmani. The sequence continues at coordinate 18,893,398 of JAYKKI010000001.1, forward strand.
TTTACCTCATACGGTTATAAAATGTTCCCAGTTTTCAATTACCACCCCATTCGGTAGATATTAGATATTAGCCTTTATAAACTACTCCTCACGCAGATGGGATAAAAAAGCAAACAGGAAACAGAAGCGCGAGGGAAGCCGTGTCCGTACGCGGCTACAATGTATCGGAAGCAATATCGCTCGCGATCACGTATTATCAATAAGTCAGCGCAGCATGTGCTCGTATTGGGTCCCGTGACTTGTCGCTCCCGTATTGCAGCGGCGGGGTTTTCTAGCGACAAGTGTTTTAAGTGATGTTAACAAATGTGGTGGTCGCATTTATTCGTGTGGATCGCTTTCCATGATTTTTTAGGAATTATCGATATGCTGTTTTTAATGGCAATAGTTAATTTAATCAGAATAGGGATGTGAAAAATAAAACGATTTCATATTTGTTTTAGTTAATAAGGGTCTGTGTGTATTAACTTTTATACTCAGTTTCAAAAAATTCTCTACTTTGTGATGCTTTATATATATGTTACTAAAATATGATGTACGATCTAAAATATACCATTAATAAAAAATTCAAAATACATCGGATGCTCATGTAATCTGTTTGTTGCACTCTTGTCGGTATTCACATTGTAACTTTACAGCCATTGTTTTTGTCTCATTTCATCTCTGATCTATAGCAGACTATATCTTTCAATCTTGCAGAATGCAAAATGTGGTTTTTCAAAATTTTATATTTCAAAGTCAGATAAGCAAACATTTATAAAACTTCTTGCCATCTGTCACGGAGTTCCGCGATTACTTATCCATTATAAAGTCACATTAGGTACGTCTATCACAGAATAAGAGCAACTTATAAAATATAGCTAATGAAATGCTTTAGCATATAAGATGACAAAATCGGTTTAGGCATAGGCTTAAAATAGTTTCTAGGAAAGACTAGTACGGTACCTGTGATGCGTTGTCTTTTTCCTTTTTTGTTATTACGGTAATCAAAAATATCTAGTAATATTTTTCCATGGCATCTCCTTCGTGAAACATGCTCCAAATCATTTTAAAGTGACACCCCCCTTCCTTCTGAACTTTAAAATGTTTAATTTTGTATATTTCGACGACGTTACTCTAAGCGGAATATTATATTGCATGCTAAAATTGTTACATAATATAATGTTATATTTGAGGGTCTTTTCCATTTCCTCCATGCAGTAGATGTCTCCTACCCGAAAGTCATAAGGCATAGTTACGATGACATAAGACAAGAAAGAGTTGACATATGTCTCTTCGCCAATTGCAGTAATCTCGTCTCAGAGACAAACGAGTGAGAGCGTAGATATCAAAACAATAAACTGAGCTTTTATGAGAACATAGCAAAATTCATCTCGGCTTTATTAAGTCACAGAATGTTTTGCCCTTCATATTTAGTGTGGTGGATTTTGTAATTATGGTAAAGTTGTGCATTTCATAAGCGTGAAATTTATTACAAACCAAATACTTTGTACAATGATAATGTACAAAACTGTATTCATATCGTTATCACGAGTCTTATTTTTAAAACATAATAAATGCACGCAAGCACGCTCGCACCCACGCATGCACAAACGCACGCACGCACGCAGCACGTATACACTGAATAATTTTAAAGAATTTTAATTTGAACGTATTCTTAGAAAAATAAAACAAAAATAAAAAGAGAGAAAAGGAAAGATTTGTGAGGAGGATTTCTAATTAAATAGCCAAATCCGATATTTCCTCTAGAAATGTTGGTATCCACTTATTTGCTACAGAGTACATAAGGCTGACAAATAGCTGCATAATCCAGTCAAATTCCAGTAATTCCAGTCAAACGAGACAACCAAGTAATGAAATATATTTTGTGCTTTGGGAGGCTGGAACATAGTGTGAATTAAGTTGTAAAATAAAATAAAAAGCAAATATGGAAAACAATAACAAAGAAACTGGCAAACTAACAAATACAAAAAATAGCATGTAATAAATAAATAAAAAAGCGTAATTATGTAGTAGGGCAGTACAGGATTGCTCCGTTGTCATTTGAATATAAGTTTGATAATTTGAGTTGTGAATTTAGAGTCGTAATTGTTTTTTGCTTTAGAATTTTCTTGTAATTTGGCTCAATAGATAATTTGTAATTGCATTATTAAAAATGTAATCTTTAATGCATTGACCGTTAACGACTAACTAGCAGTTTAATCGGAAGGAGAGGCAAAATCAAGAGTGTCGTCAAAAAGAAACTTTCACACTTATAACTAGTGTTATACGAGTAAATATGCCTAATAATATTTACTAGCGTGACCCGTGCTAAGTCTTCGCATTATTTATTCCATTATGAAGCTGAGATGACAGATCAAACAAATATTTTACTAAAATTGACATATAGAGGCGCAAGTATCAAAAGCATTGAGCTAAAGCGCCACTTTATTTATACGTGAGTGGATTTGAAATTAAACAAAAATTTTACCGACCGTCAATCATATTGACGTTGAGCCGTTAGATGACAGCATTGCTGTTTTGTGTATATAATTTTAATAATTAATTAATTTGCAAAAACAATAGCAATAATAAATTTTTTAGTTGTGGATGCCGGTAGAGCAAGCAATTATCTATAAAATGATATATAATTCATGTGGATTAGTTGTGAGGTTTTTTCTAAAAAGGGAGTGTAACATCTTAACCTTAGCGTATTAATATATATGATGATGATGATGATGATTATTATTGTTCATTTAATTTAGAAGTAAAATTTGGTTATTGTTCATATTGTATTTGTTTTGATTTCTTATATTAATATTACTAACATATGTCACCATAATATATACAACAGCTAATCCGCATTGATTAAACGTACTAAATTGGTATGAGATGTTCGATATTTGTAAGCTTATTTGTAGTTATTATTCAGTGAGGTTGACGTGTTCCATATTGCTTACAATTAGAGATGTTAATGTCTATATAATATATTAAACACTAATGAATAATTTCAGTCTTCAATATTTAGTTACACCAATATTTATAATCGGAATTATTTCCTTGATTCAACACACAGATCGAGCACAACGAAATAAAGTAAGTTTCGTTAAGATAATAAAAGTACTTTCGATACGATGCTGTGTTTCATCGCGGCGTAGACATCCCTCTTTGTCACTAAAATTTATTATCGGACAAAAATTTGGATTACAAAATAAAGAGTTATGGTCTCTATTAGCCATTCAAAAATTTAAAAAAAAACATCCCATGAATATAGTTAAATAAATATGTGTAAAATGACAAATCTTATTAAACAATAAAGTATTACATGGCATATAACATAAAAATTTCAGTATAATTCCAAATGATACTGAAGATAGTCTATGGTTAAAATTAAATTAATTTTCCTGCGGCCAAAGAATAACTCAAATCCTGAATAATAATAAATAAAGTCAACAGCTTACTTGTCCCAAGAGAGATTGAATAAGTAATCAAATTTGCAAACAAAAAGATTTTATCCGTCGTAATCGGGCTTTAGTTCCTTATGAGCCTCAATCTACCTTTCTCAATATATTTGCCGATAATCGGATATAATCACCTATAAATATTGGTTTATTAAAATTGTCGTTTTAAATTATAAATGGTTTTTTTGTTTTATTTACCATTTTTATAGAGCACTTTTTATATCAAAGGGCTTTGATATAAAAAGTGCTCTATAAAAAGTACTCTCGCGTCGGTAAAATGTTCATAGTACTAATAAGATTGTAATCTTGATTTCAAGGTTAGATCAAAATAAAATCCTAAATTTACTACATTTGGTAAAAATAAAAATATACGGTAAATAAAAACTAGTAGTAAAAAAATTATTATAAGTGATTAAGAAAATATTGAGTGTTATGAAATTCTATATTTAATAGTAGGGATGGAGTACATTATCTTCTTTCTCATTCACTTTCGAGGAATACAGTGTGTATTAAGAAAAATGACATCACTATTCAGCATTGTCGTCCTTGTCTAAATGACAGTAATTAAATTAAACAAGAAAAACTAATTGTTAATCAACATTTGGGCTCTTTCTTTGAATGATAGGTTAATGCGTCATTTATATATTAATAACCCAGAAATTTGGTAAAAATTTATTTGGTTCATTTCAAATATATCACATTATCTTTTTATTTTATACAAATTTCAAAACAATTCGCTATTTTTCTTCGAATTTCCAATTATTTTTACCGCCAAATATTAAAAGTTTTGATTTATATAACTTCAATAAACATATCAGTGATATATGAGAAATGTTAAAATAATTATAATTTACACATATTTCTTCATTTTATTATTCGGACAGTTTAAACTTTATTGAGATATAAATGTATTGAACGTATTAAACCTAGAGGTAAATATTCTAAACCGTTTTGGTTGAATTCGCTCTGAGAACTAGAAAAATTAGAAATAAAATATTTAATATGTTGTGCTACTTTCGATGAGATCCATTGATATACCTAATTTTCACATTTTATTTTGCTTTACAATTTTATTAATTTTATATGAAGGCAGGTAAATTTTTTCAAAAAACATTAATTGAAAGCTACTTAATCTTGTTAATAAAATTATAAAACAATATTTCTGAGACTCTAATAACAAGCTCTTTCAAATGACACCTCACGTTATATACAGAATGTATAATTGTTCAATTATATAATAGTCGCGTATATAATTGTTAAATTTTTATTTACCATTTTTATAAGAAATTATATTGATTTTAACTTTGGTTTTATTCTGTAGTAAATAACACTACTTACGGTCAGTATTTATCCATAAATTGAAACTCTGTTAATGTTTTCTAGCCTGCAATAAATATTGATGTAATTACTTTAACTAATATAGTTAATGCCCCAATTATAATAGTACGCTTTTTCTCATTGAAATAAATATATATTTATATCGTGTAATATAGATTTTGTTCTTATCTCTGCCTTGCTGTCTTTGTTTAAAGTCTAAATTTAAATAATTATTAATTTCCTGAAACTACTTTTCAACACCATCAATTCTGGTCTATGCCTAAAAATAAATAATACTCATTATTAACATTCTCCCCTATTTAGTAACATATTCAAATACATAAATTGTAATATTTCATAAGTTTGTTTCAATAGTTTTAAATATATTCACATAACAATGAACAAGCTCTCTAGTCATTCGGTATATGTACAGAGTGCACTCATCTCGTTTCTGAGATTCACGAGACCGTGGGTTTCGGCCATTCCTGTTTACGGTTAACAGAATGGAATTAACGAATTATAATTGATATTAATAACGATGTGGACTACACTTCTATTAATATACTTTGGTTTATATAATAATATACTTTGGTTTTTCTCTCATTCGTAAAATTTGTAAAATCAAATTAATAATTACTAATCCAAAAATGCTGAATCCAAAATTGTACCAAGTTTTCTTACATCATAATTATTCTTTAGACATATACTGAATGACATTATACTTGAGAGTATCGTTATATATATATATATATATATATATATATATATATATATGTACATTTATGTATGTATATGTGTATATATAATCGTTCGAATTTAATTTAACTAATTTATTAATTTAAACGCAACGCATCTTTGTTATATCTCAAAGAATTTTAGTAATGCTTGATGTTCAATATATATCCACTTTAAGCAGTATTAAATGTAACTCTTATTAAGATAAAAAATTAGGTTAAAAAAAAGGACAGTGCATATTACGTAATTATCGGCAAAACATAATAGGATGACGTTACAAAGACGAAAAAATGAAGACCGTGGTTTTCGATGCTTTAAAATACTATCGAAAGGGTGTTTACGTACCAATACATGGGAATCGCCATGTAAATATCCCTTATTCGAGAAAATGGTTACATTTTGAGTACAAAAATAATAATACATCTGCTTGCTCAGATAGCTGGCAAACTTTCTGATAATTAATGTATTTATATAAAATAAACAATAATTTTAATCCGGAAAAGGCTGGATTTCAAATGAAATAATTTTCTTAAATATGCTAAATACACTAAAGTGTTCATTGTCCACCTAAAATATGTAGTTAAGTAAGTACTTTAAGTAGAATACTAAGTTTCTAAATTCTAATATGGTTTCTCCACATACAATAATTGTTGTTTTATATAATATAACGTTTACACGTAATATTTTTTTTAAATCTTTGAAATCAAAAAAATGTTTTCAAGTAACGTAATGCGTTTTAGTTGGATCTCGTTAGTTAAAGGATATTTATGTAACTGACGTCTACAATTACAACACTATAATTTTATTATTATTATTTATTTACAGTTCTTCATATAAGCACACGTTGATCAAAATTAAATTAACTACTGAGAATTTCAGAAGATTAATTTCTGTTAATAAGTAAGAGATAAAATCTAACTTTTCACAGTTCTGTATTTATTTGTTGAATTTAAATTAAAATTTAAACGTTCTGTATCAAAATATGTCAGTTAATTTAAAATATGCCAGCTCATTTTATATATGAACATTTATTAATGGAATGACAATGAATGAGGTAATAAAAGTTGAATAAAGAAAAATCGCATGCTTCCTGTATGTGATTTTAAATCATCCTTGTTTATAAAAATTATTGCGGATTTTCATATTTGAATATATTATTGTTACGTTCATATATTTTTCTAGTGAAGTTACCTGCCCAGTGTTTTTGTTGAAACTATGTGTGAAATTCAGAGATTTCGCGATAACCTAAATGGTATGTTAAAGTAAATTTTATAGGTAGATAAGTTTTATAAATACCAACACCTAAATAATTTTCAAGTATATTAGCTCAACACAAAGTATAGGAAGTTAAAATAAAGTCGACCGGCTTAGCGGTACAATTATCTTTCAATCAATAATGCCACCGGACAAGTTTGACGTATCGGCCATTTTATTTGATGGGGTTATCGAGACATGTCGCGTCCTGATTGGATTCTGCCAGTCTACGGATTGAATTCCGAAACGTTTCCCGCCAATCTATTTGGGTATACAATGATTCCCATGCATTTTTTCATACTTGTCTTTTACGGTTTTCCAATAATATATATGATGGAGGATTGCGACAAATTTTTGATCTTTTAGATAATTTTTTTACAAATTTTTTAATCAGAGCATTTGAAATAAAAATAATTTTTGCTCTTACTTTGTGAATATTTTTCATTTACAGAGCTATTCGTTGGCTTAACTGTTTATAACAGCACACAGATCTGCAAAAAATACAACGTTAAAACGATTGCTCAGTATAAATTAAACATATTTTTAAGGATAATAAAGTATGGATTAAATAGATATTTAATACATTTCTATATAAATATGTACAATATTTTCCTTGTGGCGGAAGTACAGAAGAATAAGACGTAACTACCCGCACGTTAAGAACTACGGAACAGATTGGGAAATAATTCAGACTCACCTTGTGGCCTCAGTAGGCGCCTAGTGTAACTATACCAGAAATATTAGGCGGGCTAGGTGCTCCCATTTCCGTAACTTTGTGATTCGTGTGGATAAATTAGATCCATGATTAGCCGTATACCAAAGTGTATAGAGCCCCTTGAAACTTTTCGTTTATACAAATATGTAATTTTTTTCTTCCAAAATAAATACACAGATTAGTTGTCCGAAGACAAAGCCGTAACTCAAGAACTCATCATCATATTTACGAACAATATTTATATAATTATTATATCTCGACTACTGTAAATTTATTTATTTAACGCTCATGGAATGGTAAAATTTCATTTTCATTTGGGAAAAAGTGGGACATAAATTTAACGAATGATCCCTAATATAATGAGAAGTCGATGTCTATTTATGTACTTCTTTATAATCTATCTAGGAAATTTATATTTTGCTTCTATAAACGCTTTGATTACAAGAAGTAAAACATTTATTATAATTATTACATATTATTAAGAAAAACAAAACCCCTGGTTTGCTTGTCTGTCCGTATGTACGCAACTTGTCCAGTGAGTACTGAATGGATTTTATTCCGGTTTTCGATAATAGATAAATTGATTTAGAAGGAAATGTTAAATGTCTAATTACTGAAAACTAAGCCATTTTTTGAATCAAGGCATAAAATGTTTGTTTTGTCATTGTACGAAACAGTATTTACAAAATGTATGCAAAACGTAAATTAAATTTCATTAAATTAAATTAAGGATTCATTTTCATTAACTTAAATTACTTATGTTTATTAAATTTTTCTCACATATAATTGTCTAGAACCTATATTTATTAAATTTTTGTCACATATTGTAATTGTCTTCATTCGTCGGAATGTGACAATGCGTTAAAAATCTCTGCTTACCCCCGCAAGGAGGGTCACTAGTATTTTATAAAGGTAATAATAAGTAAATAAACTAGCGCGCGTCCTTCTGTCGTCAATATTAGTGTTCAAATATTTTATAAACGATTTTCTCTCTACTTCTGCTTCATTTTTTTCTCATCCGTTTTGGAGACGCCGCTGTCGTGATGTAATAAATAAAGTATATTAAAATAATTTTTTATTACCGTGTTAATGTACTGTCGATAACTAATGTACTCATTACAATTTACTTATGCCTGATGATAGATAATAAAGCTAAAGCTTTTGAGAAGAGAAACTTGTACCTAACTTAATTACTTGACTTACTAACGAGGATTGGATACCAACAAATAATGGATATGTTCATATTTACTAAATTACTTATCTACTTTATTACTTATATAATATCTTAAAATATTAGCAAAATACACAAAGTAGAAATATGTTTCAGAAGAGACAGTTTACAATTTCGATATCACGGTAATACAAAAATATCGTTATGTGGATCGGATGTCAATACATGTATAGATTGATTACGGGCGAAAAGTATATGCTCGTGAACTTTTACTTCTCATTGGAACAAAGAAGGTTATATGGGATACTAATATAAGTAATGTGACATTTTTCTGCACAAACTTTTGAAAGTGAATGTTAAATACAATTATTTGTCATAAAAATGAGCAAATACAAGTTAATAGTCAACTAAATCAAAAGAAAGAACAAAATAAATAAAGAAGAGAAATTTGAAGTAAACAATAAAAATTATGCAAGTATTTCAAAAAAATTAAAAATTTTTCAAACATAAACTGTTAGCATTTACTTTTTCGCGACTTCTAATAATAAAGGACAATGTACTAGTATGTTAAGCAATAAATAAAGACGTGGAAACGTGATTTGGTTGCATGTATTACAAATTATAAATTTGAAAGTATTGCAGGAATATTTAAATATGTAGATCCAGGATGTGACCATGATATGCAAGTGAAGTGTTGAATCTTACATATAAATTTACGGTTTCGACATAACGACACACGGAAATAATGACAATGTAATAGTACAGAATCGAGAGTATTTGCCCAGTGTAAGTTGTGATCCATTCAAATTGTTCCATTTAATGAAACCATGGGTTTCCATAAGTAGTAACGCACCGTATTCTGAAAGGAAGTTTAGATAAATTAAAGTAATTTAATTAAGTTTATCTTTTAGGTACTATCGGATAATAGGCGTGTATTTTCTCTAGCTCGTAAACTCTTAAGATCGCACATAATATAAATTTGATTGATAATTTTTAAATCTAACGCAGTATCTCTTTGCCAAATAGAAGGAAGCAAAATTATTAATATCTCTAATTTCTGCTCTAATTTCTCTAGTAAACTCAAGAGATTACCAGTTATCGTATGTATATTTTAGAAACTCTTTCTATCTTATTTTAATTTTCGCAGTAACATCTCCAATAGACCTTAAAATCTAAGAGCTTAGCAATGGAAAAAGTACCGCAGCGGTGTTTCTCTTTATGGAGTTCCTTTCATCAATTATTAATTATCGAGTTATTTTCTCTTTATCAAGTTACAAGTATTGGAAACGATTCATTAAAAGATACCCTAGTTTTCATTATAATTCAATTTAATAAATTTTTAGTTGAGACACTGAACGTTATATACATCTAGATACTCAAGAGCTTATTCCTTTTGGTCGTAATTTGTCTTTTTTTAACTGTACTACTCTCGTTCTACCAGTTTTGACAAATCTTAAAAATAGTGGCTAAAGGTGGTTACTCGAAAAGGACCACCTATATATTATTTTTTATTATAAAGATAAATAAGTTTTATACTTAATGATAAATCGTAAGTTGGTTTTTATTTAAAATAATTTTTGAGGGAGACGAAGATTTTCTTATCAATTCCACCAGTACTACTAAAAACTAGTACAAAACGAATAATATTGTGTAGTTTACAAATAAATAAATAATTACACAGATTTTTTTACTCATATTTGAGAAATATATTAAAAAAATAGTTGAAATTATACTGAAAATATTATAGACATATTATTCACCAATACCTACAAAGTATTGATTAGCTGCTAGTTTAATAATAGTTAATAATATGTGGTAACGGATACTGTGGTTATTCTTCGGAACTACATAGTTCCGAGTAACTGCAGTATCCATACGGTCTATGTAGTTAAATAAATATATTATTATTTACTAATAGTTTCGTAAATAAGATAATTAATGGGGATGAGATTGACCACTAATTGCACTCGTACTCTGAGGTGTTTGTACGAAACACATTTAAACATATATAAATATTTAAAGATACATAGTATCTATTAAACTGTTCACTAAGCTGGTATTATGAATATGTAAATATACACAGTATTCCAAAAAAATTTTTGATTTCTTAAAACCTGTAATATTTAGAATCATTACCACATTACAGTTTGATAAACTTTATGTAAGTTTGTACTAATGCTGTTTTTTCATTCTCAATTTTCACTGAAACATTTATCGGAGGTTGGGAGGAAAGCAATTTATATTAACATTTTCAGCAATATCTCTTAAGTCAAATTAAATTGCATCCAGAAAAATTGTTTTGCAATTCTTATAACTTTCCCTTTCCAATGAAAGCTCACACAATATACGGAACACAATATACTAGGAAAACATTGTTTATTAACTTCATTTCTAAAATTTCTCTGTAAATATTATTGAGTATTAACTTCTAAAACGTATTTAGAAAAAAATGCTATATGGTTGTGACTGATTTCAAACTTTCACGTCAAATTGTTTAGGAGAAAAAGGGCAGGCAAATTCTCAACAATTCTCTAGGATTACCTTACGTAAAATTATGAAAAACTGGTTTGAAAGCCTGATTACTTTCTCTTCCATGCGGTATATAAAACAAAAATAATTCCATTGTTCTACTTGCCCCCCTCTCCCATAAACTGTTATTTCTGTTTGTTAATCTTGTTGGAAAATCATTCTCATTTCTAAACATATTTAGACTCGCAAACAATTAAAATTAATGTTATATTGTGTTTAAACCTCCATATATTTTTTTTTTGCTAAACATAATAAGATTAAGGCATAATAGCTTCTCATATCTATGAAATTACGAAATAGGATTCTTCAAAACCAGTTATGTAGTTATGTATTGCGAAATGCACACACATATATATATATATATATATGTATATATATATATATATATATATATATATATATATATATATATATATATATATATTAAGGGCGCATACGGTTTTAAACAACACAAAGTTCACACTACTATTCGTGAAGTGAACTTTAGCTAGCCAATTAACTGTTTTCCCTTGCTCGCCGTGAAATCTAGAATCTAGTTAGAGTGCAATTTCTTGAGCGGAGTAGTGGTGGTCATTAATATACTGAATATATTTGGCGTTAATTTTGTAGAAATTCATTATATACTGTTCATTAATATACTGTTCTAAACTGTGAGCTCCTCTTACTAATAACTTAAAGATAATAAATTATCAATACGGCAATCGTTTACTATAAAATGAAACATGATAAGTTAATATTGGTCACTAAACTCAAAAAGGTATATACATATGACTGGGAATATATTTAAACTTTTATTCATAAATGGTTTGATAAATATAACTCATAATTACTCTCATAATTATAATTGTCCTTATCATATTTGATTCAATTAAGAAATGTATGTGTAAAATAAAATTACCAGATTCCGTGCATAAGATGAATATAAATATCTACAAGTTTCCTTTACTTTATTTTAATTATTTCAGATATCCCTCAAACAATACCGCTAGTAGCAGTTCTTAACCTGCCAATGCATTTTAATTGCATCCTTCCTTACACAATACTTTTTATTAAGTTAAATTCTAATTCATCCTACATAATTTTATATCTAACAAGTCTAATAAATTATCAAGTTCATCGAGTAGGCTTACGTTTTAACATACCATTGAACTATACAAAGTGAAATGTAAAAAATGCATTATAAAAGCTTATGTAAAAAATTCAAATGAGAGTGATAATGGAGCTTAACGCGGACAGACAGATTTAACTTTTATTCTTTAAAGTACACGAATTAATAAAAATGGGAAAATATTAAAAACACTTAATTTTTTTTTTAAATCAAACTACAAATGAGGCTAAGATATTAATTTATTATGTTTATTAAAAAAGAATAGTTATTTTATACTATAGCATTTACAGTAATAGGAGATTGACTTAAGTGGAATTTATTATTTTAAGAATCACATTGAATTTATCCATCAATGCATTTTTATAAGGTAACAGCCTTTAAAGTGATTAGCCGAGGAATTTTAAAATATAAGAGTTAATTAAAACTGGTTTTCTTTACCGCAAGATTACAGTTGCGATTGGAATGCATATGGTATATTATTATTGTAATTTTTAAAATTGTTTCCCCCGACGCGCAAATATTAATATAATATTCTATTAATTTAACTTCAAAGATAATATTTATATATAAATGAAAAAGCAATATTTTTCAGTTGCCAATCATAATGATGTACGACCATTGATAGAAATATTAAGCCAACAGTTTCTCTAAGTTAGTCGGTAGTAAAAGTAACGATGTTTTATTATTTAAGTGATTCATATTGTAATAAACCTTCCAGTTATTTACCATATTTTTGATATTGTAATTTAAATCAGTAAAAATATTATATATGTATAATATAATACTAAAATGTAATATAAGAATACTAATTATTAATTAAAAATTGAACATGTTCGTAAACAATTCTCACTGATATATATATTTAGTTAACTTGATATTACTCGACTATTAAAAAGATAATGCACAATATTTTTTCAAATTCATAGCACGTTTATTTACTAAATAGCTAACATTTTTAATGTTATGTCTAATAATTATCCTAATAAACGTAATGTGATTAAGCAGCCGCACATCATCAAAAAAAGAAAATTTCGTTTCTCGTTTTTCGAGAAGATGACCAAAAAAAAAATTGTATTGCGAAACGATACTCAGACTTATAACTTTATCGAGTAGTCCTAATCGAGTTAATTACTATTATTGTATAGCTGTTCAATAGCAATAATATATCATTATACATATAATATATTATTGCTACTGAACAACTACAACTTTAAAACAGTGAGCTACTTGTGGTCTTACAATGGTGATAGTTGAGAAAAATATAAAAAATGCATATTTTAGTACGCATATTAGACGTGAAATTCCTTTCTTGTTCAAACTAATTACGGACAGTCGTGTGACACCACTTTTAATGTAGTAATTATCGCATATTAATACCTAACGTATGGATACCTGTGAATAGGAGAAGGAATTAAATTAATTTGTAAGGTTTTATTGAAATATGAAATTTATTGAGTTAAAAACTTAATACGGTATTTACCTAAGGTAATTGTTAATTATTTTTAAAACATTTTAGATATTTACGGTAAAGTATGAAATAAATTCAAAATATAAAGGTTTCAAAAACTATAAGGAGAAAAAATACTAGATGATCCTAATAACACAACCTTAGACTAGGAAATAAATAATTGCATATATGTCTTGCAGTTTATGGAAAATAAACCCACAGGGGGTGAAATGAAATTGGAAGTTTTTAAAAGCAAATGAAACTCTTTACCTATTCTCTTAATTGAAACTTCCTAAAAATATACTAAAAGTATACAATTAGGTTTAGAAAAGTTAATCCTGGATAAAAATTCGTTTGTTAAAAAGCAATAGCAAGAAAACTTAATCATATTATAATAATATCGTTATTAATCAATATTAGTGCAAAATGGCGCTTTGTAGATTTTAAATCGCGCTATTATTTGCTTCACTGTGAGTAATAAAAAGTTTACTTTCGAGTATATATGATCGTCCTATGTATATTTAGTTGAAATCGTATTGTTTAGATTAATTTTGCCATTTGCTGGTTTCATCCTGCTTAGGATATTCCACTTGGTTTTTAATTTTTTTTCTTTTTATGAAATAAACTATTTAAACGTTTTTACTAACGGAATTTATACTGATGTTTATATGGATTTTGTTGCTTGTTGACTTTATTTGCTTATTTGCATAATGATCCTCTTTATTGTTTTATCAGAGAGATGATGGTTACTTATCATACTACAGCGTGATTTTAGGATCAAAATACGGATAAAAAGATAAGTTCTATTGCAAGTTAGACGTGAAAAAGAAACTGTCTGCTTATTTTATAATAATTATGTAAGGGGGAAAAAATTACATAATATACTTTTGCGTTTTCTTTAGTCAACATTTAGTGAGCGAATATGTAAAAATAGAGAGATAAAGGATAATTTTTTTTGGAAACGACCAAGGTGATTTACCTTCGGCTAGCTTATATTCATCTTAAGGATAACGTTAGTAGGCAAGATGTTGACGCAGAACAGTTGAATAATATAATATTATTTCAATAATCATTTACTCATGGATCAGTATATATGCAAAATACAACCAAATATGCTATGATATATGTTGGATATTAGGATCGTGTATGGCGTAGTAGTAATACTTAGGTTGAGTTTATATTTCAAAATACGAAACTTACTCTGGTAAACATTCATATAAATTTGTTTATGTGTAGTTTGCGGAATATTCCTAGAAATTTTTTTTATCACTATTAAGTATATATATTCATTTAGTTATTTCAGTCCTTTCTAAGTGATATTAAATATTATATTAATCACGAAAGTAAGCTGTTTATTTGTTCGTTCTAGTTTTACAGTTATTCCAGCAATTTTTCGACTATTTGCCTTGAAATTTAATATACGTGCAACTTGTATTATGGAGATTAATGTAAAATAACTTTTATCCCAGGAGGAACTAATATCTATGAGCAAAATTGTACATGATAGCTGAGGTAATGTAAATATAAACAAGAAAACAAATGAAAAAGAAGAAAAATATAACACAAAAAAACTCAGTTATGCTTCCGCTTCGGATACACTGACGAATAGAGGACGTTAAATAAAATATTGATCGATTCTCCATATAAAGGGATAAAATAGGGGTTCAAAAATTATACGGAGAAAAAATACTAGATGATCCTAATAACACAATAATACACTGGGAAATTAATAATTGCACATATGTCTTACAGTTTTAAGAAAACCAACTCAAATGTGATGAAAGGGAATTAGAAGTTTTTAAAACCAAATAAAATGCTTTACCTGTTATGTTAATTGAAACTTCCTAAAAATATATAATTAGATTTAGAAAAGTCATTACTGGGTAAAAATCTGCTTGTTAGAAATCAATAGCAAAAATCTCCATCAAATTATAATAATGTCGTAATTTATCGATATCAAATGCGTTGGTGCAAAAAGACGCTATGTAGCTTGCTTATTTTATAATAATTATGTAACTCACACTAACTCAATTGTGCTTCAACTTCAAATAAAGTGACGAATAGATGACGTCAAACAAAAAAATCTCGATGAAATTTTACACCGAAATACATTATTGGTCGTGGCGGGCAAATATAAAGTTGCAGAAACCGCAGTTTGTCCAAAAGGCTGATAGATCTTATTACTAGCTTTTAATAAGGTAAACGAAGCGATACATCAAAGATGACCTCAGTTGACTGACTTAATCAACACCCTCAAAATAATATTGCTACCCATACCAGTGACCAGTAATATGATTTACTTACGCCAAACACAACAGCTACGAAATAATTTACTAAATGTTTATAACGCAGAAAATCATAGTGTGAGCTCTTCAATTAAGACAATGATTCAAAAGAATTATGATTGTTTATTAAAAGTGTTGTCATTAACTAAAATATGGATACATTAATTTAAGAAATTAGGGAAGCAACTCTAGGTAAATTTCAATAAAACTTTTTAAACTCCGTTTTACAAGACACAACCATTGAGGAAGAATCGGTAAGAACTAATGTATATCTTGCATCGATGGCCTCGTTGACTTTCCTGTTAAGTCATCGTTTAATAGCTGGTTACTTCCTTAAAATGTACATGAATATAAAACAAACATTCTTGCAATTTTGGCTTTGTTGTCTTGCATGTTAACTCGTCCTTTAATAGCGTACATTAATTAATAAATAAACTTTTGCATTTACGGCCTTATTGGTTAGTATATTTTATATTCTATCAGCAGTTGGGTCTTTTCTTTAGATTTAGCTGTTAACTGTTTATTCTCATATAACACTATAAATGTATGGTTTTTCTCGGTACATAAAAGACATCTCAAACACATTATAAGTATTATTATTATTATAAGTATTATTATAATTTATATCGGCAAGTGGTATATATATATATATATATATATATATATATATGTACAGATATATATATATATATATATATAAACATAAAGTAAGTACTTTGAAATATTTCAAAACATAATAAAATGTATACTCCTTTTAGAACATGCATTTTATTATCGCTATAGCGCCTAATACATACACTGTAATAAAAAAAAATCTTCAGAAAAATGTCTACTGTTCATTTTACTTTCTACTGTATATTCTAGTAATGCTTTTCCTAGTCAATGATAGAAAATTACTTTATGAAGACGAAATATGCCATACGTATTTACTTAACTTCAATATACTAAACATGCCACAATGCACTTCTTATAGGGGAAGTGGTTTTAAAAATAACACCAAAAAATATGCGAGGTAAGTGAAAAATAAATCACTTTCATAAAAATTGATATGCAGTTTTATTAACGACTTTACTTTCTAAGTATTTCGTTTAATTCTTTTGTTTCGAATACTTTAAGAACACACTTGTAAATTATGTGAAATAAATTCACAGAAATTTACGGAGACATACGAATAAAGAAAATAAGGGCGTATGGTTAAATGGGCCAATGTGTTGATTTTATTCTTTTAACATTTGAAGAGTATTATAAAATATTTCCTGTAATTAACATAATTGACACATGTGACCAGTAAATTCAATAAGTATAAGGTAAAAGAGAAAAATATTTTCTTTTATTGGCGATGGTACTTCTCAATATTCGATGAAGGAAATCCATTCTAGTCCTATGCCCAATTAATACACTCACAGGGAATAAAATTTCACTGCGGCTTCAGTAAAAACCTATTTTTGGATTTCGTCTGTAAAAAAACTCATAGGAAACGCATCCCCTTGTTTTCATCTTCCATAAACAAGAACCATCTCAACATAAAAAAGATCGAGACGAAATTTCCCTAGCGGTACAAGATACGTGATAAATAATTCATTACTTCAGCGAACTCAGCCCATACGTGCGCATAACGGAAAAACAAAGTTTTTAATATCGTATTATCTGGCCGCCAAACAAAAACAATTCACCTACTTTTTCCTGAGATATTTCGGAATATCAATGAAGTTATCGTTCGTGATTAAGCTACTCTTTTTGTGTACAGGTGCCATATGTAGCTTTGCTCGCTTATTTATTTTAAGGCAGAAAATATTTAATATTTTTTCTGCTTATTTTGAACACTTTTATCTTTGTGGAAAGTTAGCATCCTTTTAACGAGAGGAGTAGTTTGCTGATTTACGGGCATTCCATAGCCGGTTCAACTAATGGCACTCTAATTGCGCATTGTGTAACTGCGGGTTTCCAATATTAGGCATACGACTTACATCATTGTAAGTTTCTGCAAAATATTTTCTATGGATATCCAAACTAACCTAATGTAAACCAACCTCGGTGGAAATTCGATCTCCTTCAAAAACTACGATTTCTGGGTAATTTATCTTGCTAAGTTTTAAATTGAAACAATTTTACAACTAATTGAACTTAACAATTTCATGATTTATGTGAAAATTATCAAAACTTAATTAATAGGACTTTGTTAATATTTATTAACCAAACCTTCCAACTTAAAACGTAGCTGAAGGTTAACTCATATTTTTTTACAACTTTCACTTCAATAATTTAATCCGCGTGAAATCTTATTTGAATTAGCTCTCTATCTCGTCACCTGAAATTAAGCTGCCATGTTCTTTGTGATACAGCCTACAAGTTTTATTTGCAAAAAAATCCAACATCGCATTATGTTCAGAGTTTTGAACTATGTATTAAATAACTGTAAATACTGAAAATCATCAACTATCAACTATCACTGATATATTTAATATACATTATTCGTATTTTAGGTTTCACTTGTTTTGCTGGTCAATCCTGACCAATTCCAGCTTTTTACAGCCTTATTTATATAAGATTAATTCTAACATTATTTGAAATTCGATACACATATATATATATATATATATATATATATATATATATATATATATATATGTACATATATAATAAATTTTGTATTTCATATTGTGATGTTGATCTTATTTTCGGACTTCGTCGACGTAGCAATAGTGTCTCTCATAATGTATGTGATTTAAAAAACCTGATCATGTGAAAACCTTACGTCCTCTTTCCGCTTAACGATATCCATATGTTGTTAATGCTTAAATATTATCGACTGTCATTTCTACCAAAGAAATTTTATTTCCTAGCTATGTTTTTTATGGGTTTTATTAAATAATGAAACCAAAACGGAATTTGTTTTGCATAAATTAAATTTTAAAATAAATTATATACTATACTACCACTTTAACTCGAGAAAAGCTAAAGTAAATAAATTGCAAAAAAAAATTAACAAAACCAGTTAAAATGTTTTCTTATAGGCATCTATTTTGAATTTATACAAAGTAAAAATTCATAAAAAAATATTAGGTTTTATATATTTAATATTATAGTAAATTGTGGTATCATCAGTTATAGTAAGGTATCTGGAATGAATAATGCTTGACGTGTGTTACGATCTAGAATAGAGTAAACATATTTAAAATAGTTAGATTAGTTTAATACTTCATAATTATATAAAAGAGGATATGGGCATATTCGAAGTAAAAGTAGTCGCTTGACGTGATAAAGTCATGTTTACCTTCGAAAACTCTTGTATCCGTTATCTAAAGTAGAAAGGCGTCTTTGTTTCCTACTTTGTTAGAATATTATTTTTGTGTTAAACACCCATAATATGAAGAAAAGTATAAGCAGCCTGTCATCACGCTGCGTTTTACGGGGACAGAGAATTGATAATAAACCTATAGAGAGGGACTCTACTTAAACGGTACATAATAACTTGGAGAGAGATCGGTTTATGTACTGACAGATAATATCGAAATACCCCCACTATGACGACCGATATCATTAGTGAGCGGCGCGGAGACGTTTAGTGAGAGCAGCGTAATTAGATAATCCTATGTGGATGAAAACACAGAGCACAGACTGTGTTTTCTAATTATAATTGACAATCGACAGTACATTTTACTTACTATATTGCCTTTTTATATTAATTATTTTGTTTTTGTATTAACATTTTTTGTAAACCTTAACTATGCAGTAAATATTTATTATTTGAAATTTACATTTTATGATCATACTTTAGGATTAATAAGTCCAAAATATTTAAAGCCAAGCTTATTCTGCTTTAAATATTTTAAGGATATTCATATTTTGTAATTAATTGAAATTTATAAATCAACAAAATTCAAGGGAGGGATCTAGAAAAGGTTTGTTTGTATTTTAATGATCTTACCTATGTGTTCATATAAGATAACATATGTTTATATAACGATCGTCTCATTATACAATCAAACATTTTCCACAGAACACAATCAATTATAATAAAAGGTTATCTTCTTGTAAATAATATATTCCTTTTTTAAAGCATATAATCACTAAAACGACGATTATAGATTGTTTAGCCGAAGATTTTACCTTCTACTCCTTTATAATATAAAAGGCTCGCTCCATAATAAAACAAAGACTGGCGCCACAATAAATGTGCACGCTAAACAATTTACAGTTGCATCGTACGAAGGCAGCCTTGTTTGTTAACGCCGCCTTCTATGCATATGGGCGCGTAGTCTACCCCGCCCCAACGTCGCTTTGTTAGCCGTCTCATTCTAACGTCTGTAAGTAAATTGCGGGATGTTTTGTTAAGTGTATAGCGAACAATTGTAAACATTCACTTAAAATAGGTGAGTATTCTGGGAAGAAACAAGAAACTCTTTATTAATTAAGTCTTAAAATTTGTCTCAACACACGGAGAAATAAAAGCCGCAGAGTGCAGCAAAAATGTGATTAGGTATCGTCGATACTACCCAACAAAACATAATTATATTACTGCTCTTTCCCGTTGCTTTGATGGTTCTGGAAATAAAATAATTGGTGGTTCTGGAAATAAAAAAATTGTTTGCTTTTTAAAATGTTTCATAAATAAATACAATTTTAATCGAGTTTATGAATTTGTTTATTTGTTACTGTTACCATATCTTTTATATAGAAATTTCAACATTTATCTGCACCTGTCAAAATGCAAAACATGAAGAAATTATTGCTTCCAAAAGTTGAATACGTTTTGCCTTCTTAATTTTAATAAGTGATTAATTTAATAATTTACTCAAAATATTTATTGTTCATTGCTTTGTAAGTTGTAAATGAGTACAACTTGTAGAAATATTAGATGTGTGTTTCTGTTTCTCATTTGCAGAATGTATATTCTAGGAAAAAACTTTTTTACCAAAATAAAACTTAATTTAAAAGAATCAAGAACGAATGGTAAATATTTGAAAGAAATTCTGGATAAATAGACTTTTTTGATATTGTAAATGGAAGATTTCCTTATACGATAGCGAAATTTTAATGAGATATGAGTGGATTTCAAATCGATATGCCCTGTTATAAAATATATATTAATATATAAAAAACTATTTTTTCAGACATTTATGCAAAGTAGATAGTCCAAGAGATATTTCTTAAAATGTCTATGAAAATAGAGCTAATATCAAAATTATGGAGAAATAACGATACAAGAAGTTACCGTTATTGACAAAAGAGTAATAATTCCAAAATCTAAAGTTTTTGAGAATTTGAAGATGGTTTCAGGTCCACGAAAGAAATACTTAGCAATGTATATAATTAGTTCAAAAATAATATTAATATTGGCAAACGGTTTAATAGAAGTAGCACGTACGTTTAAATATTTTTATGGGCTTAAATATGTATCACCAACTCGTGCAAAATATCTTTATTGTTTCATTTCAGTTGAATTAAATTTACTTTCATTCTATTTAGGTTTCCATAACTCCAAATGAAAAAGAAACCCTTCTAAAATTACTCATGTGCCTCTCCGTCCGTTCGTTATAGCTGTTTTTTCGGTAACCGTTTTACAAAGAAAATTTAGCACATTAATAAAACAAATTAACCATAAACTTTCGAAATAAATATTTTTGAGTTTTAGCTACTGAAATATATTTGTTTCAGTAGCTAAAACTCAAAAATATTTATTTGGAAATTTTATGGTGGCGAATACAATCTTACTGACTTAAATTACTTGTTATAGCTACCCCCCACCCCCCCATAACATTCAAGCATAAAAAGAATCATCGAAATCGGTCAACTCGGTAAAGAAGTATCCCTGAACTTACATAAAAAAAGGATTCCGACAAACTGAGAACTTCCTCCTTTTTTTGAAAATGGTTGAAAATACTATGTACCCATAATTTTAGTTTGGGTTTTACTCGCGTTTGACAGGTTTTTTTATAAATTATCTTCAGTAATTTCTTTACGCAATTATGAGGGCTAATATCCCATAATCGATGACTACTCTCATTTAATTTGACATACTTTTTTATAACTTTTAATGACATAACCTTTACAATTACTACGATATAATTTCACTGTCCTCATTTAATGATTGAATGAAAAGATTAAAATATTTAGCTTAATAATAATTAAACCTGAATAAATAATAAATTGAGCTTTATAATAATTACTTTTTCAATAACTCAGCTTATGTCGTTAATATAATTATATCCTGAATTAACATTGTTTAAAATTGCATTAATCTCACTCCGATTAATCTGCATTGGATTCTAAGTTAATTTCTTAAAAAATCGAGTAGTATAAATCTACTATTTAATCAGAATATTTATCGGAAACCCGGCAAAGCCAAAATCGAAAGGGAATATAAACACATTTTACTTCATGCAGTCATAAAATGCTCCCAGATTTAAATTACCACCCTATGCGGTAGATATTATTGCCTTTATAAACTACTCCTCGCGCAGATAGGGTAAAAAAGCAAACGGAAAACAGAAGCGCGAGGGAAGCTGTATCCGTACGTGGCAACATTGTATCGGAGGCAATATCACCCGCGATCACGTATCATTAATAAGTCAGTGCAGCATGTGCTCGTATCGGATACCGTAACTTGTGTCACTCCTGTATCGCAGCTGCGGAGTTTGCTGGCGATGTTTGTATTAGGACAAGTGTTATAAACGATGTTAACAAATGAAGTAACCGTATTATTTGTGGATCGTTTTCCATTTTTTAAGAATGTTGAATTTTCTCTTTGTAATGGCAATAGTCAGTTTAATCAGAATCGTGATGTGAAAACATTAACGATTTAATAAATTCTCAAAGGTAGGATTATTGTATGTACTAACTTTTAGACTGGATTTAAAAAAAAAATTACATTGTGGCCTTTATATGAATTATGTTGCTAAACTATAAATTATGATCTACAATATACTCTTAAAAAGCATTAAAAATATATCAAATCCACATCTGTTTTACAAAACTGGTCGCTAAAATGAGTTTTAGTATATGAAGCTATTCTGAAGTCGTAATGAAAAAAATATTAAAAAAGGTGGCAATTCGATTTTCTATATCGGAACCACTTTTAAGAAAAAATTAGCTAATTGACTGGTTTATGAAATATGATATTGTGTCACTTTTTTCAACTTTGGTAATGAAAAAGTGCTCCTTTTTGAACAAATCATAAACGACGTTTTATTTAAAAGACGTAAAAAATTTGTTCTTTTAAAAATTGAATTATACGCCAAATTAGCATATTTTCTACCAACATAGAAAAAAATGTCATTTGAGTAATTTTTTCTTTTCATTCTCGATATTATTTTCCATTTTTTCTTCTATTCACGTGTTTAATTTTGCAGTTAGAAAGGTAAGGTATCATATTTTCTTTATTACTCGTCTATTACACCATATCACAAACAATTATTTTTTATCATATACATTACAGTATTACCATTAATGACTATTACAAAAGCAGGACGTAAATTATGAATTACAACTCTATGGGATATACCGTATTCGTCGAAATTTGAAGCAAATTTTTATTTTAATACTGCAATCTAGTGGTAAGGATACTTGAAAGATAATTAAGAAGAACGGGTAATAACCAGTTTAGGCTACTAATGTATTGGTAGCATGATAATAATGATTATATCGTTTATTATTATAGCGTCATTCGAAAATTAGGAAATTAGATATCATCAGTTCCGACTTTCGTTAAATTGAAGAATATTAATTATTATTTCAAAATTACTTAGTTTCTAAGTTAGTTAGAAACTTAATAATGTTTTCCGTGAAATTACTCGACTACTAAAAAGATAAAATATGTTATTATTTTAATTTACAGTATATCTGTTTTTTACATAGCCTAGCCTTTTCAATGTAACATCTAATATTTGTCGTATAGATACTATGGTTAATGACTGGCACATCATGAAAAAAATAAAATATCCCTTTTCGTCCTTTGAGAAATAGTTAAGGAAAAAGTGTCGCAAAATGGTACTCAGACTTGTCACTTTATATTACATATAATACATTATTATTTCTGATGGACAGAGGTAACTTTAAAATAGTTTACTGGAAGACAGGTATGTCGTAGTGGTGCTATTTAGGTCACATAAATATTTCAAAATATAGAAACTACTTGGACAGTTATGTATATACTTAGTTACGTACAGTTTGCAGAATTTAACTAGAAATTGTTCCATTAGTAGCAAGTACATATCAATATTTTTATAGTGGAATTAGTTTGGGTGTGATACGAGTAAAATGTAAAGGTCCCAACATCCGCAATGCAACTTTTGTAACGTCAGAATACCACGAGTCTTTGGCAAGAAGGAAAGAAAATAGTCACATATCTAACAACCGAGGGAGATAGATGTACACGATACAATAAGAAAAGAAGTGTACGCCATGCACGAATGCAAAAAATGTGTCCACTAGATGTTATTATCTGTTTTGCACGTTATGTATGTCAAAAGTAAACTGCCAAAATTTTGCGCTAGAAGAAAAATGGCGCTTCCTACTGCTATCAGCTACTTTATACGTTATGTCTGTGAAAATTAAGCCATCAAAATTTTTTCGAGTTATTTATGTAGTTAGAACTGATTCTTTTCGTTAATGGCTTACTTAAAAAAAAGTGAAAGTGAGAATGGAATAAAGTTAGATGTTTCACATTTGTCAGGCGTCCCATTACATCTCGATTTTTTTATATATCCCGTCTTTTAAAATGGTCTTTCAATTCTTTTAGAATACCTTTCTTTTATGATTTAAATTGTATAACAGGGAGGTGGTTCTTATAAATATGGCAATAATCTAATAATGGGATTTGGAAATGTAGAATGGAATTGCTTAATGAGTAATAGGAAAGAAAATATGATTCTACTGGTACTTCTTACAAGGACTATAACATCGATCAAGTGAGGATCTGGTGATGAATTCTGGAGATGAAATAAGAAACTCCTTAACGGACGGTAGTAAATCAACAATGATGAAAGATATATCCTACTGCTAGTTGTTACTTTGCAAAATAAGTTCACCATCGATCAGGTCATGGCCTGATGATGAGCTCTGAACATGAGCAATGAAATTTCTTAAAGGATAGTAGTAAATCAACCGTGGTTCAAAATATGTGCTACTGGTAGTTGTTACTTTACAATATAGCTGTACCATCGACCGAGTTAGGATTGGATGATAATTTCTGGAGACAAAAAACGGAACTGTTTTAACAGACGATAATAAATTCACCATGATTCCAAATATCTGTTACTGGCATTTGTTACTTTGCAAAATAGCTTTATCAACGGTCAGGTCAGTGTCTGGAGATGAGGTTAGGAGGTGTGCAATGAAATTCCTTAACGGATGGTAGAAAATAAAGCGCGGTTCAAGATATTTACTATTGCTATCACTTTGCAAAACAATTTCACCATCGATAAGGTGAGTGCCTGAAGATGAGTTATCGAGATGAACAATGTTACTCCTTAACGGATGGTAGCAAATCGTAGTAGTAGTAGCATTCAAGACTCAAAATATTTGTTACTGGTTGTTGTTATTTTGCCTAATATTTACACCATACTCCAGATGAGATTCTGATGAAGTTCTGGAGATGAAGAATGTAACTCCTTAATGGATAGCGGTAAATTAATCGTAATTCAACATATTTGTTGCTGCATATGCTGTAAATCCTACTTTGCAAAATAATTACAGCATCAACAAGGTTAGGACTTAGAAATGACTTCTGGAGACGAACAGTGTAACTTCTTAACGAATGATAGTAAATCACTCGTAATTCAAGATATTTGCTACTTTCCACTCTCTCTCATTTTCTTCCTCCTTCTACGGCTTTACTCATTACCATATACTAGGAAAACGGACTATATATCGCCAAAGAACTATTACTTTTACTTCTGTCACATGTATTGAGCTTCTTGCAATCATTATTTTTATTTCACTCCTTTCAAACTTATTCTAACTAACAAATTTGCTAAATTATTTGCTTGATCCATTTTTTATTTTCCAAGAAAATTTGATACATACGCAGCCTGCAATGTGGAGTTAAACACAAAATACCTGTCATTTAAAAAAGAGCTACTAGCACGCGAGCAAAGACGATGATGACAGCTAAAATAATATCAATACAAAAAATAGCTAGAAATAAAAAAGAAAACAGTAATACCCATGATTTAAAATACTTGATCAATTACGCGTCCGTTCTAAATAAACTCCCGCAACTGTATATACGGCGATAAACAAAAAAACCCCAATTAAATTTTATACCAAATTATATTATAGGTCGTAGCGAGCAAATATAAAATTGCCAAAACCTCAGTCTATCCCCAAAGGCTGAGAAATCTTATTACGAGCGTTCAATCAGGTAAATAAAGCGACACATCAAAGGTGACCTAAATTGCTGACTTAATCACTACTCGGAAAATGGTGTTGCTACTCGTATCAGCTACAATTAATACATTTATTTACGCCAAACACAATAGCCAAGAAATAAATTACTAAATACTGATGACTTTAGCATTTAGGTTCCCATTGAATAGCACATTAGACCCTCTGTCAGCAATTGGTTTCTTTCTTTAAATTTGCAACATCAAATACATTATGAAATTTTTCTGTTGGCTCCTTCCTTCTTACATAATATAATAAACGTTTTGTGTTTCATAACTTATAGAAAATTTCTCGAATGCATTGTACAAAAATACATTTAACTTTATGAATTAGGGAATCTGAAAGACTTATTATGCTGGGTAATCCGTACAAATAAGAGAAAAAATTTGTTAAACATACCAAACACTTTATTATCTTATTTTTGGTGCTTCATTAATTTTCAGGTATATTTTAGTTGAGTCATATTTTGATACAATTTAAAATATTTTAAATTTGTAATTGTTCTGGAAACAACTACAAACTTTTAATCAAACTTTCGTGTTTTAATTAATTTAAAATGACTCAAGATCACTTCGAATTATGTAAGAAACTAAATGTAATTCATATATAAAATGAGCATACGAATTGTAATTGTCATTAACTCCTTAATGAATATTTAACTCTTTCATTCGATAGTGATAAGGAATGATATCTTTTTTTCAAACATATCATTCGCTATCTCTATCGTGTGGTAAAAAATGTTCTTCGGATACACCGAGTAATATTTTGCCAGTCACTGTAAAAAAACTATTTTATGAAGGAGGAATATGTCATTCGTATTTACGCAACTTCGATATAATAATTTATCAAAAAAAAATGTGATGTAAATTAAAAGAAATTATTTTCATAAACTTTGATATTTACATTTACAACGACTTTATGTTCCTTTGCATTTCATGTTATCTTTTCGTTCTGAATACTTCAGATATAGCAAGCGAAATGACACTATCAATGTGATCACAATTTTCTCCAGAAACTAAAATGTTTACATATATAATATTTAATAAATTATATATATATATATATATATATATATATATATATATATATATATATATACTGTACCTGAAGATGTTGTAATACAACGAAAGCTAAGTCGCGGTAAAGAACTTAAAGAAAGTAGAAATAATACTACATCACGTAGTTTAATTTAATTGTGAAAAATGAATTTCTACAAAATGAACACCAAATATATTCAAGAGATATAAGGATATAGAATATAACGGCGGATAATTACCAAACTGATACGGCCCAATATTTTGATTTTATTTTTGTCGATAATTGAATTTTTGTGTAAACAATTTTCCATGATTATTATAATTAAACGACGTAAAAATGCCAATTATGGGTTAACAATTTTGACCAGCAAATTCAATAACAGAGATGAAATAAATATATAGAATAACAATTTGTTTCGTTTATTGTTGCTGTGGTCCTTCCTAATATTCTATGAAGGAAAAACCATTTAAACAATTGGGAAACCAACCAGGAAAACTACCAACGATAAAGGAAAACCACAAACTCACAGGAATAGGAGTACTCTGTGCCTACCATAATAACTTTTTTTTACTTATGAAGAAACTAATATGAAAGACACCTCATTTTCTTCACTTTCCATAAACGGGAACCCTTTCAACATAAAAAAAAGATTAAGACGATATTTCGGTGGCGATACAAGATACATGATAAATAATTCATTACTTCAGCGAATTCAGCCCGTACGTGCGCATAACAATTGAAAAACAAAGTTTTTAACATCGTATTTTTCTGGCCGCCTAATAAATACAATTCGCCTAATTTTTCCTGAGATATTTTGGAATATAAATGAAGTTAAACTTCCTCACTAAGCTACTATTTTCTTTATGAGAGCCACGTGTAATTTTGTTGACTTCTTATTTAAATACAGATATGTTTTATAATTTTGTCTCTGTATTTTGAAAAGTTTTATCTTTGTCGAATATTACTACGTCATCTTAACGAGAAGAGTTGTCTTACTGATTAAAGGGCATTCCATAGTCGATGGAAAATCTGATGGCATTTTAATCACACATACAATGTGGAGTTAAACACAAAACTGCCAGTTTTAAATATTTATTAAGATTAAATTTTAAGCTAACACAAACATGTAACCCTCTGAAAAAAGTCTCAAAAAAGTCTAAAACTATCAAAATTTAATTATTAGAAGTTTGTAATAATTCTTTAACGAAACCATCTAACGTGAAATGGAAATGAGGAACAACTTTTATTTTTTGCACCTCTGCTCCATATAAGTTAATCCGCTTAAATTATTATTTGAGTTAGCGCTCTATCTCGTTACCCGGAATTACACAGTAAAGTTCTTTGCTATACTACCTGCATATTTTAATTTAAATAATCCAATATATCACAATGTTTGTAGTTTCAAATACCCAAATATTTAATGGCTGAAAATACTGAAATAAATTCGAAGAACTAAGCAACATATGCAGTAACCACAAGAGATTTGAAAATGTACCTAAAGTATTGAGTGTTATAAACTTAGTTACATATGGAGAATATAAAGGTTTCGATACTATTTTTATCAAATATAAATTATTTAAAATAAGTTGACCGTATTCCAGGTTTCGATTTTGTCGCTGCTAAACACTAACAAAAAATGGCACGTTTTTACACTTTTTATGAGATTAATTAAACTTTTATTAAATTCCACAAATGTTCCGGAAACCGAAAAAAATTTGTTATTGATAATAAATCATTTATCTTGCTGTCTGATTTCACCTGTATACGAATTGCGACTTTCAAAATTTATATGATTTAAAAAGTCGGATCACGATTCACAATTTCTATACATTGTTAATACTTACCTATCCTCGGATTATGCTATGAGTTAGATTTTTATATATGTGGTAGTTCAAAAGTCCGTTACATTTGAATCGGCAGCTGCGTCGAGCAACGAGGGAGCGGTGGGGAAGGCGAGGTACGAAATGTTAGAGCGGCCGATAGGAATTTAGTGCCATGGCCTCATTCAACGAGAAACAACGTGCGTTCTGTGTACGCGAGTACTATCGAAACAACTAGTTTTTTTTATCATCGTATGAAATGTTAACGGACTTTTGGACCACCTGTAAATATATATATATATATATATATATATATTAACCAAAAAAACACATTTCATATATAAGTTTCTTTGGGTATTATTAGATAATGAACTTAAAACGGAATTTGTTTTGCAAACATTAAATTTTAAATAAAATAATTTTCAACTAGATTATTTCAGAAATGGAAAATTTATCTCTTTCATTTTAGCTCCGGAATATATAAAATGAACAAATTTAATAAGGCCAGATAACGTGTTCTCCTTAGGCGATATTTATTTAAAAAGATATTTATTTAGAAATGCGACGTGGGCATATTGAATGTAAAAATAGTCATATGATTTTATGACGTCATGTTTATGTTCGGAGATTTGTCGTCATTATCAGTACTAAAATTTAAACCGGAATGGTCTGTTTGTTCAGGCTAAACGAGATGTCCAATCACGAAGATTATTTTCGCTTTAGAGACAATAACTTGAGGAATATTTTTGTTTACGCATAATTAACTTATAAAAAATATAAAGTCGGCGATTATACTTAAAGAACAGAAGGCAAAGTTCACAAGTACCGTTTAATTTACTGACATTTCCTGTCGATATACTCCCGACTATGATTATCGATATCGTTAGCCAAGGGAGTGGAGAGGTTTAGTGATGTGGTGGGACAGCAGCGTAATTAAAATAATTCTATTGTGGTGAAACTGAAGACCACCACCGGTGTTTTCTAATTTTAATTGAAAGACAACTGTAAAGTCTACTTATTATATTGTCTTTTTATTTCATTTATTTTTTTATTATAATGATATGTTTTATGCAGTTGAGAAGATTCTTTATAAACCAAGATAAACTTCAGTTTGTGACATATTATTTAAAAATTAAATTTTATGATCGTCCTTTATGGCTAATGGGAGTTACTGAGTTTGAAAAAAACTTATTTTATTTTCAAAATATGAAACTTTATTAATAATATTTGTAAATTAGTAAAATTTATAAATCAACAAAGTTAATAGAAGATTTATTAACATGTAATTTGTGTCATTAAGATTTGATGCGATGAAACGTTTTTCTTTATTTCTTACATATCAATTATATCATTGTAATCTCTAAAATCTCTATATAAAATAAACAAATTATATTTCATTGTTGTCTTCTTACTAGTAATAAATTTTCAAATTAAGTTCCGTTAAAAGAAATAAAATATTCCTTCTGGAAAACGAAGCATAACTGAACTAACGATTACAGACTGTTAGGTTAATTTAAGCAGATTTTAGCTTATTTTTAATAATATATAGGTCTTGCTCCATAATATAACAAACACCGGTTCCACAATAAATGTACACGCTAAACAATTTACAATTGCATCGTATCAAAGATTGTTGTTAACGCCGCCTTCTCTGCATTCCGGTGCGTCGCATCCCCCACCCCGAAGTCGTTTGCTTAATTTTCTCGTCTTACGTGTGTGAAAATTGCGGGGTGTTTTGTTAAGTACATAGCAAACAACTGTAAATAATCATTTAAAGCAGGTGAATACTCTGGAAAGGAACAAAAAACATTTCATTAAGTAAGTCTTAAGATTTATTTAAACACGCAAAAAGAAAAGAAGCGCTGGGTGCAGCAATAATATAATTACGAGTCATCGGTACAACACCAGGGAAATGTGATTATATTCTGCTCTACTCCATTACTGTTATATTTCTAAAAATCTTTGATGGTTTTTGAAAAAAACTTATTTGCTTTTCAAAATATTTCATAAATCCGATCAGATTCTTTTATTCCTCCTTATTCAATTTATTCACCTAAAGTGTGGAAAAAAATTTAAAGATAATTTTTTTTGTTATAAATCTCTAATATGTAAACATGGAATTTTATTATTAAAGTTTTCTAGATAACAGATTCTTCAATTTGATTGAAGAATCTGTTATCTAGAAAACTTTTTAAATTTAAGCTGAAATTTTTGCATGTGAATGTCCAATATAAATATTTCATTACTAGATTTATTTTATTTTGATGAAAGTTTAACCTATTTTAATAAAGTTATTAAATAAAGTTTTGTTAATACTATTAATAACATTTGTTTTTAACACCTTTTCCTTAAAGGTAACGACCAGAATTTAAAATAGTTTTAGTCGAATTTCAGATTGAACATGAATTTACATATTCCCGTTTTCAGGTTTGTTACGAAATGTTATATGTTATGGAAATAATGAGACATTTGATTAACTGACTTATCACAAGTTTCTCATTAGCGTCAGAGTCAATTTTATTTGTTGCAATATTTTATTTAAACAGACATCTTACTTGTTAACTAGGCGATGTCGCACAATACTGTTTCGGGGCTTTTCATTAACTTTATTTAATGTTTTAAAAATTTATCACAAAAATGAACTGTGTTCGATGGACTGTAACATGCCATTAAAAATTATAATTTCAGAAAGCTAAATGCTTTCCGCTTTGCTTAATTCTAATAAATGGTGACTTTATTAATGTACTCAATTTAAATATTGTTTCATTGGTTCATATGTTGTGTATGAATATAATATGTGGAAACGTAATTACATGGAAAAAGTTTTTCACCGAAGGATATTACAATGAAACCGAAAAAAATCGCGAATATTTGAAAGAGATTTCTGATATTCGAAATGCAATTTTCTTGATATATGACACAGAATCTTTCCTTATCTATACGTACAATAGATAGTTTTCAAAGGAGTTAATACGTACTTAATAATTAATTTTCAAATGCGTTAATGAAACGTAAGTAGATTTTTTAGATTTTCCAAGGAGTTTACGCGTACAATAAGTAATTTAAAAAGGAGTTAAAGAAACCTAAGTATATTTTTTTAATTTTCTTATCTCCTCTACGATATCAACTGAAAGAGCAATTAAGGAGGATTATAAAACGATTTTTATAAATTTATGTAAAGTATATAGTTCATGAAATATTTCTAAAAATGTCTGCTAAAATAAATTTCACCCAACGGCTAAAATCAAACTTATAAAAAAATGACGATGACATAAATTAATCTAACGGTTTTTGGAAAAGTAAAAATTGTATTTCTAAATCTTAAATGTATTAAGAAATTAATAATTTTTTTAATCCATGAGATTAATATTGGGTAATTTACCTAAATATTGAAAAAATACTGTAATATAAATATATGTAAATGGTTTAATATAAATAATATATGCATTTCAATTATTTTTATGTGTTTTAGTGAGTACGGAATCATCGTGTGAGTTACATTTATTGTTTCATTTCAACTGAATTAAAACTGAGATAAAAGTCATTATCCGTTTTAGGTCATTTTTGGGTTTCGGCAACAAAAAACGGAACCCTTATTAGATCACTCACGTGTCTCTCCGTCCGTCGGTAACTGCCGCTTTTCTCAGAATTGTTTACGTAGAAAATTTGGCATACTAATTAATCATATTAACGCGAATATATTTCAGTAGCTAAATCTCGAAAATGTTCATTTACAAATTGAAATTTTTCTTAGTTCCACATATAAAGTGGAGTATCTTTTGAAAGGAGTAGTTATGTGAGCCTAAAAATAGTTTTGTCTTAATTTTCACCATTATGTCTTCAGATATGTTCTCAAAAATGTGCAAAAATGTGACCCCGCCCACTTTCATACGAAACTATTAAACTTAAAGGAATATTTATATATGTAAATTTTTTAAATAAACACCATGTGTTTATGCTTAGGCAAGATATAGCAGACAATATTTTCTTATTCCAATTTTCTCAGAAAATATACAAAGTAGAAATTTGAGTTTCTCAGAAAATATGCAACGTAGAGGCTTTTTTCATAGTAATACACCCTATTATACGACATTTTTTCACTACTTATCTTTTATAATAGGTTCATTACAGAATTAAAGAGAGGCTTTATAAAAGTCATAAATTTTTTTAGTTTTTTGTCATTTGATTATTATGAGAAATACAAAAATAGTTTTTTAATAATTTTAAATTGCACATTTAAAACAAAATTCCCAATAAAAAAATAGACAAACGCACCGAAAGTTAGTTCCGAAACTACTGAGATAAAAATCATGAAAAAGCAAGACTGGTAATATCTATCCTGAAGATGACAGGAAAATTATGCGATTACTTTGATCTTATGATTTATAAAAATATGCACAATCTTTTAAGTTTGAATGGTACAGTTGGCAAAAAAAATATTACGTCGTTAACTGAACTACTTCGAATCCATAAATATTTATAAGTAGCTAAATATTGAGGGAACATTTTTTTGCAAGTTTTACTCGTGCTTGAGATGTTTTTTATGATATGTGCAATCATTTCTTTATGCAATGGGAAGCATTATTATGTCGTAATAATTAATGAATACGCCCGATTTGATTTAAATACTTTTTAATGTGTAACGCTTAAAATTACTGAGAAATAAATTCCCCGTTCTCATTTAATAATATAATGAAAAGGTTAACATCTTAAGCTTATTGATAATTAAGCTTTACAAAATTACTTTTTCAACACACAGTTAAGTTTACGTTTACTCAGGTTTATATCGTTAATATATTTATGTTATGAATTAATAATTTTGAAAATCATTTCAGTTTGGAATGGCTTTTGTAATATTATATAGTTTTAGTAGAAATTCTGTAGATTGTTTCCTGCTTAATCGGTAGTAGATTTTAAATCAATTTCTAACAAAAGCGAGACATATAAATTCACTACTTATTTCGAATATTTATTGGATATTCGGCCAAGCCAAAAACTAAACCGAAAATAAACAAATTGTCTTTGTACGACCATAAAGTGTTTTTAATTATCACTCCATTCGGTAGACGTTAGTTCCTTTATAGACTACTCCTCGCGCAGACGGAGTAAAAAGCAAATAGAATCGCGAGGGAAACTGCTTCCGTACGTGGCAACAGTGTATCGGAGGCAATATCGCCCGCGGTCACGTATCATCAATAAGTCAGCGCAGCTTGTGCTCCTATTGGGTCCCGTGACTTGTGTCGCTCGCTCATTGCTGTGTCCGGGTTTGCGATTTTGCATTAGGACGATTGTTTTAGTCGATATTAACCAATGAAGTAACTGTATTTTTTGTGAACTGCTTTCCATAATTTCTTAGGAATATTGAATTTGACATTTTTAATAGATATAGTCACTTTAATTAGAATCTTGTTAAAATATTAACGACGTCATAAATTATTAGCCTAAGTTGTTATAATTTATTTTGTGTATTAATTTTTAGACTCGGTACTAAAAATTATCTTCTTTTTGGCCTTTACACATATATGTTGTTAAACTATATATCTACATTATATTATTAATAAAACATTCAAAATATGTCGAAGACTCACATAGTCTTTTTCTTTCACTCTTGTCGGTATTTACAATATAAATTTAAATAGACATTTATTTTGTGTCATTTTATTTTTTTGAATGAACTATTATTACTTACTATTATTTTTTTGAATGAATTTTGCTGAAAGCAAAATATATATTTTTTGAATTTCATATTTCAATGCCGAATAAGGGAACCCCTATAAAACTTCTTGTCCATCTATCACAGGACCCTGGGGTGACCAATCTCTTATCGAGTCACATTATGTAGGTCTGTTAGGGTCGCAATTTTTAAACAGTTGTACTAAAGACTGGTACGATATAGGTGACGCGTTATCTTTTTCATTCTTCCAAAAAAAGTTGCCAAAATGACTTTTAATACAAGAACAAAAATTTAATAAAAAAATAAAATTATAATAAAAAAGGTGGCACTTGGAGTCGCGAAACGGGAGAAAATTGTTAGAATACAATTTAAGTGAGTGGTTCCTAAAACTGGATTAACATAGTATCATTTTTTATTGCATCTTCCTAAATAAAGGTTCAAACTTCAAAAGATTTTCGCAACAAAAAGTTGTCCCATTTGGACAAAACTGATGCAAACGACGTAAGAAAAATTTCTTATTTTAAAAACTAAATAAACACCAAATCAGCATATTTTCTACCGATATAATAAAAAAAGTTCTTTGAGTAGTTTAATATTTCTAAATTTAGAATATTTATGAAATATATTTTAAAAAAACACATATAACATTACGAATAAAGGGAATCTCACAGATTGTATGCTGGGTAATCACTATAAATAGGACCAATAATTTTAAACATATTGTAAACCTTATTACCAGAACTCTGTCGATGCTGCTATAACAATATTCGATCTCTTTTAACTTCAAATGTATTTTATGTGAGAAAGTAAACAACCAATCTGCAATGATTTTTAACATCTTAATGAATATTTAACTCTCTCACTCGATAGCGATAAGGTAATATATATTCCTATCGAACATATCTTTCGCTATCACTAACGCGAATTATACGAACATTGCAACGATAAAAACTGTTTTCAGAAAAAGCGAGAAACGTTATTTTCTGTCAATAATACAAAGTTATTTCATGAAGACGAAATATGCCATACGTAAATATATAACTTCAATATAATAATTTATCAGGTTACGAAAAAAACAGCTACAATACACTTCACATAGGAAGAATGTTTCTTAAAAGTAACAATAAAAAATATGTGACGTATATGTAAAACATAAAATTATAATAAATGTTGATATTCATTTTTACAACGATTTTATATTCCTTTGCATTTCATGCGAATCTTTCTTTCGTTTCGTTTCGTTTTGAATACTTTAGCTATAACAAGCAAAATAAAACTGATACTGATATAATTACCTCCAAAAACATAAATAAATATATACAAACCTGCAGTAGTTTTCTTTACATTTTTCATAATAATGATAATTTAATATCTTTCAGCACCGCATTTACTAAAATTCAGCACGATAGCAGATAATGAAATCCACGACGCTATGAAATGTATAAATCAGATTTTTTTATATAGTGTTTGTGTTTGGGCGAAAGTAATACATTAGTAAAATGTATATATATATATATATATATATATATATATATATATATATAAATATATATATATATTTATATATAAATATAAATATGTATATATATATATATATATATATATATATATATATATATATATATATATATATATATGTGTGTGTTTATATACATGCACATAATTTTAAGGAGACAAAAAAGTAAGGAAAATAATGGCGGATTTTCCAATTGATACAACCCAGTGTTTTCATTTTATTTCTGTAAGCAATTGAATTGCAGTGTAAATACGTTTCTGTAGTTATTATTATTAGCCAGCGTAAAAAATGTCAATTCCAGTAACAGCAAATTGACAACTGTGACCAGCAAATTCAGTAACTGCAAGAATAAAGAGAAGAAAATTGAAAAAAAATGTTTTCTTTTATTGGCGCTCTAGTCCTTTTCAGTATCCGATAAAGGAAAACCATTTTATCCCTATGCCTAATTAAAACACTCATAGAGGACCCTATATATATAAAATAAATTATATATATAGGGTTGTAAATTCCAAACAAGTATTGTATCATCTTTAAGAGCTTGTTAAGCTTACTTTTTTTATAGTTCTAGTACAGGTAGAAAATTGAAACAATAAAATTGTACGGCGGATGGATTTTTCTTTAATATCTGTTAAATTTTTAAACGCACTGTACAAATAAATTTTATACTAAAGTTATAAATATTTAAATTAATTTATTGTAATACTACTAATATACGATTATATATCTTCCTAAATTATGTCTTGCAGGTTATACAATGAATTTAATACCAATAATCCTCTTCACTATTTAACTTAAAATTTATGATACTCTCTATGAGTGTTTTAATTAGGCATAGTTGTATTTTTTCATATTTTTAACGTAAATTTACGTACGTTAATTTTCATAGAGAACCCGTAATTTCCGTTTATTTTTTTTTGGATTTTGCTTAAGAAAAAATTGGTAGGAAAGGCGTGGTGCCTTGTTTCCATAAACGAGAAAACTCTAAAGATAAAAAAAGAATGAGACGAATTTTCCGCAGTGGTACAAGATACATGATAAATAATTCATTACATCAGCGAATTCAGCTTCTACGTGCGCACAAGAATTGAAAAACAAAGTTTTTAATGTAGTATTAATCAAACAAAAACAAATGACTTACTTTTTACTGAGATATTTTGGAATATCGATGAAGTTAACGTGCGTGAATAAGCTACTGTTTTGTGCATGGGAGCTACTTGTACTTTTGCTCGCTTATTTATATTAAGATAGATAAATTATAATGTATTTTTCTCTGCATATTTTGGAAACTTTTACCTTTATCGAATGTTACTGCGTCATTTTAACGATAAGGTTTGTTTTGCTGAATAGTGGTTAGTCCTTAAACAAGGGAAAACCTGATGGCTCTCTAATCAAGCACTGCGTAACTGCAAGTTGACAATATTAGGCATAAGATTTATTTCATTGCAATTTTTGCAAAATATCCTGATACCCATACTACCATAAACTGATAAATACAACTTTCCATACAAATTCGGTGTCACTCAAAAATAATGATTTAGAGATGATTAATCTCGCTAAGTTTTAAAGGGAAATCATTTTAGACGTAATTAAACGTATTCCTCTCATTATTTACTTCAAAGCTATAAAAAATTAACTAAAGGGACTTTTGTAATTTTTTACCAAAATCTTCTCATTTCAAACCAAATTGAGGAGCCCTTTTATTTATGCACTCCCGCTTCAGAGAATTTAATCCGCATCAAAATCATACTTGAGTTAGCGCTCTGTCTCGTTATCGGTAATTACACTACATTGTTCTTTCAGAACGTTACGGGACTTAACACTGACAAAACAAATTGTAGCTTTTTACAGATTAAAAAAATATAAATTTATGTATGTACACACACACACACACACACACACACACACACACACACATATATATTATATATATATATATATACATATATATGCACAGAACGTGAAGGAGATATAAATTAAAAAAAATAACGGCGGATTATCAAACTTACAATTTTGATGAGATTAATTCGAACCTTACGTAAAAATTTCCTAAATCAATTCGCTTGAAAATGTTATATCCTTTTTCCGGTTAACAATTTCCATAAGTTGTTAATGTTTACATATCCTCGGCTTCTACTGCGAGTAATATTTTGATACACATTTTTAATCAAAAGAATATTAAATCAAAGCATCTTTGTATTTTATTAAATAATGAAACCTAAAACTAAATTTGTCTTGCATTCAACAAATTTGAAATAAAATCATTTTCACGTATTTTATTTCAGAACTGGAAAAGTCGGCTTTAAAGAAGTAATTATAAAATCTATTACTATTTTTTTAGCTCCAGAAAATGTAAAGAGAACGAATTTAACAAGGTCAATCAGCGTGTTTTGTTATAGGCGATTTGTTTTGAATTCATACAAAATAAACATCCATTAATCATATTAGGTTTCACATACTTGAAATTATAGTTAATTGTGCTATCATCGGTTATCGTAAGGTACTTGGGATTAATTAGGTCTGTATTATGATCTAGAATACGGAAACAAATGAAAATAGTGAGTTGATTTAACATTTCATAATTTTATAAATATGTCCGTGGGTATACCGGAAGCAAAGATAATCGCGTGATTTGATGACATTTTTATCTTCGGAACCTTTTGCTGCCACTATCTATACTGATATATATAACGGAACGGTTTCTTCATTTCTTTCTTTGAGCCAAACCACTTGTCCAATTTCAAATATTATTTTTGTTTTAAAGCCCATAACTGGTAGAAATTTATAGGCTCCACGTTATTAAATAATAAAAAATATAAAGACGGGGAATCTACTTGAAACGTACAAGGCAAAGTTAAGAAAGATCCCTTTATGTACTGACTGATCATTTCCATATACTTCTGACTGTGACAACCAATATCGTTAGCGAGCGAAGCCGAGACGTTTAGAGAATTCAGTGGGAGAGCAGCGATCCATTTGGGTGAAAGTGCAGGACATAACTGGTGTCCTCCAATTATAATTGACAAACAACTCTACATTTTACTTACTATATTGCCTTTTTACGTTACTTACTTTGTTTTTATATTGGCATGTTTTTATGACTATGTAAAACTTGTTTAATAATTAAGACCCACTTTATTGCACAGTAGAGATTAATTACAAAAAATTTACATTTTTTTATCGTATTTTATTGCTAATGAGGCTTAGTGATTTTAAATCTACGCTTATTTGAAGCTATTCCATTTTTGGAAATTTGTGAGAGTATTTAAATTTGATAAATAAATAAAATTTACAAATCGACAAAAACCAAAGTAATCTTAAGAAAATATTTGTTTGTAGCACAGTGATTTGATGTGATGAAGTTGCGTTTTCTCAGATTAGAATCGCTAGCTTAGTTAAGAAAAAAATACTTCCTTTTCAAAAAAATTAATTGCAATGATTGCCTTCTTAAACTACTGTAAGAATATCGTTAATCGTTAAATTAATATATATCGTTAGATTAATTTCCGTTAATCGTTAAATAAATTTTACCTGAGGATTTTACTGTTTTCTCCTTTGGTTAGGCCTACTTCATAATATAAGAAACGCCGGTACCACAATATACGTGCCCGCTAAACAATTTACAGTAACATCATACCAAGGCAGCCTTGTTTGTTAACGCCGCCTTTTCTAAATAGGGGCGCGTAGCTTACTCCTCCCCAACATCGCTATGTCAACTTTCTCACACTTACGTCTATAAGTAAATTATGGGGAGTTTTGTTAAATATGTGGCAAACATTCATGTATTGTAGGTGGATACTCTGGGAAGCAACAGGAATTACTTCATTAATTATTTCTTAAAATGACTTGAACACACTAAAAAATAAGAAACGCAGAGTGCGGCCATAGTGTAATTGCGTATCATCGATATTATGCCAACGGAACGTAAGTCACTCAAATGCTTCTTCTCCGTTATATTCTAAAAAACTTGGATGGTTTTTGAAAAAAAAATTATTCAGATTATATCTAATATATTTGACATTAATTTTGTAGAATTTCATTATTCACAATTAAATGAAACTACGTTATGTGGTATTATTTCTACTTTCTTTAAGTTCTTTACCACGACATAGGTTTCGTTGTATTACATCTTCAGGTGGGCTATTAACAAAGATCTTTGCTAATAATCCTACCTGAAGATTACGTAATACAACGAAACCTAGGTCGTGGTAAAGAACTTAAAGAAAGTAGAAATAATACAGATTATATCCCTTATTCAGATTTTAACATTTATCTGCAATTCAATTTCATTTACCTTTCAGAGATGGAACACTTCAATATTAAAGTTACGGATTATACTGGAATTTACAAATATAAGTTATTCATGAAATCAGCTTGATTTAAGTTTTAAGCACTGTATACAAAGAAAATATGTATGAAGTTTTATAAAACTAAGTAATCTGCCATATTCAGCCCACTGATCGTTCCTTTATACCAACTTATTCAATTTATTCATCTAAAATTTTTCATAAATTGTAAATAAGAGTATAATAATTTTTTTTCCGAATCATTAATCTACCATCATAGATTTTATAAATTACTTTTGCTGCGGCTGGTTATAAAAAAATATTGAATCTGTTAACCAGATGACTTCTTAAGTTTGTATTGAAATTTTTGTATGTAAATGCGTAATACACAGTATCTCATTACGAGATTAATTTCACTTTGATTAAGGTTTAACTATATTACTAAAGCTGTTTAATAAAGTTTTGTTATTGTTTACATTAATTTGTGTTTTTAAAAACCTTTTCGTTTACAGTCACGACTAGACCTTAAACTAGTTTCAATCGCATTCCAGACTGACTATACATTTATATCTCCTGTGTTCAGATTTCTTACTAAATGTTCTGTATTATGAATATACAGCGTCATTTTATTAATTTACTTATCACACGTTTCTCATTAGCAATATTGTCATTTCTATGACTAATGCAAATTTGTTCTTTTTATATTAAATATGCATTTATATCTCCTGTGTTTAGATTTCTTACTAAATATTCTGTATTATGAAAATAAAGTGTCACTTGATTAATTTACTTATCATACGTTTCTCATTAGCAATATTGTCATATCTATCTATGACTGATGCAAATTTGTTATTTCTATACTGACTATGCATTTATATCTCCTGTGTTCAGATTCCTTACTAAATATTCTGTATTATGAAAATAAAGCATCACTTGATTAATTTACATATCACACGTTTCTCATTAGCAATATTGTCATTTCTATCTGTTACCGTTTTCCATTAAAACCAACCTCTGGCCTGTTAACGAGGCGCTTTCGGACAGTTGTATTTTGTGCCTTTTCTTAAAACCTGTTTATGCTAGGTAGCATAAACTTTAAACAGATATCGATATATATATATATGTATATATATATATATATACACATATATATGTGTATATATATATATATATATATATATATATATATATATATATATAAGTGCATCTTGCGGAAACATAATTCTTTATAACGTAGTTTCTCAATTGCAGGAATTATACTATATTCCAGGAAAAACGTTATTTTCCAAAGGTAATAAATTATAAAAATATATTTTGGTTTCTTTGAATTGTGAATATTTAAAAGAGATTCGGGATTTTAGAGTGGAAAATTTCTTATTACTGGACATAAAATATTTTTTTATCTACGCACATAACAGGAACATTTCAAGGAGGAAAATTAAACTAGAATGGATTTTTGAAAATTATGAAACAATTTTCAAAAATCCAAAATTGAAAAAAATATAGGATGTCAAATGAAAGAGCCATTAATAAAAAATGCAAAATTCTTTTTTTTCAGAACTTTTTATACATTAGAGTGTTCAAGAGATGTTTCTAAATACGATTGCGAAAATATGGCCGCCCAACCGTTAAAATCAAAATTATAAAAATAACCATAAAAGAAATTATCTAAGTTTATTAGAAAATAAAGTAATAATTCTAAATCTTATAGATTTTGAGATACTGATCATATTTTTACGTCCGTTATAAAAATATTAGGACATCTATATAAATAGTGCAAAAATAATTTTAATATATGTAAACAGTTTGAAAGAAATAGTACGTACTTTTAAAAATTTTTATGTGCCTAAGTGTGTACGGAACCATCGTCATGGGAATTTTATTTATTGTTCTGTTTCAACTGAATTGAATTTCCATTTATCCTTTTTAATGTTTCGTAACTCTCAAGGAAAAATGGAAACTTTTTACCTCGCTCCATCCGCCTATCACTGCGCTCTTTATCAGAAATTGCTTAACGCAGAAAATTTGACATATTTATAAAACATACTAACCCGAATATATTTCAGTAGCTAAAACTCGATAAGATTCTTTGAAAAATGTTAGAGGGGCGAGAAGCAAACTATATATTCCATTTTTTTTGTTACACACATAGCATGATATGGGATTCAAAGAGCTAGTTATAAGGGTACATAAATATTTTCTTGATTTTAAATATTATATCTTTATATATGTAATGAAAAATATATACAAAATATATCCAAACTATTCAACTCAGAATTTAAAATTACGCAAAGTTTGTAAGATAACTAAAGCAATGTTTCTATATATTATAATTTTTTAAATATACACCATGTTTTTACGTTTAAAAAAATTATAGCAGACAATAATATATTTGCATTTTTATATAATCTCAGCTGATTTTCCCAGAAAATATGTGACCTAGAAACTTCAAATTTTTCATAGTAATACATTTTATTAACCAAATATTTTGCACTAGATAACTTGTATAAAATGTACATTTAAGTATCAAAAAGGGGGTAAGAGACGTATTTAGTTTTTTCACTTTTGTATTTTGTGGAGAATTATTTAAAAGAAATTTTTATGAAGAATATAGAAATCTTTTTTTCATTATTGTAAATTACGTAATAAAAAATAAAATGTATGCAAAATTTAAAAATATTCTTGTTTTTCTAAAAGTACTGAGCCAAAAATTATGAAAAGACAAGGTTAGTAAAATCTGAGTAGAAAGTAAAAGGAAAACTACATCAATTATCTTAGATTTTTAATGTTTGAACTATGCGTCATATTTTCAAGTCTTTAAAAGATAAAGTAGGCAGTATATTTACCTTGTCAATAATTATTATTTTAAACAGAAAAACTATGTACAAATAAATATTTGTAAGTGGCTAAATGTTGACATATTCCTCGTTGTAGAAATTTTACTCGTTCTTGACAGGTTTTCATACATTATAAACAATCAGTTCTTTATGTAATTCTGAGCATTAATGTGCTATATTTGTGACTATTTTCGGTTCGTGTGACAAACTTTTTTATATTTTTCGATGTACAACCTTTAAAATTATTAAGATATAAATTCACTGTTTTCATTAAATCTATATAAATATTTTTCATAAATTCACTGTTTTAATGATCTAATCAAAATGTTAACATCCTAGGCTTAATAGTAATTAAATCATATAAAATCACTTTTTTGATACATATTTAACCTATTTCCTGTGCTGCAATGAGGGTTATATCGTTAATATATTTATATCATAAATTAACGTTTTCGAAAATCACATCAGTTTAGAATGGCATTCAAAACATTATGAGATTTAATTAGGCACTATAAATTATTCTCCAATTAATCGACAGTGGATTCTAAGTCAATTTCTAACAAAAGCGAGTCATGTAAATCTGCTAACTATTCAGAATATTTATCGGAAACTCGGCCAAACCAAAATAGAAAACAAATTTTACTTCATACGGCCATAAAATGTTCTTAGTTTTCAATTATCACCCCATTCTGTAGACACTAATGCTTTTATAAACTACTCCTCGCGCAGATCGGGTACGAAACAAACAGGAAACAATTGCGCGAGGGAAGCTGTGTATGTACGTGGAAAAAGTGTATCGCAGGCAATATCGCTCGCGGTTACGTATGATTAACAATTCAGCACAGCACGTGTTCCTATAGGATCCCGTGACTTGTGTCGCTCCTATATCGCAGCGGCGAGGTT
This sequence comes from Druceiella hillmani, assembly GCA_039881145.1. Classification (NCBI taxonomy): domain Eukaryota; kingdom Metazoa; phylum Arthropoda; class Insecta; order Lepidoptera; family Hepialidae; genus Druceiella; species Druceiella hillmani. The sequence continues at coordinate 18,937,853 of JAYKKI010000001.1, forward strand.
AACTTGTTTACTTGCGATATTGTGCCAATACAACACAAGTGTTTTAAACGATGCTAACAAATGTAGTGGCCGTATATTTTTGTGGACCGTTTTCGATTCTTCCTTCAGGAATGTTAAGTTTATTTTTTTAATATCAGTAGTCAGTTTAATTAGAATTAGGATATGAAAAATTTAACGATTTTATATATTCTCAAAGTTAATAAGAGTCTATTTTATGTATAAATTTTTAGACTAATTTAGATTTTAAAAAATTCTCTATTTTGTGATCCTCTACATATGTGTTGCTAAACTATGATCTAAAATAGACTTTTAATAAAACATTCAAAATATATCGAATTCCTCAAGCCGTTTATTTTTTCTCATTTCATTTTTTTACCTAATAAATTGCTCAGTCTTACAGAAAGCAAATGGTGTTTGTTCAAAATTTTATATTTCAAAGTCGGATAACCAAACACTTATAAAATTTTTTGTCCATCTGTCACGGGTCCTCTCAAAGACTTATTTATTACAAGGTTACATTACGTAGGTCCATCACAGAATTGCAACGTTTATACCCTTTTTTAGACTCATAAAATTTGGAATAAGGAAGTATTCTGTCAGGACGGGACGAAAAATCAGTACAGGACGAAAAAATCGGTATAGGAATGGGCTTGAAAATAGTTTCTAGTGAACGCTGGTCGCAATATAGGTGGTGTTGTCTTTTCTTCCGTTTACGAAAGACGTCACTAAATTAATTTTGACACATGAAAAAAGAACAATTTATACATTTTAATACCTTTTATAGACCCGCAATTTCTTCTGCATTAATTACTACGTATATAAAATTGTATTCTTTACGGTGGCTCATTTTCGAAAAAGATGTGTGAATCAGCTAACGATTCCGATTTGAATGTATTAATTTATCTTTCCATTAATACCGATGTCGGTTTTCATATGTACGACATACAGTCTGGGGGTACGAAAGTCACAAATTTACAGTTTTTTTTCGGTTTAGACTTATTTTGAATAAATACAAAAATAAACATTTAAATTAAGTGAACAAAATTAAAAAAAAGATTTTAAAATTTTCTTTAATACCGAAATAGTGTATGACTTTTCCTCCCACAAACCAATAAAAGTAGGTGTCACTGAACAAGTTATTTAACAGTAATATCGAAGCAATATTTTTATTTCCGAAATATAATATTCGAAATATTTTTACAGAGACACCCTCTTTTAAAATTTTTACTCCCTTTGTATAACATCCGATAAAATTAGGATAAAAGAATTTGATGATTTGGGTGCATAATTATAACGCTCAACTACTTTTCGATGATATTGCTCTAAACGGAATATTATTTAGTATGCTAAAATTGTCATGTAATGTAACGTTATATCTGAGGAACTCTTCCATTTCCTCAATGCAGTGGATTTCTTCTAAGTGTAAGTCATAACTCACAGTTACGACTTACATGTAGAAGAAATCCACTGCATACATATAAGGCGAAAAAGATATAACATATGCCCCTTCACTAATTGCAGTCCACTCCTTTCAGAGACAAACGAATGACAGCGTACTAGTTAAAGAAAGAATTTTATATTTCTGTTAAAAGATTGGTCACCACAGGGTCCCATAACCGATGGACAGAGTTTTATGAGAATTTCCTTATTCGGCATTAAAATGTGAATCTCCAAAAAAGTATATATTTCGCTTTCGGAAAAATTTAAAGATATGTCTGTTGAAAAAAATAAAATGATACAAAATAATTGTCTCAAAATAAAAGTCCCCGACATATTTTGAATGTTTTATTAATAATATAATATAGATATATAGTTTAGTAACATATATGTATAAAGGCCAAAAAGTAGATAATTTTTTAGTACCAAGTCTAAAAATTAATACATAAAATACTTACCTATAATAACTTTGATAATTTATGACGTCGTTAATGTTTTAACATCATGATTCTCATTAAACTGATTATATTCAATAAAATCACTAAATTCAAAATTTCTAAAGAATAATGGAAAGCAGTTCCCAAAAAAAAATACGATTACTACATTGGTTAACAACGATTAACAAACTCATCCTAATGCAAAATGGCTAGCGAACCTCGCCACAGCAATGCGGTAGTGACACAGTAGTTTATAAAGGCACTAATATCTACAGAATGGGGTGGTAATTGAACACTGAGAACACTTTATGGCTGTAGGAAGTAATTTTTTTTACTTTCCTTTTCGATTTTGGCTTTGCTGAGTTTCCATTAAGTATTCTGAATAATTATCAGATTTATGTGACTTAGAATCTACTTCCGATTAATCGGAGAATAATATAAAATCTAATAAAATTGCATAATGTTTTGAATGCCTGATTAATTTCGAAAATATTAATTAATAATATAAATTTATTAACGATATAAATGTCAGCGTAGCGCAGGAAATGGATTTAATATGTATTAAAATAATTATTTTATATGATTTAACTACTATTAAGTCTAAGATGTTAACGTTTTGTTTAGATCATTAAATATAAAAAGCGAATTTATATCTTAGTAATTTTAAAAGTTGTACATTACAAAATATAAAAAATTATGCCAGACAAACCAAGAATAGTGATAAATTTAACATATTAACGCTCCTAATTACATAAAGAAATGCTCGTTAATAATGTATGTAAACCTGTTAAGCACGTGTAAAATTCGTACTAAGAGGAATGGATAGATCGTATCTCTGTTATACTATTTAAATAATAATTTTTCACAACGTGAATATATTGCCTACTTTATATTTTAAAGACTTAAAAATAGGGTGCACATTTAAAACATTATAAGATCTAGTGTAATTGCTACAGTTTTCCTCTTACCTTCTACTCCTATAAATAAAAAGAATGTCCTCAAGTTGTGCATATGTTTTGGAATATCGTTTTAATTACATAATTTTAAGTAACTTCGGATCGCTAGGCGATTTCCCGATACTCTTCGGTATAACTTTAAGCTTCCCCACTTTCCAGATCTTCCGAAAGTGATAGCAGCAACGTGTAAGCAACGATTAAAAATCTTTAGTATCCCAGGCGTCGCAGCGCATGGGGTTCCATTCATAGGTCATAAATCGAAAAACCAGTACCTCAAATTTTCACTTTCAATTTTCTCACTAACTAGTATGTTAAAGAAATTACTGGAAAACCTATAAATACGATCGCTAATAATTATTTTTCACTTGCATTTTGACCTCTGAATGCGGTGTCGCGTCAACTACAACACTGTTTACTACAACATTGCCTTTTACTACAACATTGTTTACCGCAAATCCTTATCGCACGCTTATCAGTGACTCATTTTTGCAATAACAATTCCCGGTATTTATTTGTTTATTTCTGTGTTTGTGATATGAAAATCCAGACAAGGTATGTGTTGCAGTACTTAATGTATTTTGATTTTGTAGTATTTGTAATATTTTATTTGTACAAAGATTAATTTTAATTTTAGATAAAAATTACTGAAATGCCTTTGAAGAATTATCCTGTTTAATTACACCGTGCCTCAGGTAAGACCACCAGGTAAGCCTCTGTTACTTCTCAAGATACCCCGAGGGTCCTCTTAACGCTTTAGTAGATACGCTTTGTTCCCGGTATAACCTCCACAGTGTTTCAAAATTTTAATCCAATAAGGGTTCCTTTTTGGTGGATTTGGACGAACTATATCCAAACCCTCCCTAACACTGATGATAATTTTAAACTGGAGCACAGCAGGTAATGCATTTCGACAAGCTAAGCGATGTGAAAATTTGCTATACTCATTGACCTTCCTGCGAAGAATTTCGGAAAATTGATCCCGGTTTAGGCATCTCATTCTGAAATGGGTGCTGGCTTACACCTCAAGTACTGGGGCAAAGCGCGCCTGTCCGATGGATATTAAAATTTATCAAGGAAGCGCCCGGTTCGACCCTCTAACTGCATACACTCCACACAAGTCTACTTGAGATGAGTGTAACGTTAATATTATTCTCACCCAAGGGTCGCGAGAAAGTTATGGACATATCGGGAAGATTGCGAAACAGGAGATTGTTCTGGTGGATGAAACCCTTCATGATTTCTCCCTGCAGATTCGGATGCCTCAAGAACCGCAGGCAATACTGCGCGTTCAGTCTGCCTAGGTGAACTCCTTATACCACCCAATTGATCGGAGAATGGAGTTAAGGTGCTCGCAAATATAAATAGTGGACTGTTTGCTATTTACAGTGGTCTATATACTGTAAATAAAAAATAATAAGCTGACCGAGAGAAATTTCAGCCACTACATAGTATTCATTTAATAAGCGTCCGAGGAAGAGAAACCCCATTCTATTAGGATCCAGGACAATGGCTGCCCCGGGTTTGGTATGGTACCCAGTGTACACACCCTGGGAGCATATGGTTCCTGTACACACTTCATGCAAAATTTATGGGAACTAAGAGTCATCAAGAGTTTGGTAATAGCCGTTGACTCCATCTTGATTTGTATAAAATAAAAAAGCCCCATCTAATAGCCGAATGGCCTAAGTAACCAGAATTAAACGTACTCAAACACGATGAAGTATGTAGTTACCATAAACGTCTCTAAGCATCATCGCCAAACCATGGACGAGGCAAGGCTAACTATCTTGCTGATATGAATTAAACCTCCTTCGTGTATTTCCCTATATTTTTAATGCTGAGACACTCCACAAGATATTTTACTTTTGTATGAGAGGTCTGCTCTTTTAAATACTGTAATTCAAATAACAGTTTATTAATTCTACTTTAATTATTGTGTTTAAAAATGCAATATTTGTGGTATTTTTATAATGCAAGGCTTTCGCAGTTGATTTCTCAAATACCCTTACTTTAGTTTATGGATCTCTTAACAGCAAATAAATAATCATGCTAATATCATTTCATTCAAAGTAATGGTTGAGGAGTAAAGAGTATCATTATGTACATTAGTAGAGAAGGAAATTGCTGAAATATATAGTTTGCGATGTTATGTGAATTTGTTATGTGTTATAATAAAAGACGAATAATTCCGTATGGAATTATTTCGAGAGGTGCATTTTAGATAATAAAATTTTACTGTTGGAGTCAGTCAATATAAATGTTGCATGTCTTATGAATTAAACGATAAATTTATCCATGACCCACTTTTCACCATATTTTATAGGAGATATTTTGCAATACTTTTAATAAATAATTCTACATCTTAATAAATAGTTCTGATGACAATGTATTTTTTTTGCTGAAGCAAAGCAACAAAACAGTATTTCAATATTCCTTCGGAATCAGTGTTCTTACGGAATGAAATATATATACTTGTAAAACAAAATCTACATCTGTTTTAAAAGATGACGTTGAAATTAAAATTGATAACAAATTTATTATGATTTATTTTAAATAATCAATTTATATTTTTACTTGCAGGAAACAGGTCAACGGTTTTTTTTAAATACTTCATAAACCCTTTATTTCATTTTTATTTCGGGGAAGTAAATAAGGAAACAAACTACATAGGCATAGATCTAAAAAGAGATGGTTCTTTATAATTATTTATCATATATTTAATATTGCTTATCTCTTTTTGTGATAGTAAAATATTGAGAATGCCCACCAATGGTGTCGGTTACTTAAAATTCAGCATTCATCTAATAAATGACAAAAATGAGATTTCTATTTTTTATAACTTTTGCCATATCATGTAAATTAAATTTTAGGCAGAATTTAATAACGAAAAGAAATTTCGTTGGCAATTCCCCTTTTTGAATATTACACTATATTAATTACTTCGAATGATCTTAAACAAGGTTTTCCCCGAAGTTACTACCTGTAATTGAAATTTCAAGAATCACGTTATTATTTATTATAAGTTACCACTCGTTATGCACATTAAACTCCATGGTGATTTTAATAATGAAAAAAGAGGTTGCAAAATGGATAAATAAAATAACATGGCAAAAGATAGCTCTAGTGCACTTACTAATACGACTTACTTTACCGTATAGTCTGAAGAAGAAGGACAATCAAAAATCTTATCAAAAACACTAATATGGCTTAACACTAATATGGCTTAGATATTAGTGTTAAATATAGTATGTCTAATAATATTTAAAAATGTTTGTTTAAACTATAATTAAAGTTTGGTTCTCGTGCATCTTGTTTTTGTTTATATTTCTCGTATTATCGTCCCCACATTTGTTACAATAATCGCGACAAGAGCTACCCCAAAAAGAATAAACGTACAAGAGTCATATAAGTTGTTCGATATTTTAAAAGCGTCTTTGTAGTTATTATTTAGTGAAGTTAACTTGTTGCATTATGTTGATAGTTAAATATTTGAACGTCTGCATAATCCTTCAAACCATATTGAAAAAATCGTGATTGAGTATCAATGACATTTTTAAACTTTAGTCTTCAATATGTAGTTAGGTACAAGATTTGCCCTAAGATGATTTTTTTTATTTCAATATATTTATCAAATACGGCAAAATAAAGTCAGTTTCACTGATGTACAAATACTTTCCATACGATGCTGTGTCTCATAATAGCGTGAACGTTTCTCCATAACATTGAAATTTACCTTCAAGCAATAATTAGAACTGTAAATTGAAGAAATTTTGTTTCTATTAGCAATTCGCGAGTAAAAATTGAAAAAGAATTAATTTAAGAATTATATTTAAAGGACAAACCTAAATTAATCAATAAAACATTGTCGCACCTTAAAAAACAATTATAATTGTATTACAAATTATACTGAAGAGAGTCAAGGGCTAATAAAAAAGCACCATATTGGATAAATGAAGTCATATTTACAATAAAATTGCTGCTAGTATGAATACAAATGTTTGCTTTACTTTTACTCGCGATTACACTTCCATCGACTGACTGCAGACTATACTCATATTAATAAAAATGGTATCATTTGTAAAACATGATTCAATAAGACATCCAAATAAATAAATATCCATCAAGACATTTGGAATTATAATATTTCTTGAAATATTCACAGACATGCTTTACTCCGTGGATAATATATTGAAATAAATCCATAACGAGACATTTTGTAATAGCTGGTGTGTTATATACAAGAAACGTCGATTAAATTACGAATTAAGTCGATGTAATGTATTTACCACCCTGCGCAAACTTTTTTCCCTTCGAAGGAGTAAATAGAAAAATAGAATTTATTACTTGAGAAGACGCTGCCACGAATAGTAAATTAGGTTATTGAAGTACGAGTTATGTCCAAAATGAAAGTGTTTTGAGAAAATTTCAACCTTATTTCGTCTGGAAAAGTGGCTGCTTTAAAAATGGTGACGTAACTCAACAACACTGGGACAATAGGCATAAGGATATCGTAAGTTGATATTTCTTAATAGGATATCATTTTACATTATCCTTTTCTGAAAATCACTCAAAAGTGCAGATTGTATCTCATTATGTCCTCTACAATGACATGTAACATATTACTCCATGAAATTTGGCAGTCCAGTAGAGTTATCGATAAAAGTCACGTACAACCCGAAAAAAAAAACAAAAAATATATTCATTTAGACTGCAATCGAACGATTGTCACTGTCAGTCTATTTTTAATTAATTTAGACAATGGCTACAAATAAGCTTTTCTTTACTTGTGACCATCATGGTCAAGTAAAGAAAAGTGACCATGTTGGTCATTTTATTTGTGACCGTGTAGTAGAAGAACAAATAGCTATTTAGAGTTTTACTCGCATTACTTTACTGTTATTAAATTCTGGGCACATAATTTGTAAACGAAGTGGAATAATTAACAAAATGAATAAAAAATATTAAGTTTTATTGTATTTGTACTTTACAATCCAATTTAAATATTGACAGAGTGTACAGAGGAAAATATCCATTTTCAATTTAAAGGCCTCCTTTCATTTTTTTCATCAATTTTTAACCATATTCATTAAATCAATAACGAAATATTTTGCCGGTTTTATTAACGTTCAATTCACTATTACATACTTTTTAATTGCAAGTGTATACACAAAATGTAGAGATATTTGAGACGAGATACTATTTAGATATTTCATTTTCACATAAAAATATTGATTATATGTAATGTGTACATCACTGGAAGTATTATATTTTTATGTAACTTCTTTTAAACTCCTTTGCATATTTCATTTTCCATTAAATTTTAATCTTAGTGTAAATTAAATTTATTTTCATCCTGCGGGCAAATTGTAACTTAATTACGAATAATAGGATACAAAATCAACAACTGGTTCGTGTCGAGGGAAAATGAAATGAATAATCGAATCGGGAAATAGGAATAAACAATACTTGCCGTAATTAGTGTGTAGATGCCTATAAGCTTTAATACCATCAATCTATTTACCTATAACCGTATGCAATCACATAAAATTATTATCATATTGAAGTTTGCCGGTTGTCTGTATTATCTACTATTAACTCCTTTGAAATATAAAGTGTCTTCATATTGAAAAGAAATATTTACTCTTCACAACGTTATGCTGTTGATACTCTGATCCCAATACAGTAATTAACTACTTCTAAATTTAATCATTTGAATTAAATTTAAAAAATAAGCTAATTAGAAACCAGTAGCCAAAAATTATAAAAATTTAATAAAAAAATATCGATTGTTCTGAGATCCTAAAGTTAATAGTAGAAATAGAGAGCAGTATCTACCTGTCTCATTGGCTTTCGTAGGATACAAAGGGTATTAGGAAAAATACCATCAAAATTCATAGTTTCATTTTCTAAACGCTAACCTAATATCTACAAATAGGCAAATATTGAATATATTTGGCGTTAATTTTGTAAAAATTCATTATTCACTATTAAATGAAACTACGTGATGTAGTATTATTTCCGCTTTCCTTAAATTTTTTTACCACGGCCTTAACAACGATCTTTGCTAATAGCCCATCTGAAGATATTTTAATACAACGAAACTTAGGTGGTGGTAAAAAACTTAAAGAAAATAGAAATAATACTACATCACGTAGTTTAATTTTTTTGCATTTATTAACTCTGAAATAGGCAGATATTTCAGATTTCTTAAACATTTTTTCACTCCTCGCTTTCACCTTGAAATAATAATTTTTGATAAAAAAAAAGCATAAAAATATCTCATCATTTACAGTGACATGAAATAAACTTACAAAATAATATTAATTATAATTAATCACATACATATCGAAGACAAAAAGCTTCAACCCTTTAAAATATCTTTTAGTTATTAAATTAAATAAGAGAAATTCTCGATAATTAAGGTTTGAAGACTTTCTTTGTGTGACAGGTTAATGCGTCATTTATAAAGTAATAACCAAGAAGTTTAACAAAAAGTAATTTAGTTTTGTTTCAGATATATCACCTCGTCTAGTTCATATTATACAAATTATACCACTACATTTTAGAATAATGTGTTAATATAACTTCAATAAAATATTTTGTGTATGAGGGATGTTATAATAAGCCTAATCACCACATATCTTTTCATAATTCCGACAGTTTAAACTGTATTAAGATATAAATATATTGAGCATATAAATATGCAGATAACTGTAATCTCTGTTTTTATAATTCAATTTAATAACTAGAACAATTAGAAATACAAAGTTTACATTTTGTGTTGCTTTCAATTAATTAAAATCACAAATCTAATTTTCACATTTAAACTTTGCTTTACAATTTTGTAGGTTTCATGAGAAGATAGGTAAGGTTTTTCACAAATAAATTAATTTAAATCCCCTTCATAAAATTAGGAAAAAAATATTTTTGGGACCTTCGTAACAAGCCCCTTCAAACTATACCCCAAGCTAAACCCAAAAATAAAAATATCGGGTATATAATAGGCCCATTTGTATTTACCAATTTTATAAGGGTATATACTGGCTTCGAATTTATTTTGCAAAAAGTAAAACTGATCAAGGTGAAAAAATGAAACTGATCACTGTTTAATTCACAAACAAGAAATTCTTTGATGTTTTCTGACCTGTAATAAATGTTTATGTGATTATTATAACTAACATATTTAATACATCAATCATAAAATTAAGCTTCTTTCTCGTTGAAAAAAAAACATACATTTATTCCGCATTATAAGGATTTTGTTCTGATACCCGCCTTGTCCTCTTGAGTTTAAGTCTGAGAGTATACGATTAGTATTTTTTTTAAATAAATAACTACTTTTTAACACCTTCAAATCTGGTTGCAAATTGTGCCAAAGTACAAAAATATCTTGGGCAACGTCTTAGTACTAATTATATACGCCTAAAAATAAATAATACTCGTAGTCTAAGATCCGACTGCGTGATTTCTACGTCCATCTGTTTTATTAAAAGAAATATATTTTTTATCGATGATTATAAATAAACAAATGCGGATTCGCAAAGTTGCCTATCAAAATTTACCGCAAGTAATTTTAAGTAAAATTTAATTAATTAATTATATTTGAACAATTACGTTTATTTGTTTTGATATTAAAGTATAATTGATTAGAGAGAGATATATATGAGAAACCGGAAATGTTCGAGGTGCCATTTCTCACTTGGCCGCAACCTAAGTTGTATTTAATATATGGGTCTACATAAATTACACCTTAATGCACACTTTTAATATTTTTTTAAATTTAATTAGCTCCTTTGTCTATTTGTAAGAATTTAAAAATTACAGTTACTAAAGCCTAAATTTTACCAAGTCTTCTTAAGGAATCTTTAAGGGTCGGATGTATGCAATGAAGTATTTCGTTTTCCACTACACCACGCGCGCGCGCACCGGCGCCGGCGGTGCTGTGTGACTCTTAATAGTGTGCGTTACACGAACACGCTCGGCACAATGGGATCGATTGGCACGCTTTTTAGACTAATTATTAAAGTAAATCCGAGCATGATTTCTCTGTTATAATGTCTTTGTAAATCTCTTGATACGGAATACGATTTAACCTTGGATATGGTTTAGGTTGGTTTTCGACTGAATTTGGGGAATTCGAAAATGAAAAAATGTTGCACATATTTTGTGTAACTATTTTTTATGTACAATCTTTTTGTAAATTAGTATGGCAAGCATAGACCAAGATAAGAATAAAAATTCTAAAATTTTTTTTTACATATTATGATAAATAAAATTTAAAATACTTTTTTTCTTTGCAAATGATAATATTTAAGCATTAAACATGAAAAAACTAAAATTGACCAATTTTTTCGTGTACTTATTGATGGATTTCTACTTTATATTGTAGACATATAGCAGCATACAATTATTGATACAAGTAATAAAATTATAACAGAGCGAATTTTATACATTGAAAATATCTTAAAGGAGTGATTAATTTAACGTATAAAATTATAATAGAAGCCAGAAAAGCTTTTTTTAGAATTTCTGTGCTAATATTATATACCCATGAGCAACATACAAAAGAAAGAAAAATTCCTAATTATACGCAAACGAAGTCTTAGGGACATCTAATATAAATTAATGTTACACAATACGGTGTAATGTTAAAATAATAACACATGTAGTATTGTAATGAAAGAAAATTTAAACATTTGTTTATAAATAAGAAAAAATAAAACCTGTAAAAGTTTATAATAAAAATATTTTCAAAAATTATTAAAAATTAAAAAGCCTTTATAATGTCTCCATTATGTTTCGTGAACCAGTCGGATAACAAGAGTTTTAATATGTAATATTTTATTAAAAGATTATTTCAGTAATTTTTTCTATAAATCGTTTATAATTACACCTAATATTTTATAATTACATACCACATGTATATCAAATCTATGTTTCAACATTTAAACTCTAGGTGTGCAATCAATAGCTCAAATAACAATTTTTAAATTAGTTGGCTTTAAATGTTACGAATTTCAGCGATATCGAATTACAATAAACACTTTATAGAGTCGGATTTACGGCCAAAATATCAAATCCGGAAACAGCACACGCACGCACACACACACATATGTATGTATATATATATATATATATATATGTATGTGTATATATATATATATATATATATATAATTATTTATTTTTTTTTTAAATTAACTCGAAAGTATTATATTAGTCGTACATTTTCTGCCCTAGTACATATCCTTTCTCTTTCAAAATTACCTCCTGCAAAATTATTTTGAATTTCATCTATAGCATGGTTCCTGCAACAATAACGACGATTATTTTCTTTTAATGATATAGTAAAATTGCATCACACGAATTTGCAACTCATTGTCAATAATAACAAACTAAGATTTCCTCGTCCTGGAATAATTTTCTAGTCCTGGAATAATAATTTCTATGACTAAAAAAAAAAATTGCTTTCAAAAAATATTAATATATTTGAACCCCATCAAAAATATTAATGCTCTTGGACTCCTATTTTCCCGACTTTCATTTTATATCCCGCATAATGAGCAAGATAAAAACAATTTTTGACCCTTCATTTGCCCACTCACTCTACAAATTAATCCGAATTGTAGTTTTTTTGTCTTATATCTGCGTCTACTAGAAGCCATAACCATATCAAATTTTATATCAGCTTTCCAAATCAGCGTTCACACGATTAGTCGTAAAATACAGACAGACGAACACAGAGTAACAAGTAATTTGTTTTTAAAATTTTGATAAAATACTAAAAGGGAATCATTACATTTTCAATAAAATACAATATTAAAAATTTAAACCTTTAAATTATTAATTTTTAAGAATACAATGAAATTATAAAATGTATCTTCGTAATATAAATACTGAGTAATCTGTAATACTCAGTAAAAGCAAAATATCGATTTAATACTTCTAAAATACGAGTATATTTAATAATTCTATATTACGCCTATTACAAAACTTTCGTTTAGGACACGTAATTTTTTTTTCCATTTTTGTTCCCAATACCGAACGTCTGTAATAAATCTTATGTTTTCTCATTATTATCTGAAAATATACAAAATAACAACTTATTGACAAAGCGACACAAAATATTATCCATTTCAAATATTATGTTACAATTATTTATGCGTAATTTGCATTTTATTGTAATATACAACATAAAAATTTCACTGTGTACAAGCCATGTATGCGTTATAAATCTATGGCACAAGCTGACGAAGAGCGACCGGATCTCATGTCCTCACTGTTTGCAAGCGCAAACGGTACTGAATTCAAAATATGCGTGAGCGCCGGAGATAGTAATCGTTTTTATTTTCATAGAAGCTAGTATGGAAAATTCGCGTGTGAAATGCCGTAAAAATTCGGCAACTTTGACCTAATATCAAAGGCTTCATATTTATGACATAGTTAAATCCATGTACAAGAATGTGGCTAAATTAATTTAGAATAGACACAGTGAAATGAAAATCGACGTATCTTTATAATGTTGTTCCAATATTCAAAACAGCGGAGAGCCTTTTTGGTAAAAGAGGTTTGAGATTTTGAGATTTTTTTTTTGTTTGAGATTTTTTTTAAAGTTTGGAACATAATTTAGAAAAAATATCATACAACAACGTAGTACAAAGGCCATTCTATGCTCTGGTACTTTAATATTATGGTTAACTTTGATAGTAATTGAGTATTTTGCAAAACCAAACGCCCATTATCGCCTATTTGCGAAATCCGCCCCTTAAATCGATATCTGATCTAGAACGTAATCCTAACACCTCCTTATGCTTTAATTGTGATACTATAATAAATATTATTTAGAAATTGAATAATATTATATACAAGAAGATAACAGAGTTTCGATTGTAAAATTGCATGTTTTTTCAAGATCGTCGGTTATGAGTACCCTTTGAATTTAATTTAATAATATTCAAACGCATCTTTATAACACCTTAATGATTTTTAGTACTATTTAATGTACTAAGATATTTCCACTTTAAGTAATATTGAACGTACCTAATTCTTGTTAAGATAGAATTACTTAATATAAAAATGAAAATAGCAGTGTCATAGTACGTAATCATTGATAAAAGTAAAGTAAGATTACGTTTCAACGAGGATAGAGAGAAGACCGTCGTTTTTGGTGTTTGTGTGGAACTATCAAATGTGTATTTATGTACCAATGCATGGGAATCGACGCATAAATGTTTCTTATTTGTTTCTTACCTTCTATATTTTAAGTATAAAATAAACTATATATAATCCTACTCAGATATCTGCCTAACTTTCTGTCAGTTGAAGTAATTGTGTAAAAAAATGATTTTAATTACGAAAAGGTTGGTTTTAAAATGCAACATTTTGTTAAATATGCTAAGTACATTAAACTGTTAATTTTCGAATAGCAACTTTGAGTATCCCTTGTGTCCACTATTGATTATCTCGATTTTTATATGGTTCCCAAACATACATTAATTTATATTTTATATAACATAACGTTTACACGTAAAACATTAGTAATTTTTTTTTAATCTTTGAAATTAAAATGCATTTCAAACCTTACGTAAAGCGTTCTGACTGGATCTTCTCAGTCTTATAATTTTATAATTATTCATATTTCGTCATGTACTATATGCAGACTGACCAAGTCGCAATGAACTACTGATTGTCTTAGAAGTTTAATTTTTGTTAATAAGTAAATTATGAAATCTAACTTTTCAGTTGTTTCCTTTATTTCTTGAATCTAAATAAAAATTCAGGCAACTTAAAATTTGTTAGCATATTCTATCTAATAACTTTAATGTGTGTGGAAAGCCAATGAAAAAACAATGAATGTGGCATAAAAGTTGAATAGGGGTGAAAGGAAGCTTACAATTTCAAATCATTTTTCTTTTTAAAAATGATTGCGGATTTTCTACATGAGATGTATCATTGTTTCTTGCTTCCATATTTTATTATTATTTGTAGGTATATTATCTAATACAGTCACCTGCTTAGTGATCTTGTTGAGGCTATGTGTTAAACTAAGAGATTATGCCTAAACGTAAATGGATATTTTAAGAATATTGTATAGGTAGATAAGTTTTATAAATAAAATCAATTAAATAATTTTCAAGTATATTAACACAATACGAAGAATAGGAAGCAGAAGTAAAACTCGACCGGTTTAATGGTTGTCTTTCAATCAATAATGCCATCGGACAAGTTTGATGTATCGGCCACCTTATCTGATGGGGTCATCAAGATATTTCAAGTTCTGATTTGATTCTGTCAGTGTACGGATGAAAATACGATATGTTGCTCGCCAATATCTTTTTGTTCATGTGGTTTCCATGCTCTTTGTTATAGTTTTATTGTACGATTTATTAGAAATATATAATTGTAAAGGAGAATTGCGACAAATTTTCAATCTTTTTTATGATAATATCACCCTTTAAATCCTATTTATTTACAGAATATTTGGATTCAAAATGATTTTTACCTTGTTTATAATCCAAATCTTGTTTGATGTTACTTTATGGATTAATAAAGATTTATGGACAGATATATTAGTTGGCTTAACTGTTTTATAACCTTAAAGTGGTATGCAAAAAATTACAACGATAAAATTACTATTCTTTGTAAAATACCTATAGAAAATAGTACCATAATGCGTCTCAAACAGGTAGTTAATTCATTTGCATACAGAAATGTAGATTTTTACTTTTAAAACAAATATATAAATTAGTTGATCAAAGACGATGCCCTAATTCAAGAAGTCACCATCATATTTACAAACATCATTTGTATTACTTCCATACTTAAATCTTGATCGTTGTGAATCGAATTATTTAACGCTCTTGGAATGATAAAGTTATTCTTAAGAATTTTAATAAAATTTACATATTTATTTTAATTTGAAACGAAATCGAATGTCAATTTTTTTAAAGGAATAATCCTTATTATAATAAGGTATTGTCGTCTAGTATGTGTTTCTTCATAATTTCATCTCCAGGAAATTGTAATTTTTGCTTCTATTTACACTTTAATTACAATGAGTAAAGCATTTATCATATTTAACCTTAATACATATTATAAAAACAAAGTCCCTGGATTACCTAACTGTCCGTATATACGATCCTATCCTATGGACTATCCCAATAACCGCTGAACGACATTTTTCCGGTTTTCTGTAAAAGATAGATTGATCCATAAGGAAAGTTTAAATGTCTATTTTAAGAAATTTACCCGCGATGTGAAGATGAATGTTGAGTAAATCGGCAAGAATATACTCATCGGAGAGGTATATTGTGATGCGCTGTTGAAATCGTTAAAGATACGTGGGAACAATATATGGCTAAATTATTCTTTTTCAAATTCTGGATTGAAGTCCACGATATATTACATCAAATGTGTGGAAACAACCTGTGTGCAAATATTACATAAAATCCATTATAAACGTTATACTCTCTGTGAAAACGATTTATCAATTCGATTTTCTTAGGACTTCTTATGCAAAACGATTTTCATTTTGGTTAAATAAAATTTTACATTGATCATACTCAATATATATGATGGTGTTTTTGGGTAAGCAAATTATACGCGCTGGTTTTCATACATTGAAACGGGATCTGAGAGTGCGTTAGAAATCTTCCTACCCGTGAGAGGCGGGTCGCTGGTATTTTATAAAGTTAAAAATGAGTTTTTTTTTGCTCAATATACTAAGTTTAAATGTAAAAGTTTGTCATACGTATGAAATCAAATTTTTGAATACTAGTTAGGGAGTTATGTAAGTTTAAATGAATATAGTAGTAAAAGTGTCTTATATCATTAAACGCATTCAAAAATAAATCTAAGCCTAGGTATTTAGCCGTTGTGCTCTTATATGTAATGACATACGAGTAATCAGCTAAACACTTGCAACTCATTATATATTTGATTTATATATTTTTTTATATATTGTTTATTATATATGTAACATGTTAAATGAATTAGTTACGGTTTATAATATTAACTTTTGATTCGATACACCGCAAGTAAATAAATGTTTCAGATTCTTAATTGGATAAGCAAGCAAATTGACGGGGAATTGTACTAAAACAAGTATTACGAAGATTTAAGGTTGTCCAAATGAATACTATGACATTTTTAATTTAGTTGGCTCGACTCTTGTCTGTTAAAGTTGGCTCGACTCTTGTCTGCTTATATTAACTTGTAGTCTAAAAATGCACGTACTATTTTAAGGAACACAAAGTGAAAACACTGCTACTCGTAACGCGCAATTGCCCTAAGTAATTTGCTAATTTCAAAGTTAAAATATGCATTATAAAAAATATGTGAAAAATTTAAATGATGGTGATTATACAGCTTAACATGGACAAATAGAGTTTACCTTTATTTTATAAAATTATATAGATTGAGTTAAGATTGGAAAAATTTTAACAATACCTAATGTTTTCAAAACCAAATGGACATCAAGTTATTTAATTATCAAGATTAATAAAATGAAGTAGCCAATTTACATCATCGCGTTTGGAATAATGGAAGATTGACTTAAGGTAATTTATTATTTTAAGAATCACTTCAATTTATTCATAGAGAATTTTTATATTTTAATAGGGTTTAAAATGATTATTCTCGTAAATTTATGGTGTAAGAATTAATTTAAAAGTAATTTTGCTTATCACAAGATTACAGTTTAAAGACTATTACATATTTTAAAGATGGGTCCATCGACGTATAAATATGAATCCAATACCTATATAAATTTTATTTCAAAGCCGAAATTTATATATAAATGAAAGAGCAACTTATTTTCTCACTTCTGAGGATTTAACTTTAAGTTTGAGGTTTGAGTTTAAAATTTAAGTTTGAGGTTCAACACATAAAAGGATAAAACACATGCTCAAAGCTATACGAAGAATAAATATTGTATGATCCTAATAAAACAATATTACATTGGTAAATAAATAATTGTATTGTATGATCCTAACAAAACAATATTACATTGATAAATAAATATTGTTTTTTTTTTTAAATAACTCAAATGGGGTGAAACGGAATTCGAAGTTTTTAACAGAGTAAAATTCTTTATCGATTCTGTTAATTGAAACTTCATGAAAATATTTTGAAAATGCAATTATGTTTATAAAGGTATATTTTAGCTAAGAATCTGCTCATTACAAAACGATAGCAAAAAACTTGTTGTTCGTTAAAGTGTGTTTATGATATTCCACTTTCTATTTGCTTTTTAATTTTTTTTTAATTTTTACGAAATGAACTTTTTAAACATTTCTATTAACTGAAATTTGTATTGGTGTTTGAATTTGTATTTATTTTGTTGTTTGTTAACTTTATTTGCCTCATGATCTCGATCTCTTATTATTTTAATCCTCTTTACTGTTTTATCACGTAGAGGATGGTTACCTAATTATCGTACCGCAGCGTTATTTCAAAATCAATATATCAATAAGAAATATGTTTTATGGCAAGTTACATGTGAAAAAGAAACTGTCTATTCTCATTTTGTAATAATTATTTGAGGGGGAGAAACTTTCTCCTGTATATCCTTTTGCTCTCTTTAGTCAACATTTAGCGGATGAACACGGAAAATTAGAGACAGGAAGGCTAAATTTTTTCGGAAATAATCGAGGGGATTAACACTTATATTCATCTTAAGGATGCTGTGGGTAGGCAGATACTGATGAATATCGTCAGTATCTTGCCTACCCACAGTTGGGTAATATATTCATCATTTACTTATGGACCAAGATATGGACAAGAAACAACGGAAGATGCTGTGATATATGTACGTCATTATGAATATGTATGCTACAGTGGTGTTTATAATTCATAATACTGAACTTAGACAGTTATCTATATAAATTTAGTTACGTACAGTTTGCAGAATATCCCTAGAAATTATTTCTATTACTAAGAAATATATATACATACGCACACACACACACACACACACACACACATATATATATATATATATATATATATATATATATATATATATATATATATATATATGTGTGTGTGTATCTTTTCTAACTTATTCTTATGTTATTTATTTTCTGTTATGTTAAATAGGAATGTAAGTGTGTTTCTTTGTTTGTTTGTTATATTTTCAGGGTTCTATCAATTATTATAGCAACTCTAATTCTAGTAATTACTCTATTATTTTCCATGAAAATGATGTAATTTTCAATATGGAGATAACCGTAAAAACTTTTTATCCCCTGAAAAACTAATACCACATGAGCGACATTGCACACAACAGCTAAGTTTATATAAATACAAACAACAACGACAAATGAAAAAGATGAAAAATAATACCCCTGAAGAGACTTAATCAATATCTCCATTCCGAGTAAACTGATGTAAACGAATAGAGGAAGTTAAATAAAACATTTCGATTAAATTTTACACCAAATTTTTTTGTTGGTCGCAGCGAGCAAACGTGGAGTTCCAGAAACCACAGACTGTCCCAAAAGACTGATAGATCTTATTACGAGCGTTCAATCAGGTAAATGAAGCGATTCATCAAAGATAACCTCAATTACTGACTTAATCCCCACCTTTAGTATAATATTGCTACCCGCACTATGTATAGAGATATGATTTATTTATAACAAACACAATTGCCAAAAAATAAATTACTAAATATTCATGATGCTAAATATCATTTGTACACGACACACTATTAACAAAGAATTGGTAAGAGGTAATGTATTTCTTGCGTTTATGGCTTTATTTCTTAGCATTTTACATCTTCTATCAGCAATTACGTTCTTTCTTTAAATGTGTTACATCAATTAAACGGTGAAATTGAAAAATTTGAAACTTTCCTATTGACCGTTATATTGTTTAAATAATAAACGTTTCGTACTTCAAAACTTTTAGAAAACTTCACTAAGTACGTTATCCGAAAACATATTTCACTTTATGAATTATGGATAGACTTAATATAGTGCGTTATAAATAACGATGATTTCATTAAAAATGTCATCAAGTTTATTATCATAGTTTTCCAGATGCTACTATAATACTATTAGATATTCCATTTTTACTTGTCTTTTCACTTTCTGTTTATTTTTTGGAATAAACTTTTTAAACATTTCTATTAATTAGAATTTGTATTTGTGTTCACATCGATTTTATAGTTGGTTTAATTTATTTAACGCACGATGTTGACACTCAAAGAGGATAGTTACTTAATTATAATATCGCAACGCTGCATTCAGAATCAATTTACCTATAAAAAGGTAAAATCTATTGCTAGATAATCGTGAAAAGAAAATCTATTCTTTTGTTATAATTATGTAAGGAGAAGAGAAATCTGTCTGCATACTTTTTAGTTTACATTCAGTTGATTAATATGTGAAAATAGAGATAAAAAATCAAATTTTTTTGAAAACGATTAAGGGAATGCTCACGCTCATGTGCTTATATTTGCATTAAGGATGCCGTCAGTAGATAAGATACTGACGATGAACTATTGGGTAAAATAATAATAATGCCATCCTCATTCACATGATGAATCATTATATTTACAAGAACCCACCGAAGGTGCCATGGTCTATGTTCGTCATTATGGGTAATAGTATTATTAAGATCACGTCTATATTTCATAATCTAAACCTAATTATACAATTATCTATATAACCTTAGTCATATAGAGTTTGCAGGATCGCCCTAGAATATTTTCCTGATGTATCAATATTTTTCATATCAAAAACCTACTTTAATTTTTATAATATAAGTTAGGAAAATTATATCTAAATTATTCTAAATGATATAATATTAGTTAAAGTAATTTTGTTAGTTTGTTTTATTTTCTCGTTTATTCTCGCAATTATTCGACTATTTTCCCTGAATTTTGGCACGCATACAAACTGTGTTATTGAAAAAAGCGTAAAATACTTTCATCCCAGGAAAAAACGAATACCAAGCAAGTGAAGTCACAGAAAACTGCTAAGGTAATACAAATACATACAAAAACGATAGATAAAAAAGTAATACCCCTAAAATAAAATATTTAATTAATTATGCCTCCGCTTCAAATAAACTGACGTAAACGAATGAATTAGGTTAAACAAAAATATCAATTAAATTTTATACTAAATTACTTTATAGAGCGTAGCGGGAGTTATAAAGTTGCACGAAGTAAGCCTGCAGTAGGTCCCAAAAGGTTGATAGATTTTATTACGAGCGTTCAAACAGGTAAATGAAGCCCTACATCAAAGATGACCTCAATTACTGACTTAATAACCACTATCAAAATGATATTGCTACCCACACCGACAGTAATACAATTATTTACGCGAAACACAATAGCTAAGAAATAAATGACTAAATGTTGATGACTCAAAAAATTATGGCATTACGATTAAAAATAAGACAATGGTTCAAATGCCTTATAAACTTTTATTAAAAGTATTGTGATGAACGGAATGGATAAACAAATGTAAGAAATTAAGGAAACAACTCATCTATCTTGCAAAGGAAATTTTTCAACTCTGTTGTAAACGACACGACCATTGATGAAGGGTCGGTAAGGGGTAATGTATTTCTTGTGTTTATGGTCTTATTGACTTTCATGTCAACTCTTCGTTTAGTAGTTCGACGCTTTCTTAAAAGTAAATTTTTAAGATATAAATTTACTAAAGCGTAATACGTTTTTCAATTTATGGCCTTGTTAGCGCATCCGTTAGCTCTATCTTTAATGGTTTTACATTATAAACTTTTGCTTTTACGGCATTATTGATAGTATTTTAGACTTCCAATTAACAGTTGGGTGTTTTCATTTGATGTGCTACATCAATTAAATAATGAAATTGAAAACATCAAAATTTTTCTGTTGGCTTTTTGTATTCTTAAATAATATAATAAAAGTTTTGTATGTCATGACTTATAGAAAATTTCTCACAGTACAATATCCGAAAAAACATTTAATTTTACAAATTAAGGAATCTCACAAGCTTACTATGCTGGGGAATTACTATAAATATGAGAATTATTTTCAAATAATATTAGAAATTTTCAAATAATATAAGAATTAAACTTATAAAGGAATATTGATTTTTTTTAACTTACATTATATTATAGGAGAGTAAGTATTTCGAAATATTTCAAAACAAAACAAAATATATAAAAAATTAGATCGAATTCCATTAGAAACTAATTTTAACATTAGTTCATTTTGCGTATGATATAAAATTAGTTTCTAATCTTAACTGTAATTGTTTTTAAGATCTTAATGAATATGCGACTACTTCATTTGATAGGGGTAGCAAAAGGTGTGTTCTTTTAGAATATATGCCAGTCACTGCTATCAGATATTATTTTATAAAAACTAAGTATGCTACATCTCAATTCTTAACTTCAATATACTAATTTAAAAGATCAAGAAGAGATATGCCACAATTTACTTCTAATAGTAGAACTGGTTATTAAAAGTGACATCAAAAAATATGTGACACGAAAAATTGTAAAAGAAATCACTATTATAAACAATGATATTAATTTTTACAAACGATTTTATTTTCCTCGCATTTCATTCAATTCTTTCGTTTTTTATACTTTAGTAACTTGTGAAATATGTCACGATAAAATATATTTACAGAAATTTAAGGAGATAAAAGGATAAAAAAATAACAGCGTTTTATCAAATTGATATAGCTTAATGTATTAATTAAATTTTTTCCACCTTTTAAAATATAGTATAATTTTTTTTCAATAATTAAGAAAACTAATCGGCTAAAAAAGTGTTAAAAAAATGTTAAAAAAGTGTTCCGTAAAAATTTATTTTTGGATTTCGCTTACAAAAAAAAAACTCGTACTAAAGACACCTTTCTGTTTTCGCCTTTCGTAAACGAGAACCCTATCAACATAAAAAAAATCGGGTAGAAATTTTCGTAGCGATGCCAGATACATGATAAATAATTCATTACCTCAACGAATTCAGCCTGTACGTGCGCATAACAATTGAAAAACAAAGTTTTAATGGCGTGTTATTCTGGCCGCCAAACAAAAACAATTCATCTACTTTCCTGTTCCGATTAAGTTATCATTCGTGACTAAGTTACTCTTTTTTTATGGGAGCCACGTGTAGTTTCGCTCGCTTATTTATTTAAAGACGGATAAATATTTAATATTTCTGTGTACGTATTTTGTACACCTTTATCTTTATTGTAAGTTAAGCATCCACTTGATGAGAAGAGTTGTTTTGCTGATTAATGGATTAATGGGTACATAGGTATATATAGAGTTTGTAAACGTTTCGATCATATTTCTATCAAACATCAATGATTTAAAATAATTTGATCGTATTTCAGATCTCACTTTTTGGCTGCTTAAAACTGACAAATTGCATCTTTTCATAGCTTTATTTATGTGAGGTTAATTCTAACCTTATTTCAAATTCGATATGTCAAATAACTTTTGTAGTTGATATTGTCGTTGCTGACATTTTAACCCAATTTCTTCGGTGTAGTAGTTGTGTCTCTCATAAGTTATATAATTAAAAAAACCTGATCCCATAAAAACTTTACATCCTTTTCCCGTTAACAACTTTCCTTACGCTATTAATGCTTACCTATCATCGATTTAATATTACTGACAGTATTTTATATTATAGAAATTTATATTATATGATTGTAATTTAGGACTAATAAGATCTAATAATTTAAAATTAAACTTATTCTGTTTTCGACATTTTTGAGTATTATAAAATCTTTTAACTTAATGAAATTCATAAATAAACCAAAGACAAGAGAAGGATCATAACTATACATATTTGTAAGACATTGATCTTAACTATTTGTTCAAATAAGAGAAGGGAATTGCGTATTTATTTGTTATATAACAATAATTTCAGCATGTAATCGCAAGCTGATTAAAAATAAAAATACTTCCCACACGACAAAATAAATTATAAGAAATGGTTGTCTTTTTGAAAATAATATATTCCTACTTTAAAGCAACCCATAACTATACCAACGGTTACAGAATGTTTAGCAAAAGATTTTACATTGTACTCCGTTATTAATATATAATTTGCTCCATAATACCACGGTGCCACAATAAATGTGCACACTAAACAATTTACAGCTGCATCTTACCAAAGCAGCTTTGTTTGTTATCGCCGCCTTCCCTGCATACGGGCGCGTAGCCTCCCCCGCCCAAACGTCGCTTTGTTAACTTTCTCATACTTATGTCTGTAAGTAAATTGCGGGTTGTTTTGTTAATTATACAACAATCAAGTGTAAACATTAATTTAAGGGAGGTGAGTATTCTGGGAAGGAACAAGGAACTCTTCATTAATTAAGTCTTAAAATTTATTTAGACACAGAAAATAAGAAACGCGGAATGCGGCAATAATGTACCAACAGACCGTGGTTATATTACTGCTGTAGTCCATTGCTGTTAGATTTCTATAAGCTTTGACCGTTTTTGAAAAAAGCTTATTTGGTTTTCATTATATTTCTTAAATAGATATAATTTTGTTCGGGTTTATGAATTTGCTAATTTTCGTCTTCTCACAATATCTCTCTCAATAGATTTCGAAATTTATTTGCAATTCTCAAAATGCAAAACATGCCATTAAAATTATTATTCTAAAAGCTAAATACCTCCCTTACTTTTAATAAATAATGACTTTTGAATGACTGACTTACTCAATTTTATTATTGTTACACATAATTAGATAGTGTATAGTTACATATAATTAAATGTGTACCTTTGTTTCTCATTTATAGGAATTTAATTATATTCTGGGAAAAAAAAATTTTACTAACGAATAACTTATTACAAAGACAAAACAATCCCGTATCTTGAAAGAGATTCTGGATATAGGATATGGAATTCTTTTCATAACGATTATAGAATCTTTTCTTATCTATACATGCAATAGGAAAATTTAAAAGGGGAAATGAAATGTGAGTGGATTTTTTGAATTGCATGTGCCCTATATATCAACTGAACTGAGCAATTACTAAGAATTGCAAAATAATTTTTTAGAACTTTATGTAAAGTAGTCCAAGATATATTTCTAAAAATGTCCGCAGAAATATAGCTCCCTCAACGGCTATAATAAAAATTATGAAAAAATAACGATGTCCGAAATTATTTCAATATTTATTGGAAAAGTAGTGGTATATATATTTTTACGTCTGTGAAAGGAATTCTAGGCAATTTATAAAAACAGTGGAAAAATAATTTAAATATATGTAAATGGTTTAAACGTATGTTTTTAAACGATTTTAACAGTGCTTACTTTTAAATATTTTTATGCGCTGAAAGTGTGTCATTTCAGCTGAAATAAATTTATTTACATCCTTTTTAGATTTCCGTAACTGTAAATGAAAAATGGAACACTTATAAGATCACTCACCTGTCCTTCCGTCCGTCACAGATACTTTTCTCGGAGACCGTCTGACATAACAAATTTGGCATGTCGATAAAATATGTTAGCGGAAGCCGAAAGGGGCCGAGTTTACCCGATTCAGCGTCACTGACCCGCGATTTATGGCTCGTTTTGATCAATAAAAATGTTCATTTCAAAAATTAGTCACGTATAAAAGTTTATAAATTTTTTGCACAGCTGTGATGATTAATAAAAACCATGCTAATCTATGTTAATAATGAAATAATTATAATAAATAAAATTAGAAATACAAGTATCAAACCCATATGTCTAATTTAATATATTGTAATTATATTCAGTTACAATTATTATTACTGGGTAATTAAATTCACTCAAATACTGCGTTCATAGCGGAAAATGTTGTTTTGCTACCCTGGGAATCTTTTGCACACTGATATATACGTTTTTACATCGCGAGGCGCACACATGGAAAATTGCAGACCTCAATCTCTTTCATTTTTATAACCTGCGGGTGGTTTTTGGAATTTTCCTTGAAAAATTACAGGAAATAAAAAAATTCGTTTGGTTTTATAATCTTTACATATTTATGCACAAGGTGGTATACAATGAAACAGCATTAACAATTAAAAGCCAGTTATAGACATTAAAAGAAATATTTTATTTCACCATTTTTTACCATTCTAGGCTGTTTCCTATACACATATGTCTACGTAGTACATCTGGAAATTCCTCTATGCTACAACTTTGTTCGGTATCGCCTACCGTGCTGCTTCTCTTCTATGGCTATAAAAAATGATAATTTTTTCTTCAAATAAAAACGCACAAAAAGTCTCATGGTTTTATTTTAATTCGTTCCTTCCTGCAATTCCAGTAATTTTTTTTCTATTTTTCATGCGAAAAAGAAACATGTGAAAAAAGTATTGTCTAATAAATAGTAGAGACTATTTTATTTACAAATATTTACATTACAAACCATAGATTTTTTTAAGTTTGTACCCCTAGTATATTATAAATGTTCTTTGCCATATTATCCCAACAAAATATGGTGACCATTTGTTGGGAAAAATTCCGCACTATTTTTACATATAATTCTTCGCAGAGAATTAAATAATTTTTATTCGAATATATTTCAGTAGCTAAAATTCGAAAATATTCATTCCGAAGTTTCAGGGAGGTAAATTAAATATTCGATTTTTTAAATTCCATGTATGACGAGGAGCATCTTTGGAAGGAACGTTTATAAGGGTCTAAATAAATATTTTTCTTAATTTGAACTATTATGTCTTCAAATGTATACTTAAAAATGTACAAAAAAATATATCTCCACCCCTTTTATCCGAAATTACTCAACCTAAAATAAAAAAAATTGTGGCAGCCTACGGAAAGATTATAGGAAAACCAAAGGATGATTCTCTGTGTCATGTGTTTTGAAATATACACCATATTTTTACGCATAGAAAATAAGGTAGACAATAATCTATTTGAGTTTTTCTACATTCAAAGATGATTTTCTTCTATGCGACGTAGAAACTTGAATTTGGCTAATGCACCTTTTTAACAAATATATTTTACCCTAATTAATTTTCACAAAATTTTCATCTACGAATTAAAGAGGGGTGTAAAAAGTCCTAATTTTTTTTAGATTTGTATATCATGATGTATAATTTAAAAGAGATCATTTTGGGGAACAACAAAATATTTTTTTTCGTAATTTTAAATTGTATAATTAAAACCATATTCCATATTCAAAAATAAAGAATTATTCTCTTATTTACGAAACTACTGAGCCCAAAACCACGAAAAACAAGGTTGTTAAAATCATATTATAAGATGGAAGGACAATTATACGATTGCCCTAGCTCTCATATTTTTTTAAATAATGGTGCATATTTCAAGATTTCTAAAGGTACAGTATGCATTAAGTTCACGTTGTGAAAATTAGGTCTTTTGATTATTTAACCGAGTTTTATGAGTACTATGTACTCATAGTAGAGATTTATGAGTACTATGTACTTATAAATATTGTGTGCAAGTTTTACTCCCATTTTTGTAAATTAGTTGCAGTCTTTACATTGTGAGCGCTAATATGCCTTAATCAATGACTACTCTCGGTTTGTCAGAAACAATTTTTTACACTTTTTCTCTCTCATTTACTCATTTAGTGATTTAATGAAAAAGTTAACATCTTAAGCGTAATAATAATTACACCGTATTAAAATACCTTTTTCATAGACTTAAATTTATGTCTTACCACTGTACTCAGGTTTGTAACGTTAATATAATTATATTCCGAATTAACATTTTTTAAGTTAATAATAGCATTTATAAGGTTATACAGTTTTAGTAGAAATTCTGTAAATTATTCTGTAATCTTTGTATTTTGTAATAATTCTAAGTAAATTTCTAATAAAAGCGAATTATATAAAACATATATTTATTTAGAATATTTATTGAAAACTCGGCCTAACCAAAATCGAAAAGGAAAATGTACAAATTTTACTTCAAACGGTCGTAAAGTATTCCCAGTTTTCAATTACTACCCCATTCGATAAATATTAGAGCTTTAATAAACTACTCCTCACGCAGATGGGGTAAAAAAGCAAACAGGAAACAGGAGCGCGAAGGAAGCCGTGTCCGTACGCGGCAACAGTGTATCGGAGGCAATATCGCCCGCGATCACGTATTATCAATAAGTCAGCGCAGCATGTGCTCGTATCGGGTTCCGTGACTTGTGTTGCCCAGCATCGCGGCGGCGGGGTTCGCCAGCGATGTTTGTATTAGGACAAGTGTTTTAAACAATCTTAGCAAATCTTTTTTGTGGATCCCTCTCTGTTCTTTTTTTAGGAATGTTGAATTTACTGTTTGCAATAGCAATAGTTAGTTTAATCAGAATCGTAATGTAAAAATATTAACGACATTATAAATTCCCAAAATTGGGTTTCTTTGTTGAATTAATTTTAATCTTGATTTTAAAAGTTCTTTACTTTTTGGCCTTTATCAACATACGTTGCTGAACTATATATTGACAACATAATTTTAATAAAACGTTCACAATTTATCAGATCCTTACATAGACTTTTTCTTCCACTCTCGTCGGTATTTACATTGCAAAAATATAGGCAATTCCTGTCAAGTTGTATCTAGTAATGTGCACGATTATAAAATAGACACAAAAAAATAAAAATAAATTATTGAATTGTGGTGAATTTTTAACATCCCTAGAGAAGGAATTGTTTTGACGATTATTTTTTTTTCCTTTACGTCACTTGCAAGTTATATTGGACGTTCCATTTAATGCATAGAAAGTAAGCCGAATAATCTAAAGTTGTAATTTACATATTAAAATGACGGAAGATTTTATTGTTAAAAACAATTGTTATAGTGTAAAATTAATCTTAACCACGCTATAAAGAAAAAGAAAAAAAAGAAACAGTATTTTTTTAAATAACGCGTTATGACAGAATTATTTTGACACTTCGACACTTTCGACAAATCACAAAGGGCTGCGGATTACGTTTAAATTTTTGCAGCTCCGTCACAAAGTATATACTGAAGTTTCCTTTATGCTTGCTTGTTGGCGTTTTTTATAGACAATTGGTGTCTACACGGACTGATTTTACCCAAGGCATGATTCTTTTCATATATTTCAAATTTTGTATACCTAATTATTATGCGACAAGTGCGAAGGCATATTGTGTCCTCGCTATCAACCCGTTTATAAACAACACTTGGGTGATTGTATGCAAAATTATATACTCTATCGACACAATTCATTTATTACTTATGCTAATTCTGAGACACCCAAATTTTACCAAAGGCTAATCGAATTTTTCCAAATGCTGCTAACCAAATAAACATCTTGACTCAAAATAAATGTAGCAAAATATTTATGTCCCTTATTATGAGATGAGCCTAGTATAAGTTTAAATTTCTTCATAGTTAATATTTAATTTTTTTTTCAGTAACCTTTGGATGGACTTACTCATAATCTATATTTTATATTGTTAAGTTCACAAGCTACTAGTAATGAATATTACGACATTATACCATTAATGCTGAAAGTTAGCTTTTAACTTATTTTTTATGGCATACTATGCATTAGGTTAATATTTCATGTTTATTTATTTATTATTTTTAATAAAAATATTATAACGTGTTAAGACTGCGTAACAACCCTAATTTATTTCCTTATATACTCTTTTTTTTGTATGTGCTTATGCGTTCTGCGGTATAAAATAATTTTTCTGTAATCGTAATATTATTTATGAATATTGTGGGCCAAGTTTAAAGTGTGGACAATATTTATATTATCCGGATAATATGAATAACGTCAAGTCAAATCAAGCAAAATTAATTTTAATAAATTGTTATTTGTATATGTAGGTTATCATATTTTCTGGGCACTACTATAATTTTGTTTTGAAATTGTAACTTAATCAGAAATATAAAGCTTGGTCTGTTAACAGTCATAGATAAATAAAAGCAGAGAATATTGAATATATTTGGCATTAATTTTCCAGAAATTCATTATTCACAATTAAATAAAACTACATGATGTAGTATTATTTTTGCTTTCTTTAAATTTTTTACCACGACCTAAGCAAAGATCTTTGCTAATAGCCCTTCCTGAAGATATTGTAATACAACAAAACCTAGGTCATGGTAAAGAACTTAAAGAAAGTAGAAATAATACTACATCACGTAGTTTCATTTATTTGTGAAATAGGAAAATATATAAGATTTGTTAAACATTTTTTTCAATCCTCTCTTGCACCTTGAAATAATATTTTTTTATGAAGAAAGTATAGAAATATCTCATCATTTATAAGGGCAGGAAAAAAACTCATAAAATAATATTTATTATAATTAATCAAATACATATCGAAGACAAAATATTTCCGGTCTTCAAAATATATTATTCTTCTTATTTGTTATTAAATTAAACAAGAGAAACTATTAAATAATCAATGTTCGAACATTTTCTTTGTATGACAGGTTAATGTGTCATTAATAAAGTAATAACCAAGAAGTTTAACAAAAACTAATTTAGTTTTGTTTTGAATATGTCACCTCGTCTAGTTCATATTATGCAAATTATACCATTAAATTATACCACAACATTTTAAAACAATGTATTAATATAACTTCAATAAAATATTCTGTGGCGTATGAGGAATGTTATAATAAACCTAATTACCACATATCTTTTCATCATTTCGACCGATCGAGTTTAAACTATATTAAGATATAAATATATTTAGCATATAAGGGATGTAGATAACTGTAATCTCCGTTTATATAATTTACTTTAAGAACTAGTACAATTAGAAATGTAAAATGTAATATTTTTTGTTGCTTTCAATGAATTAAAATCACATATCTAATTTCACATTTGAACATTGCATTACAATTTTGTAGGTTTCATGAGAAAATAGGTAACTTTTTTACAAATAAATTAAATTAAAACCACATCGTTTCCTTCACGAAATTAGGAAAAAATGTTTTTCAGACCTTCGCAATAAGCCCCTTCAAACTATACCCCAAGCTAAACCCAAAACTAAAAAAAATCGGGTATATAATAGGCCTATTTGTATTTACCAATTTCATAAGGATATATACTAGCCTCGAATTTATTTTGCAAAAAGTAAAACTGATCAAGGTCAAAAAGTGAAACTGATCACTGTTTAATTCACTCACAAACAATTCTTTGATATTTTCTAACCTTCAATAAATGTTTATGTGATTATTATAACTAACATATTTAATACATCAATCATAAAATTATGCTTCTTTCTCGTTGAAAAAAAATCATACATTTATTCCGCCTTATAAGGATTTTGTTCTGATACCCGCCTTGTCCTCTTGAGTTTAAGTATTTTTTTTTTAAATAAATAATTACTTTGTAACACCTTCAAATCTGGTTGCAAATTGTGCCAAAGTAAAAAAATATCTTGGGCAACGTCTTGGTATTATTTATCTACGCCTAAAGATACATAATACTCGTTAGTAACATACTCCCCGATTTAGTAAGAAATTTAAATGTTTGAGTTCTAACATTTCGTAAGCTTGCTTGAATCCTGTTCGCAAAAGTTTTAATCATGTTAACAGGACAGTAAATGAGAATTCAAATAATTCAATATCAACTGGGTGGACTGGTCTTGTACCTGAAATGCTTGATACATTGTGTTTTGTCCATTTTTGTTTAAATTTGTGGAATCTAGAAGACAATAAAGAAGTCGGTTTCATTTAATATCTGGGTCTACATAAATTACACCTTAATACACACTTTTAATATTTTTTTAATTTAATTAACTCCTTTCTCTATTCGCAAGAATTTAAAATTCCAGTTATTAAAGCGTAAATTTGATCAAATCTTCTTAAGGAATCTTTAAATGGGCATCTGATCTAGAACTTAATATTAAGACCTCCTTATGCTATAATCGTGGTACTATAATAAATATTATTTAGAAATTTGATAATATTATCCGCAAGAGAATAAGAAAGAGTATCGATCGTAAAATTGCATGTTTTTTTAAGATCGCCGATTTTGAGTAAATCTTTGAATTTAATTTAATAATTTTCAAACGCATCTTTGTAACATCTTAATGATTTTTAATACTACTGAATGTGCAAATATGTTTCCACTTTAAGCAATATTGAACTAACCTAATTCTTATTAAGATAAAATTACTTAATATAAAAATGAATAGAGCAGTGCCATTCTACGCAATCGTCGATAAAAGTAATGTAAGATTACATTTCAACGAGTAAGAGAGAAGACCGTCGTTTTTGGTGTTTGTGTAGAACTATCACACGTGTATTTATGTACCAATGCATGGGAATCAACGAATAAATGTTCCTTATTTGTGAGACCTTCTTTATTTTAAGTACAAAAGAAACAATACATCATCCTACTCAGATATCTGCCTAACTTTCCGTCAATTGAAGTTATTGTGTAAAAAATATTTTAATAAAAAAATATTGCTTTTAAAATGCAATATTTCGTTAGATAACTATTAATTTCCCAATAGCATCCTTAATTATCCTTTGAGGCCACTATTGATTATGTACTCAATTACGTATTTTAAGAAGAATACCAAGTTGTTTCCACTCTTATATGGACCCTAAACATACAATAACTTTTATTTTATATAATATAACGTTTACAATATTAGTCAATTTTTTTTTAAATCTTTGAGATTATAATGCATTTCATACCGTACGTAATGCGTTCTAATTGGATCTTGTCAGTCTCCCGATATTTATGCAGATGAGATCTGGAGGTTACAACAATATAATTTTATAACTATTATTAATTATTCACACGTCGTCGTGTATTCATCAAACATAAATTAAATACTGATGTTTTCTTGAGTGTAATTTCTGTTAATAAATAAAAATGAAATCAAATTTTTCAGTTTCTGTCTGTATTTGTTGAATATAAATGAAAAGGCAAG
This sequence comes from Druceiella hillmani, assembly GCA_039881145.1. NCBI lineage: Eukaryota > Metazoa > Arthropoda > Insecta > Lepidoptera > Hepialidae > Druceiella > Druceiella hillmani. Next base: position 18,970,535 of record JAYKKI010000001.1, read on the forward strand.
CCACTTAAAATATCTTAACACATTCCATGTAAGAACATTTGTATGTGTGGAATACCAATGAAAAAGACAATGAATGTGGCATAAGAGTTAAATAGAAGTGATGCTGTTACTTCTGTTACCTTGAAATTTCAAATCATTCTTATCTATAAAAATAATTGCGGGTTTTCTAAATTACATGTATCATTATTTCTTGCTTGCATGTATTATTATTATGTGTATATATATTTTCTGATACACTCACCTGCCTATTGCTCTTTATGAGACTATATGTTAGAGATTATGCGTAATCATAAATGGATATTTTAAGGACATTTTATAGGTAGATAAGTTTCTAAATAAAAAAAAATTAATATTTTTCAAGCAAATTAACGCAATACAAAAGAACAGGAAGTTGAGTAAAACTCGACCGACTTAGCGGTACAATTGTCTTTCAATCAATAATGCCATCGGACAAGTTTGATGTATCGGCTACCTTATCTGATAGCGTCATCAAGACATGTCGCGTTCTAATTGGATTCTGTCAGTGTACGGATGAAATCCGATTCTTTGCTCGCCAATATCTTTATGTATATATAGTTTTCATGCACTTTGGGATACTTTTGTTGTACGGTTTTCAGATAATAATTGTAAAGGATAAATGCGACAAATTTCCAGTCTTTCGTATGATACTATCACAGTTTAAATCCTATTTGTATAAGAATACCTGGATTCAAAATAATTTTTACCTAGTTTATAATGCAACTCTTGTTTGCTGTCACTTCATGGATATTTTTATTCACAGAGTTATATACTGGCTTATATGTTTTATAACCTTAAAGTGGTATACAAAAAGTTATAACGATGAAACCAATATTCTGTGTATAATATCCATAGAAAATATTACCAGAGTACCGCTCAAATAGGTATTTAATTCATTTGTATATATATATATATATATATACATATATATATATATATATATATATATATATATATATATACACATATGTGTGTGTGTGTATGTGTGTGTAGATCTTCAATATTAAAATAAATATACAGATTAGTTAGAATCAAAGACAAAGGAAATAAAGACGTAGCCCTAACCCAAGAAGTCATCTTCATATTTACGAATATTATTTGTATTATCTCCGTATTTAAATCTTGAATATTATAAATTGAATTATTTACGCTCATAGAATGATAAAGTAAATTCCTATCAATTTTAATAAAATAATATGTTCATTTTTATTTGAAACAAAATCGGATGTCACATTTTTTTTAAAGGAATAATCCCTCATATAATAAAGAATTGATGTTTATTATATACTTATTTACAAACTTTTATCCAGGAAATTGGAATTTTGCATCTATTTACGCTTTAATTACAAGAAGTAAGGCATTTATTATATTTTCCATTAAGACATAATATGAAAACAAATCACCTGTGATGCATAAATGTCTGTATATACGCGGCTATCACAATAACTACTGAAAGAAATTTGTTCCGATTTCCGTTAAGAGTTATATTAATCCAAAAGGAAAGTTTAAGTTTCTATTTTAAGAAATTTATTCGGTCTGTGAAGATGAATGTTGAGTAAGTCGGCAATAATATACGCATCGGAGAGGTATATTGTGGTGCGCTGTTTAAATAGTTAAAGGTACGTGGGAACAATATATGGTGAAATTATTCTTTTTAAAAATTTCTGTAATAAAGTCCACGATATATTACATAAAATGCGTGGAAACACCGTGTGTGTATGTATATATTACATAAATTATAAACGTTTTACTATGCAGAAAAACTCTTTCTCAACTCAATTTTCTTAGGACTTATTTTGCAAAATGGTCTTCATTTTTGTTAAATTAAATTTTACATTGATCAGATTCAAATCGTATGATTAAAATTTCCTTGCATACTGTAGTTTTCTAGTAAATATTTAAATGTTGTTTTCATACATTGAACCGGTATGTGACAGTGCCTTAAAAACCTTTGTCTACCCGGAATAAGCGGGTCGCTGGTATTTTATAAAGTTAAAAATGAGTTAATTTTGCTCAATGTACTAAGATTAAGTGTAAAAGTTTTCCATACGGATGAAATAAAGTTATTGAAGTCTAATTAGGGAATTATTTAAGTCAAAATGATCATGGCAGTAAAAGGTATCTTATATCATTAAACTTATGCTTAACAAAATTTCAAAAATAAATAATTTTTCGATTTTATTAAGCAAAGGTGTTTAGCTCTTGTGCTCGTATATTTGTACTGATTCAAGAATGCAGCAGTTAAACACTTAACTTATATACGTATCATATAAACAGAAATAGTTAGGGCTTATAGCATTTCACTTTTATTTCATTCATGACATTCTCAGTTAGATATGCAAAAAAAATTGATGGTAAAAAAAGTATTAACAAGTATTGCGAAGTAAAACAAGTGTTACGAAACAAGTAAAACAAAAGTATTACAAAGATTTAAGATGTCCAAGTGAAAACTATGACATTTTGAATTTAGTTTGCTCGATTATTGTCTGTTAAATCTTATAATGTAAGGAATTAACATACTATTTTAAGCAACACATAGTTCATACATTACTAATCGTGAATACATTACTAATAGTGAAGTACAATTTCGTTCATACATTACTAATAGTGAAGTACAATTTCGTTCATACATTACTAATAGTGAAGTACAATTTCATTCATACATTACTAATAGTGAAGTACAATTTCGTTAGCTAATTTGATAATTACCCTTACTTGCTGTGAAATCTAGTTAATGTATAACCTCTTGAGCGGAGTAGTGCTGGTTATTAATATGCCGAGTCAAACCTTAAGCTCCGCTCATTAATGAATTGAAGAAAATAAATTGTCAACATGGTAATCATTTAATGCAAAATTGTGAAAAAAAAATGTATCCCTTAACTCAAAAAGGTAAATACATATGGCAGGACATATATTTAATCTTTTATTCATAAATTGTTTGATAATTATAATTACATTTGTCCAAATCATATTTGATATGATTAAAAAAGTTACATGTGAAATCAAATTACAAAATTCCATTTATACAATCTATGAATTGTTCTATGTTCCATGTTCAACAAGTTTTATTTTATCTGCGCCTATTTTACTTACTTCAAATTTCCCGTTTTCAAAGCCACTCAGTATTCTTCACTTGCCAATACAATTTCATTACACAATACATTAATATAATTGTGAACAACACAATATAATTGTGAACAATACATTGCATTAAGTTAAGTTGTTATTCATCCTATATAATTTTTCATTTAACATGTGCAATGAATTATCAAGTTCGTCGAGTCGGCTTACGTTTTAATATGCTTTCTAATTATCTAAAGTGAAAAGTTAAAATATGCATCATCAAAATATATGTGAAAAATGCGAATAATAGTGATTATGGAGCTTAAGGCGGACAAACAGATTTTACTTTTCCTTTATAAAAGTACATATATTAGGTTAAGATTGGGAAAATTTTAACTATGCCTAATCATTTTAAAATAGCAGGAAGATCAAGTTATTAAATTATCAAGATTAATAAAATGAAGTAGCCAGTTTACACTGTCGCGTCTACAATAATGGAAGATTGTTTAAGGTAATTTATTATTTTAAGAATGACTTGAATTTACCCATCGAGCATTTTTATAATTTATTAGCCTTTAAAATGATTAATCTCGTGATTTTAATAAAAATAATTAATTTTAAACTGACTTTGGTTATCGCAAGATTACAGTTGGAATTGTAAAGCATATGATATACATTTCAACTATTATCTTAATTTTTAAATTTGGGTTTTATATTCTTAAAGTTAAGTTAAACTGTTATCTGAATTTTTCAATTGACGTGTAAATATGAAATTAATACGTATATCAATTTAATTTCAAAAACAATATTTATATATAAATGAAAGAGCAATATTTTTCAATTGCCAACCATGACGATGCACGACCATTGACAGGAAGGTAAAGCGAACAGTTTCTCTAAGTTGGTCGGTGGTCAATGCACGGTTGTGTTATTATTTAAGTGATTCATATTGCAATAAACCTTCGAGTGTATTAATATGTAAAAATAGAGATATAAAATCAAATTTTTTTGGAAAAGATTAAGGGAATTTAATCTTTGATGCTTATATTCGCTTTAAGGAAGCCGTCAGCAGATAAGATACTGACGCTGAACTATTGGGTAAAATAATAATAATAATGCCATCGTCATTCACATGATGAATTAATATATTTACAAGAACCCATCGAAGGTGCCATGGTCTATGTTTGTCATTATGGGTAATAGTATTATTTAGATCACGTTTATATTTCATAATCTGAACCTAATTATACAATTATCTATTTAACCTTAGTCATGTATAGTTTGCAGGATCGCCCTAGAATATATTCCTGATGTATCAATATTTTTCATATCAAAAATCTACTTTAATTGTTATTATATAAGTTAGGAAAATTACATCTAAATTTTTCTAACTGATATAATAATAGTTATTTTGTTAATTTTGTTAGTTTGTTTTATTTTCTCGTTTATTCTCGCAATTATTTGACTATTTTCCCTGAATTTTGGCACGCATACAAACTGTGTCATTGAAACAAGCATAAAATACTTTCATCCCAGGAAAAAACTAATACCAAGCAAGCGAAGTCGCAGAAAAATGCTAAGGTAATACAAATACAAACAAAAACGATAGATAAAAAAAGTAATACCCCTAAAATAAAATATTTAATTAATTACGCCTCCGCTTCAAATAAACTGACGCAAGCGAATTGGTTAAGTTAAACAAAAATGTCAATTAAATTTTATACCAAATTACTTTATAGGACGTAGCGGGAATTATATAGTTGCATAAAGTAAGCCTGCAGTAGGTCCCAAAAGGTTGATAGATTTTATTACGAGCGTTCAAACAGGTAAATGAAGCCATACATCAAAGATGACCTCAATTACTGACTTAATAACCACTATCAAAATGATATTGCTACCCACACCGACAGTAATACAATTATTTACGCGAAACACAATAGCTAAGAAATAAATGACTAAATGTTGATGACTCAAAAAATTATGGTATTAATATTAAAAATAAGACAATGGTTCCAATGCATTATAAACCTTTATTAAAAATGTTGTGATAATCTAGAATATGGATAAAAAAATGTAAAGAAAATTTTTCAACTCTGTTTTACGAGACACAACCATTGATGAATAGTCGGTAAGGAGTAAAGTGTTTCTTGTATTTTTTTGTAGCCTTATTGACTCTCGTGTTAAACCTTCGGTTGGTAGTTAGGTGCTTCCTTAAAATGTACATAATTAAAAAATTAATTTACTAAAGCGTGATACGTTTTTGTATTTATGGCCTTGTTAGCTCACCCGTTAGCTCTTTGTTTAATAGTTTCACATTATAAACTTTTGCATTTACGGCATTATTGATTAGTGTATAAGACTTCCAATTAACAGTTAGGTCTTTTCTTTTGATGTGCTACATCAATTAAATAATGAAATTGAAAACTTCGAAATTTTTCTGTTGACTGTATTATTAAATAATATAATAAAACTTTTGTATTTGATGACTTATAGAAAACTTCTCAAAGTACATTACCTATATAACTTGATAAACTAGGGAATCTCACAGACATACTAGGCTCGGTAATCACTATAAATATAAGAATTATTTTTAAACATCTCATAAACCTTATTATCGTAATTCTTTTCGATGCTGCTATAAGAATATTTAATTCTTTTTAACTTCACCTATATTATAGGAGAGACTATATTTTGAAATATTCCAAAATATAACAAAATATATACTTCTTTTAGAAAAAAAATTTGCAAAATAATTTTTTGTTTAAATTAATTTTAAATTACAGAAAACCAGATCGAATTCGAGAAGAAACTAATTTTATTACATACGTAAAATGAATATTAAACCGTAATTGTTTTTAAGATATTAATGAATATTTGACTACTTCATTCGATAGGGGCAGCGAAAGGTGTATTGATGTGATGTTGATGTTGAGTGTGAACATATGATAGTCACTGATAGGATATTATTTTATAAAAATTTAGTATGCCACGCCTCAATACTTACTTCAAAGTACTAATTTAAGAGGTCAAGAAGAAACATGCCACAATTCATTTCTAATAGTGGAAGTGGTTCTTAAACGTAACATCAAAAAATATGTGAGATGAAGAATTGTAAAAAGATCACTATTATAAACAATGATATTAATTTTTACAAACGACTTTATTTTCTTTATATTCTATTCATTCAATTCTTTCGTTTTTTATACTTTAGTTACTTGTGAAATATGTTAAGATAAAATATATTTACAGAAATTTAAGGAGATATAGAGAGAAAGAAAATAACAGCGTTTTATCAAACTGATACAGCTCAATGTTTTGATTTTATTTTTTCCAGCATTTCAAATAGAGTGTAAAATTTTTTCGATAACTAAGATAATTAATTGGCTTAAAAAGTGTTAATTTAAATTTAAGTGCGACAATTGTAAACAGCATATTCAATAACTTCATAAAGGATAAGGAGATAAGGAGAAAGAAATGGAAAAAACTATTTTATTTTATGGGCGCTATGGTCCTTCTCAATATTCGATAAAGGAAAACCATTCCATATCCATGCCCAATTAACACACTCACAGATAATAAAACTGCCCTGCGGCTTCCATAAAAATTTATTTTTGGATTTTGCTTACAAAAAAAACTCGTACTAAAGACACCTTTCTGTTTTCGCCTTCCATAAACGAGAACCCTATCAACATAAAAAAAATCGGGTAGAAATTTTCGTAGCTATGCAAGATACATGATAAATAATTCATTACCTCAACGAATTCAGCCTGTACGTGCGCATAACAATTGAAAAACAAAGTTTTTAATGACGTGTTATTCTGGCCGCCAAACAAAAACAATTCATCTACTTTCCTGATATATTTTGGAATATCGATGAAGTTATCATTCGTGACTAAGTTACTCTTTTTTATGGGAGCCACGTGTAGTTTCACTTGCTTATTTATTTTAAGATGGATAAATATTGAATATTTCTGTGTACGTATTTTGTACACTTTTATCTTTATCAAAAGTTAAGCAACCACTCGATGAGAAGAGTTGTTTTGCTGATTAATTAGAATTCCATAGTGGTGTACGATTGGAATGCCACCTGATTTCATTCCAATCGTACACCGTATAGCTGCAAGTTTCCAGTTTTAGGCATACGACTCATATCATTGTAAACTTTTGCAAAATAACTTCTTTGGATATATCCATACCAACCTGAAATATACTAATCTCATATATATTTCAGGTTAGTATGGATATATTCGGTCTCTTTCAAATATTACGATATCTGGGTGATTTTTCTTGCTAAGTTTTAAAGTGGTATAATTTTATACATATTTGAATGAGAATATAAATGTTTCGATCCTTTTTCTATGAAACATCAATGATTTAAAATAAGTTGATCGTATTTCAGATCTCACGTTTTTCGCGGCTTAAAACCGATAAATTGCAACTTTTCACCGTTTTTTGTATTTATGTGAAGTTAATTCTAACCTTATTTGAGGTTAATTTTAACTTTTGTAATTGATATTGTCATCATAGATCTTTTAACCCTTTTTTTGGTGTAGTAATTGTATATTCATAACTTACATGATTAAAAAAATCTGATCACGTGGAAACTTTACATACTTTTTCCAGTTAACAATTTCCATACGTTGTTAATGCTTACTTGTCATTAGTTTATGCTGTCAGTAATATTTTAATATCTACATTTTATCCAAAGAAATGTTAATTTATATTTAATTTTCTTATGGGGTTTATTAAATAAGAAAACCTAAAACAACATTTTTTTAATATAAATTAAATTTCAAATGAAGTGATTTTTACATATTCAATTTCAGAACTGGAAAGCTCTGCTTGAAGCGAAAAATTGAAAAATGCGTTTTAGGTAGAAAAAAACTATTTCAGCCAGAGAAAAGCCGAAATGAAAACAATTCGAGAAAAAAAATTAACAACTCAGGTTAATATGTTTCTCCATAGGTGATCTATTTCCAATTTATACAAAGTAAACATCTTCAAATAACATTAAGTTTAATATATTGAAATTATAGTAAATTGTGGTATCATTAATTAAAGGAGGTACCTTACCTGGGATGTATTAGGCCTGATGTGTGTAATACCTAGAACACAGAAAACATACATAAAACAGTTTGATTAATTTGATACTTCATTATTATATGAAAAGAAAATATAGGCATATTGGATGTAAGGTAGTCATGTGATTTGATGACGTCATGTATATCTTTGAAGTATGTTATGACCGTTATCTATACTACTATATAAAATGAAAACATTTCTTTGTCAGAGCTTTTTTTATTTCTTCGAGATTTTTGTGTTAAATGCCCATAACGTAATCAAAAATATAGGCTACATATCATCGCGGTGCGTTTTACAGAGATAGATAATTGACAAAAATATGATCTGGGACTCTACTGAAATATAAATTCGGGAACTCTACTTAAACGGTACAAGATAAAGTTGAGAGATATTGGTTTATGTACTGACTGATCATGTCGATATACCCCTAATTATGATGACCGATAAAATAATTCTATTCGGGTGAAACCGTATAGCACAGCCGACATTTTCTAATTTTCATTAAAAATAACTGTAAATTTTACTTTTTATATCATGTATTTTATTTTTATATTGATATGTTTTTATAAACATAAACCTTCTTTGTTAATCAAGATGCTACACTGTGCAGTAAAGATTTATTATTTTAAATTTATATTTTATGATTGTACATTAGGACTAATAAAATCTTATAATTTAAAACTAAGCTTATTATACTTTCGAAATTATTGAGAATACTAAACTCTTGTAATTCATTAAATTGATAAATCAACAAAATCCAAGAGTCAATACAATATTTATTTGTAAACTATTGATCTTAACAATGTGTTCAAAGAATGTAGGGAATTGCGTTTTTTATTTATTATATAGCAATCGCCTCACTATATAATTGCAAGTTTATTAAAAATAAGAATATTTTCCATACAAAAAATAATTATATCTTAATGAATATCTTCTACGAAATGAATATTTTCTTGAAAATATATATCCCTTTTTTAAAGCAACGTATAACTAAATCAATGATTACGTAATGTTTAGCCAAAGATTTTACCTTCTACTTGTTTATTAATATATAACTCATTCCATAATATCACAAAGGCTGGCACCACAGTAAACGTGCACGCTAAACAATTTACAGCTGCACCGTACCAAAGCAGCCTTGTTTGTGAACGCCTCCTTCCCTGCATACGGGCGCGTAGCCTCCCCCGCCCCAACGTCGCTTTGTTAACTTTCTCATACTTATGTCTGTAAGTAAATTGCGGTATGTTTTGTTAATTACATAGCAAACAAGTGTAAACATTCATTTAAGGTAGGTGAGTATTCTGGGAAGGAACAAGAAACTCTTCATTAATTAAGTCTTAAAATTTATTTATACACACAAAAAAGAAGCGGGGAGTGGGGCAATGATATACTTACGTATCGTCGGTACTACACTAACGGAACGTGATTATATTACTGATATAATATATCGCTGTTACATTTCTAAAAAGTTTTGACGGTTTTTGAAAAAGAAAATTATTTGCTTTTCAAAATATTTCTTAAAAATTATAATTTTGTTCGGGTTTATGAATTTGCTAATTTTCGTATTCTCAGCATATCTCTATTATTTATATTTCGACATTTATGTGTAATTCATTCCTTTGTAAGTTTTAAATGCGTACAACTTGTAGAAATATTTATTATTATTGTTTTCTCATTTGCAGGAATTTAGTTAGTTATATTCCGGGAAAATACTTTTTTACTAACAAATAACTTACTACGAAAACATAAAAAAATCGCGTATCTTGAAAGAGGTTCTGGTTATTGTATATGGAATTATTGTCATAACGAATATAGAATCTTTCCATATCTTTATGCACAATGGGGAAATTTCAAGGCGGAAATGAAGTGTGAGTGGATTTTTTGAATTGCATGTGACCTAGAGGACATCAACTGAAAAAACAAAGAAATAAAAAAACAATTTTTTAGAACTTTATGTAATATATAAGTAGATAGTCCAGGAAATATTTCTATAATTATCCGCGTAAATATGGCTCCCTCAATGGCTAAAATCAAAATTATGAAAAAATATCGATATCAGATGTTACCTAAACATTTATTGGAAAAGTGGAGTGGTAATTCCAAATACTATACTAAATTATATATACATATGTATATATATATATATATATATATTATATATACATGTATATATATATATATATATCTATATATATATATATATATATATATATATATATATACATATATATACATTTTTTTTTTGAAAGATTATCGATATTTTTACGTCTGCGAAGTCAATTACAATAAAACAAAGCAAAAATAATTTAAATGTATATAAATGTTTTAAATGTACGTTTTTAAATGGTTTTAACAGTACTCTTACTTTTAGTTTCAGCTGAATTAAATTTATTATCATCCCTTTTAGGGTTCCGAAACTTTAGAGGAAAAATGGAACCGATATAAGATCACTCACGTGTCTTCGTCCGCCCGCCACAGTTGTTTTTCTCAGAAACTGGTTAAACTACCAAATTTCGCATATTGATAAAACATATTAGGCGATACAGAAGGGGCCCGAGTTTATCCGATTTAGCACCACTGACCCAAGTTTTACGGTTGATTTTGTTCAAAAGAAATTTCGACATCAAAAATTAGCCACAAATAAATATTTATAAATTGTTTGCACAACTATGTTGATCAATCAAAACCGTGTTGACCCATGGGAATAACGAAATAATTAAATTAAATTAAATTAGAAATGTAGATATATAAGCAATATATCAAATTTAATATATTTTAATTATATTCAGTTATAATTATTATTATTGAGTAATTAAATTCACTAAAATACTGCGGCAATAGCGGGAAACATTTTTTCGTTATCCAGGGATGTGCAAAAATTTGCCCACAATGGTATATACGTTTTTAAATCGCGAGGCGCGCACATGGATGTTGGAATTTAAAGTCGTGAAGAATTACAGGAAATAAAAAATTCCACTGGTTTTATAACCTTGACATATTTGTGCATAAATTGAAATAAAAAGAAACAGAGTTAACAATCACAAGTCAGTTATACAAATTTAAAAAAATGTTTTATTTTCATGACGTTCTTAACCATATTTTACCATTTTAGGCTATTTTCTACATATATCTGCGTTATAAAAGTAGTAGTTTTTTTATTTTAAATAATTTTACGATGCCCTGGAAATTTCTTTATGCTACAACTTTATTCAGTTTCACATAACTTGCCACTTCTCTTCCATGGCTCTAACAAAAATGGTATTTTTATCTTAAATAAAAACCCATAAGAAGTCTCATGGTTTTATATTAATTCGTTCAATTTCAGTAATATTTCCTTTTTTCCACGCAAATAAAGTAGAGAAGAAACATGTTAAAAAAAGATTGTCAAATAAATAGTGGAGACTATTTTATTTACAAATATTAATATTGCAAACCTTAGATTACTTCTAGTTTGTATCGCTAGTACATCATATGTGTTCTTTGGTATATTATTCTAGCAAAGTATGGTGACTTTTTGCTTGAAAAACTTTTTCACATAATGAATCGCAAAAAAATTTATAATATTCAATCGAATATATTTCAGCAGTAAAACTCGAAAATATTTATTTGGAAATTTTAAAGAGACAAATTAAATATTCGAATTTTTTTAAATTCCACATATAACATGGAGCATCTTTTGAAGGAGATAATTATAAGGGTCTAAATATATTTTGTTTTTCTAGTTTTTACTATTGTGTCTTCAGATGTATACTGAAAAATGTGCAAAAAAAAAAAATGTCTTCACCCCCTTGTATCCAAAATTGCTCAACTTAAAATTGAAAAAAAATATTTATAGGTCTACTCAAAAATTTTAGGTAAACTAAAGGGATGACTCTCCATTTAATTTTTTGAAATAAATACCATATTTTACGCTTAGAAAATATAAGGCAGACAATAATCTATTTAAGTTTTCCTACATTTAAAGCTGATTTTCTCGGAAAACATGCGACGTAGAAACTTGAATTAGGCATAGTAATACATCTTACTAACCGACATATTTTACCCTAGCTATTTTTACATAATTTTTAATTCAGAATTAAAGATTTATCAAATTAAAGAGGGTTATAAAAGTCATAATTTTTTTCGATTTGTATATCATGGTGTATCATTTAAAAGGGATTATTTTGACGAACACAAAAATATTTTTATTTCATAATTTTAAATCGCATAATTAAAACGATATTCCATGTTAAAAATAAAGAATTACACCTCTTATTTACGAAACTACTGAGCCCAAAAGCAAGAAAAAACAAGGTTGGTAAAATCTTACTACAAGATGAAAGAAAAATTATGCGATTGCCCTAGCTGTCATATTTTTTTAAATAATGGGGCATAATTCATGATTTTGAAAGGTTGAAAGGTACAGTACGCAATAAGTTTACGTTGTGAAAAATTAGGTCTTTTGATTATTTAACCGAAATACTATGTACTCATAAATATTCCCTCTGTTGTGCGAGTTATACTCGCATTTTTGTAAATTAGTTGCAATCATTTCTTTACATTATGAGCGCTAATATGCCTTAATCAATGACTACTCTCGGTTTGCTAGAATCAATTTTTTATACTTTTTAATGTTTTTAACCTTCAACCTTCAAAATTACTAATATATAAATTCACTGTTCTGATATAGTGATTTAAAGAAAAAGTTAACATCTTAAGCGTAATAATAATTAAACCGTATAAAATTACCTTTTTTCATAGACTGTTAACTTTATGTCTTACCGCTGTACTCAGGTATATATCGTTAATATAATTATATTCCGAATTAACATTTTTTAAGTTAAGAATATCTAAGATTATTACATTTATAAGATTATACAGTTTTAGTAGAAATCCTGTAAATTATTCTGTAATCTATGTATTATGTAATAATTCTAAGTCAATTTCTAATAAAAGCGAATTATATAAAACATATATTTATATAGAATATTTATTGAAAAAGGAAAATGTACAAATTTTGCTTCATACAGTCATAAAGTATTCCCAGTTTTCAATTACTACCCCATTCGATAAATATTAGAGCCTTAATAAACTACTCCTCACGCAGATGGGGTAAAAAAGCAAACAGGAAACAGGAGCGCGAAGGAAGCCATGTCCGTACGCGGTAAGAGTGTATCGGAGGCAATATCGCCCGCGATCACGTATCATCAATAAGTCAGAGCAGCATGTGCTCGTATCGGGTTCCGTGACTTGTGTTGCCCAGCATCGCCGCGGCGGGGTTCGCCAGCGATGTTTGTATTAGGACAAGTGTTTTAAACAATCTTAGCAAATCTTTTTTGTGGATCCCTTTCTGTTCTTTTTTTAGGAATTTTGAATCTAATGTTTGCAATAGCAATAGTTAGTTTAATCAGAATCGTAATGTAAAAATATTAACGACATTATAAATTCCCAAAATTGGGTTTCTTTCATGAATTAATTTTAATCTTGATATTAAAAGTTCTTTACTTTTTGGCCTTTATCAACATACGTTGCTGAACTATATATCGACAACATAATTTTAATAAAACGTTCACAATTTATCAGATCCTTACATAGCCTCTTTCTTCCACTCTCGTCGGTATTTACATTGCAAAAATATAGCAATTGCTGCCAAGTTGTATCTAGTAATGTGCACGATTATAAAATAGACACAAAAAATATAAAAATAGGTTATTGAATTGTGGTGAATTTTTCACATCCCTAGAGAAGGAATTGTTTTGACGATTATTTTTTTCCTTTACGTCACTTGCAAGTTATATTGGACGTTCCATTTAATGCATATAAAGTAAGCCGAATAATCTAAAGTTGTAATTTACATATTAAAATGAGGGAAGATTTTATTGTTAAAAACAATTATTATAGTGTAAAAGTAATCTAAACCGCGCTATAAAAAAAAAAAAAAGGAACGGTATTTTTTTAAATAACGAGTTATGACAGAATTATTTTGACACTTCGACACTTTCGACAAATGACAAAGGGCTGCTGATTACGTTTAAATTTTTGCAGCTCCGTCACAGAGTATATACTGAAGTTTCCCTTATGCTTGCTCATTGGCGATTTTTATAGACAATTGGTGTCTACACGGACTGATTTTACCCAAGGCATGATTCTTTCCATATATTTCGAATTTTGTATACCTAATTAATATGCGACAAGTGCGAAGGCATATTGTATCCTCGCTATCAACCCGTTTATAACAACACTTGGACGATTGTATGCAAAATTATATACTCTACTGACACAATTAATTCATTACTTCCGCCAATTCTGAGACACCCAAATTTTACCAAAGGCTAATCGAATTTTTCCAAATGCTGCTAACCAAATAAACATCTTGACTCAAAATAAATGTAGCAAAATGTTTATGTCCCTTTTTATGAGATGAGCCTAGTTTAGGTTTAAATTTCTACATAGTTAATATTTAATTTTTTTTCAGTTACCTTTGGATGGACTAACTTTTAATCTATATTTTATATTATTAAGTTCACAAGCTACTAGTAATGAATATTACGACATTGTACCATTATTGCTGAAAGTTAGCTTTTAACTTATTTTTTATGGCATACTATGCATTAGGTTAATATTTCATGTTTATTTCTTTATTATTTAATATAAAAATATTATAATGTGTTAAGACTGGGTAACAACCCTAATTGATTTCCTTATATACTTTTTTTTTGTATATGCTTATACGTTCTGCGGTATAAAATAATTTTTCTGTAATCGCAATAGTATTTATGAATATTGTGGACCAAGTTTAAAATGTGGACAATAGTTATATTATCCGGATAATATGAATAACGTCCAGTCAAATCAAGCAAAATTAATTTTAATAAATAGTTATTTATATATGTATGTTATCACATTTTCTGGTCACTACTATAATTTTGTTTTATAATTCTAAGTTAATCAGAAATAGAAAGCTTGGTCTGTGAACGGTCATAGATAAATAAAAGCAGAGAATATTGAATAAATTTGGCGTTAATTTTGCAGAAATCCATTATTCACAATTAAATGAAACTACGTGATGAAATATTATTTTTGCTTTCTTTAAATTTTTTACCACGACCTTAACAAAGATCTTTACTAATAGCCCTTCCTGAAGATATTGTCATACAATGAAACCTAGGTCATTGTAAAGAACTTAAAGAAAGTAGAAATAATACTACATCACGTAGTTTGATTTATTTGTGAAATAGGCGAATAGTTAAGATTAGTTAAACATTTTTTTAATCCTCTCTTGCACCTTGAAGTAATTATTTTTTATAAAAAAAAGAATAGAAATATCTTATCATTTATAGCGACAGGAAAAAAACTCATAAAATATTATTTCTTATGATTAATCAAATACATATCGGAGAGAAAATGTTTCCGCCTTTTAAAATATACTATTCTTCTTATTAGTTATTAAATTAAACAAGAGAAACTATTAATAATTAATGTTCGAACATTTTTTGTGACAGGTTAATATGACAATAACCAAGAAGTTTAACAAAAACTAATTTGGTTTTGTGTCGGATATATCACCTCGTCTAGTTCATATTATACAAATTATACCACTAAATTATACCACAACATTTTAAAACAGTGTATTAATATAACTTCAATAAAATATTCTGTGGCGTATGAGGAATGTTATAATAAACCTAATTACCACATATCTTTTCATCATTCCGACCGATCGAGTTTAAACTATGTTATGATATAAATATATTTAGCACATAAGAGATGTAGATAACTAGAATCTCCGTTTATATAATTTACTTTAAGAACTAGTACAATTATAAATATAAAATTTAATAATTTTTGTTGCTTTCAATGAATTAAAATCACATATCTAATTTCACATTTGAATTTACAATTTTGTAGGTTTCATGAGAAAATAGGTAATTTTTTTCACAAATAAATTAAATTAAAACCACATCATTTCCTTCACAAAATTAGGAAAAAATGTTTTTCAGACCTTCGTAATAAGCCCCTTCAAACTATACCCCAAGCTAAACCCAAAACTAAAAAAATATCGGGTACATAATAGGCCCATTTCTATTTACCAATTTCATAAGGATATATACTAGCCTCGAATTTATTTTGCAAAAAGTAAAAATGATTATGGTCAAAAAGTGAAACTGATTACTGCTTAATTCACAAACAAGAAATTCTTTGATGTTCTTTGATCTGCAATAAATGTTTATGTGATTATTATAACTAAGATATTTAATACATCAATTACAAAATTATGCTTCTTTCTCGTTCAAAAAAATCTTATATTTATTTCGTCCTACAAGGATTTTGTTCTAATCCTGGCCTTGTCCTCTTGAGTTTAAGTCTGAGAGTTTACGATTAGTATTTTTTTTAAAATGAATAACTACTTTTTAACAACTTCAAATCTGGTTATAAATTGTGCCAAAGTACAAAAATATCTTGGGCAACGTCTTAGTATTAATTATCTATGCCCAAAAATAAATAATACTCGTTATTAACATACTCCCCAATTTAGTAAAAAATTTAATGTTTGAGTTCTAACATTTCATAAACTTACTTGAATCCTATTCCCAAAAGTTTTAATCATATTCAAAGGACAGTAAACGAGAACTCAGGTAATTTAATATCAACTGGGTGAACTGGTATTGTATCTGAAATGCTTGAGACATTGTGCTCTGCCCATTCTTGTTTAAATTTGTGGAGTACAGAAAACAATAAATAAGTCGGTTGTATTTAATATATGGGTCTACATAAATTACACCTTAAAGCACACTTTAATATTTTTTTTGATCTAATTAGCTCCTTTGTCTATTTTTAAGAATTTAAAAATTACAGTTACCAAAGCCGAAATGTTACCAAGTCTTCTTAAGGAATCTTTAAATCGGTATCTGATCTAGAACGTAATCCTAACACCTCCTTGTGCTATAATTGTGATACTATAATAAATATTATTTAGAAATTTAATAATATTATATACAAGAAGATTACAGAATATCGATTGTAAAATTGCATGTTTTTTCAAGATTGTCGATTATGAGTAACCTTTTGAATTTAATTTAATAATTTTCAAACGCATCTTAATTATTTTTAGTACTATTTAATATACTAAGATATTTCCACTTTAAGCAATTTTGAATGTACCTAATTCTTATTAAGATATAATTACTTAATATAAAAATGAAAGAGTACATAATCACTGATAAAACTAAAGTAAGATTACGTTTCAACGAGGAAAGAGAGAAGACCGTCGGTTTAGGTGTTTGTGTGGAACTATCAAACGTGTATTTATGTACCAATGCATGGGAATCGACGCATAAATGTTGTTTTGAGAGACCTTTGTTTTAAGTACAAAATAAACTACATATCGTCCTACTCATATATCTGCCTAACTTTCTGTCAGTTGAAGTAATTGTGTAAAAAAAATAAATTTAATGACAAAAAGGTTGCTTTTAAAATGCAACATTTTGTTAAATATGCTAAGTACATTAAACTGTTAATTTTCGAATAGCATCTTTGAGTATCCCTTGTGGCCACTATTGATTACGTACTCAAATATGTGCTTTAAGAATAATACCAACTTATTTCGATTTTTATATGGTTCCCAAACATACATTAATTTGTATTTTATATAACATAGCGTTTACACGTAAAACATTAGTAATTTTTTTTTGATCTTTGAAATTAAAATGCATTTCAAACCTTACGTAAAGCGTTCTGACTGGATCTTCTCAGTCTCTGGATATTTATGTAATTGTTATCTAGACGTCACAACATTATAATTTTATAATTATTCATATTTCGTCATGTACTATATGCAGATTGACCAAGTCGCAATTAACTACTGATTGTCTTAGAAGTTTAATTTTTGTTAATAAGTAAATTATGAAATCTAACGTTTCAGTTTTTGCCTTTATTTCTTGAATCTAAATAAAAATTCAGGCAACTTAAAATTTGTTAGCATATTCTATCTAATAACTTTAATATGTGTGGAAAGCTAATGAAAAAACAATGAATGTGGCATAAAAGTTGAATAGGGGTGAAAGGAAGCTTGCAATTTCAAATCATTTTTCTTTTTCAAAATGAGTGCGGATTTTCTACATGGGATGTATCATTGTTTCTTGCTTCCATATTTTATTATTATTTGTAGGTATATTATCTAATACAGTCACCAGCTTAGTGATCTTGTTGAGGCTACGTGTTAAACTAAGAGATTATGCCTAAACGTAAATGGATATTTTAAGAATATTGTATAGGTAGATAAGTTTTCTAAATAAAATCAATTAAATAATTTTCAAGTATATTAACACAATACGAAGAATAGGAAGCTAAAGTAAAACTCGACCGGTTTAATGGTACAATTGTCTTTCAATCAATAATACCATCGGACAAGTTTGATGTATCGACCACCTTATCTGTGTCTTACCTTATATATGCTCGCCAATATCTTTGTGTTCATGTGGTTTCCATGCACTTTGTTATACTTTTATTGTACGATTTAGTAGAAATATATAATTGTAAAGGAGAATTGCGACAAATTTTCAATCTTT
Organism: Druceiella hillmani; assembly: GCA_039881145.1. Taxonomy (NCBI): domain Eukaryota; kingdom Metazoa; phylum Arthropoda; class Insecta; order Lepidoptera; family Hepialidae; genus Druceiella; species Druceiella hillmani. The sequence continues at coordinate 18,989,245 of JAYKKI010000001.1, forward strand.
TTTAAGATAATATCACCCTTTAAATCCTATTTATTTACAGAATATTTGGATTCAAAATGATTTTTACCTTGTTTATAATCCAAATCTTGTTTGATGTTACTTTATGGATTAATAAAGATTTATTGACAGATATATTAGTTAGCTTAACTGTTTTATAACCTTAAAGTGGTATGCAAAAAATTACAACGATAAAATTACTATTCTTTGTAAAATACCTATAGAAAATAGTACCATAATGCGTCTCAAATAGGTAGTTAATTCATTTGCATACAAAAATGTAGTACTTTCAAAACAAATATATAAATTAGTTGATCAAAGACGATGCCCTAATTCAAGAAGTCATCTTCATATTTACAAACATCATTTATATTATCTCCATACGAAAATACTGATTGTTGTGAATCGAATTATTTAACGCTCTTGGAATGATAAAGTTATTCTTAAGAATTTTAAAAAAATTTATATTTATTTTAATTTGAAACAAAATCGAATGTCAATTTTTTTAAAGGAATAATCCCTATTATTATAAGGTATTGACGTCTAGCACGTGCTTCTTCATAATCTCATATCCAAGAAATTGTAATTTTTGTTTCTATTTACACTTTAATTACAATGAGTAAAGTATTTATCATATTTAACCTTAATACATATTATAAAAACAAAGTCCCTGGATTACCTAACTGTCCGTATATACGATCCTATCCTATGACCGCTGAATGAAATTTTTCCGGTTTTCTGTAAAAGATAGATTGATCCATAAGGAAAGTTTAAATGTCTATTTTAAGAAATTTACCCGAGCTGTGAAGATGAATGTTGAGTAAATCGGCAAGAATATACTCATCGGAGAGGTATATTGTGGTGCGCTGTTTAAATCGTTAAAGATACGTGGGAACAATATATGGCTAAATTATTCTTTTTAAAAATTCTGGATTGAAGTCCACGATATATTACATAAAATGTGTGGAAACACCCTGTGTGCAAATATTACATAAAATCCATTATAAACGTTATACTCTCTGTAAAAACCTTTTATCAATTCAATTTTCTTAGGACTTCTTATGCAAAACGGTTTTCATTTTGGTTAAATACAATTTTACCTTGATCATACTCAACATATATGATGGTGTTTTTGGGTATGCAAATTATACGCGCTGGTTTTCATACATTGAAACGGGATCTGAGAGTGCGTTAGTAATCTTTGCCTACCCGTGAGAGGCGGGTCGCTGGTATTTTATAAAGTTAAAAATTAGTTTTTTTTACTCAATATACTAAGTTTAAATGTAAAAGTTTGTTATACGTGTGAAATCAAATTTTTGAATACTAGTTAGGTAGTTATGTAAGTCTAAATGAATATAGAAGTAAAAGTGTCTTATATCATCAAACGAATTAAAAAATAAATAATTTTGTTATTTTGTTAAGCCTAGGTATTTAGCTGTTGTGCTCATATATGTAATGACATACGAGTACTCAGCTAAACACTTGACAACTCATTATATATTTTATTTATATATTTTTGTATTTATTATTATATAACATGTTAAATGAATTAGTTACGGTTTATAATATTAACTTTTGATTCGATACACCGCAAGTAAATAAATATTTCACATTCTTAATTGGATAAGCAAGCAAATTGACGGGGAATTTTAGTAAAACAAGTATTACGAAGATTTAAGGTTGTCCAAATGAATACTATGACATTTTTAATTTAGTTGGCTCGATTCTTGTCTGTTAAACCTGCTTATATTAACTTGTAATCTAAAAACGCATGTATTATTTTAAGCAACACAAAGTAAAAACACTACTACTCGTGACGTGCAATTGCGCTAAGTAATTTGCTAATTTCAAAGTTAAAATATGCATTATAAAAAATATGTGAAAAATTTAAATGATGGTGATTATATAGCTTAACATGGACAGATAGAGTTTACCTTTATTTTATAAAATTATATAGATTGAGTTAAGATTGGAAAAATTATAACAATACCTAATGTTTTCAAAACCAAATGGACATCAAGTTCTTTAATTATCAAGATTAATAAAATGAAGTAGCCAATTTACATCATCGCGTTTGCAATAATGGAAGATTGACTTAAGGTAATTTATTATTTTAAGAATCACTTCAATTCATGGAGAAATTTTATATTTTAATAATATAAAATTTAGAATTAATTTAAAACTAATTTTGCTTATCACAAGATTACAGTTCAAAGATTATTATAATTTTTAAAGATGGGTCCATCGACGTATAAATATGGATCCAACACCTATATTAATTTTATTTCAAAGCTGATATTTAGATATAAATGAAAGAGCAACTTATTTTCTCACTTCTGAGGATTTAACTTTAAGTTTGAGGTTTGAGTTTTAAATTTAAGTTTGAGGTTCAACACATAAAAGGATAAAACATATGCTCAAAGCTATACGAAGTAAAAATATTGTATGATCCTAATAAAACAATATTACATTGGTTAATAAATATTGTTTTTTTTAAATAACTCAAATGGGGTGAAACGGAATTCGAAGTTTTTAATAGAGTAAAATTCTTTATCGATTCTGTTAATTGAAACTTCATGAAAATATTTTGAAAATGCAATTATGTTTAGAAAAGTATATTTTAGCTAAGAATCTGTTCATTACAAAACGATAGCAAAAACTGTTTTTAAAGTTGTTGTTGGTTAAAGTGTGTTTATGATATTCCACTTTCTATTCGCTTTTTAATTTTTTTTTAATTATTACGAAATAAACTTTTCAAACATTTCTATTAACTGGAATTTGTATTGGTGTTTGAATTTGTATTTATTTTGTTGTTTGTTAACTTTATTTGCCTCATGATCTCGACCTCTTATTATTTTAATTCTCTTTACTGTTTTATCACGTAGAGGATGGTTACCTAATTATCGTACGGCAGCGTTATTCCAAAATCAATATACCAATAAGAAATATGTTTTATGGCAAGTTACATGTGAAAAAGAAACTGTCTATTCTCGTTTTATAATAATTATTTGAGGGGGAGAAAATTTCCCCTATATATCCTTTTGCTCTCTTTAGTCAACATTTAGCGGATGAATACGGAAAAATAGAGATAGGGAGGCTAAATTTTTTTGGAAACAATCGAGGGGATTAACGCTTATATTCATCTTAAGGATACTGTGGGTATGCAGATACTGACGCATATCGTCAGTATCTTGCCTACCCACAGTTGGGTAATATAAGAGATATTTCATCATTTACTTATGGACCAAGATATGTACAAGAAACAACAGAAGATGCTGTGATATATGTACGTCATTATGGATACGTATGCCATAGTGGTGTTTATAATTCATAATACTGAACTTAGACAGTTATCTATATAAATTTAGTTACGTACAGTTTGCAGAATATCCATAGAAATTATTTCTATTACTAAGAAATATATATACATATACACACACATATATATTTGTATATGTATATATTTTCTAACTTATTCTTATATTATTTATTTTCTGTTATGTTAAATAGGAATGTAAGTGTGTTCTTTGTTTGTTTGTTGTATTTTCAGGGTTCTATCAATTATTCTAGCAACTCTAATTCTATTAATTACTCTATTATTTTCCATGAAAATGATGTAACTTTCATTATGGAGATAACCGTAAAAACTGTTTATCCCCTGAAAAACTAATACCACGTGAGCGACATTGCACACAACAGCTAAGTTTATATAAATACAAACAAAAACGACAAATGAAAAAGATGAAAAATAATACTCCTGAAGAGACTTAATCAATATCTCCATTCCGAGTAAACTGATGTAAACGAATAGAGGAAGTTAAATAAAACATTTCGATTAAATTTACTACCAAATTTTTTTATTGTTCGCAGCGAGCAAACGTGAAGTTCCAGAAACCACAGACTATCCCAAAAGACTGATAAATCTTATTACGAGCGTTCAATCAGGTAAATGAAGCGATTCATCAAAGATAACCTCAATTACTGACTTAATCACCACCTTTAGTATAATATTGCTACCCGCACTATGCCTAGAAATATGATTTATTTATAACAAACACAATTGCCAAAAAATAAATTACTAAATATTCATAATGCCAAATATCATTTGTACAAGACACACTATTAAAAAAGAATTGGTAAGAGGTTAATGTATTTCTTGCGTTTATGGCTTTATTTCTTAGTATTTTACATCTTCTATCAGCAATTACGTTCTTTCTTTAAATGTGTTACATCAATTAAATAGTGAAATTGAAAAATTTTAAACTTTCCTATTGACCGTTATATTGTTTAAATAATAAACGTTTCGTAATTCAAAACTTTTAGAAAACTTCACTAAGTACATTATCCGAAAACATATTTCACTTTATGAATTTTGGATATAAATAACGATTAATATATAACGTTATAAATAACGATGATTTCATTAAAAATGTCATCAAGTTTATTATCATAGTTTTCCAGATGCTACTATAATACTATTAGATATTCCATTTTTACTTGTCTTTTCACTGTTTTTTTCACTGTTTAGTCTGTTTGTTTTTTGAAATAAACTTTTTAAAAATTTCTAGTAATTAGAATTTGTAATGGTGTTCACATGGATTTTATAGTTGGTTTAATTTATTTAGCTCACGATGTTGACACACACAGAGGATAGTTACTTAATTATAATATCGCAACGCTGCATTCAGAATCAATATACCTATAAAAAGGTAAGATCTATTGCTAGATAACCGTGAAAAGAAACTGTCTATTCTTTTGTTATTATTATGTAAGGAGAAGAGAAATCTGTCTGCATACTTTTGTGCTCTTTTTCTTGATATTTGAAAATAGAGATAAGAAATCAATTTCTTTTGAAAACGATTAAGGGAATGCTCATTAGTAGATGTAGTAGGAAGGATGCCATTAGTAGATAAGATACTGACGCTGAACTATTGGGTAAAATAATAATAATGTCATCCTCATTCACATGATGAATCAATATATTTACAAGAACCAACCGAAGGTGCCATGGTCTATGTTCGTCATTATGGGTAATAGTATTATTAAGATCACGTCTATATTTCATAATCTGAACCTAATTATACAATTATCTATATAACCTTAGTCATGTAGAGTTTGCAGGATCGCCCTATAATATTTTCCTGATGTATCAATATTTTTCATATCAAAAACCTACTTTAATTTTTATTATATAAGTTAGGAAAATTATATCTAAATTATTCTAACTGATATAATATTAGTTAAAGTAATTTTGTTAGTTTGTTTATTTTCTCGTTTATTCTCGCAATTAATCGACTATTTTCTCTGAATTTTGGCACGCATTCAAACTGTGTTATTGAAAAAAGCATAAAATACTTTCATCCCAGGAAAAAACGAATACCAAGCAAGCGAAGTCACAGAAAACTGCTAAGGTAATACAAATACAAACAAAAACGATAGATAAAAAAGTAATACCCCTAAAATAAAATATTTAATTAATTACGCCTCCGCTTCAAATAAACTGACGCAAACCAATAGGTTTGGTTAAACAAAAATATCAATTAAATTTTATACCAAATTACTTTATAGAGCGTAGCGGGAGTTATAAAGTTGCACGAAGTAAGCCTGTAGTAGGTCCCAAAAGGTTGATAGATTTTATTACGAGCGTTCAAACAGGTAAATGAAGCCATACATCAAAGATGACCTCAATTACTGACTTAATATCCACTCTCAACGTGATATTGCTACCGACACCGATAGTAATACAATTATTTACGCGAAACACAATAGCTAAGAAATAAATGACTATATGTTGATGACTCAAAAAATTATGGCATTACGATTAAAAATAAGACAATGGTTCAAATGCATTATAAACTTTTATTAAAAGTGTTGTGATGAACTAGAGTATAGATAAACAAATATAAGAAATTAAGGAAACAACTCATCTATCTTGCAAAGGAAATTTTTCAACTCTGTTGTAAAAGATACAACCATTGATGAAGGGTTGGTAAGGGGTAATGTATTTCTTGTGTTTATGGTCTTATTGACTTTCATGTCAAGTCTTCGTTTAGTAGTTCGACGCTTTCTTAAAAGTAAATTTTTAAGAAATAAATTTACTAAAGCGTAATACCTTTTTTCAATGTATGGCCTTGTTAGCGCATCAGTTAGCTATTTATTTAATGGTTTTACATTACAAACTTTTGCTTTTACGGCATTATTGATAGTATTTTAGACTTTCAATTAACAGTTGGGTGTTTTCATTTGATGTGCTACATCAATTAAACAATGAAATTGAAAACATCGAAATTTTTCTTTGTATTCTTAAATAATATAATAAAAGTTTTGTATGTCATGACTTATAGAAAATTTCTCACAGTACATTATCCGAAAAAACATTTAACTTTACAAATTAAGGAATCTCACAAGCTTACTATGCTGGGGAAACACTATAAATATGAGAATTATTTTCAAATAATATTAGAAATTTTCAAATAATATAAGAATTAAATTTATAAAGGAATATTGATTTTTTTTAACTTACATTATATTATAGGAGAGTAAGTATTTCGAAATATTTCAAAACAAAACAAAATATATAAAAAATCAGATCGAATTCCATTAGAAACTAATTTTAACATTAGTTCATTTTACGTATGATATGAAATTAGTTTCTAATCTTAACTGTAATTGTTTTTAAGATCTTAATGAATATGCGACTACTTCGTTCGATAGGGGTAGCAAAAGGTGTGTTCTTTTAGAATATATGCCAGTCACTGCTATCAGATATTATTTTATAAAAACTAAGTATGCTACGCCTCAATACTTAACTTCAATATATTAATTTAAAAGATCAAGAAGAGACATGCCACAATTCACTTCTAATAGTGGAAGTGGTTCTTAAAAGTGACATTAAAAAATATGTGACATGAAAAATTGTAAAAGAAATCACTATTATAAACAATGATATTGATTTTTACAAACGATTTTATTTTCCTCGCATTTCATTTAATTCTTTCGTTTTTTATACTTTAGTAACTTGTGAAATATGTCACGATAAAATATATTTACAGAAATTTAAGGAGATAAAAGGATAAAAAAATAACAGCGTTTTATCAAATTGATATAGCTCAATGTTTTATTTAAATTTTTTCCAACTTTTGAAATATAGTATAATTTTTTATCAATAATTAAGAAAACTAATCGGCTAAAAAAGTGTTAAAAAAAAGTTAAAAAAGTGTTAAAAAAATTATTTTCGAATTTCGTTTACAAAAAAAAAAACTCGTACGAATGGCACCTTTCTGTTTTCGCCTTCCGTAAACGAGAACCCTATCGTCTTAAAAAAATCGGGTAGAAATTTTCGTAGCCATACAAGATACATGATAAATAATTTATTACCTCAACGAATTCAGCCTGTACGTGCGCATAACAATTGAAAAACAAAGTTTTTAATGGCGTGTTATTCTGGCCGCCAAACAAAAACAATTCATCTACTTTCCTGATATATTTTGGAATATCGATGAAGTTATCATTCGTGATTAAGTTACTCTTTTTTTATGGGAGCCACGTGTAGTTTCGCTCGCTTATTTATTTAAAGACGGATAAATATTAAATATTTCTGTGTACGTATTTTCTACACCTTTATCTTTATTGAAAGTTAAGCATCCACTTTATGAGAAGAGTTGTTTTGCTTATTAATGGATTAATGGGTACATAGGTATATATGGAGTTTGTAAACGTTTCAATCATATTTCTATCAAACATACTACTCACTTTTTGGCTGCTTAAAATTGACAAATTGCATCTTTTTATAGCCGTATTTATGTGAGGTTAATCCTAACCTTATTTCAAATTCGATATGTCAAATAACTTTTGTAGTTGATATTGTCATTGCTGACATTTTAATCCCATTTCTTCGGTATAGTAATTGTGTCTCTCATAAGTTATATAATTAAAAAAACCTAATCCCGTAAAAACTTTACATCCTTTTTCCGTTAACAACTTTCCTTACGCTATTAATGCTTACCTATCATCGGTTTAATATTACTGACAATATTTTAGAATATAGAAATTTATATTATATGTTTGTAATTTAGGACTAATAAGATCTAATAATTTAAAACTAAATTTATTCTGTTTTCGACATTTTTGAGTATATTAAAATCTTTTAATTTAATGAAATTCATAAATAAACAAAAGGCAAGGGAAGGATCATGACAATATTTATTTGTAAGACATTGATCTTAACTATTTGTTCAAATAAGAGAAGGGAATTGCGTATTTATTTGTTATATAACAATAATTTCAGCATCTTATCGCAAGCTGACTAAAAATAAAATACTTCCCACACGACAAAATAAATTATAAGAAATGGTTGTCTTGTTGAAATAATATATTCCTACTTTAAAGCAACCCATAACTATACCAACGGTTACAGAATGTTTAGCCAAAGATTTTACATTCTACTCCGTTATTTATATATAATTTGCTCCATAATACCACGGTGCCACAATAAATGTGCACACTAAACAATTTAGAGCTGCATCGTACCAAAGCAGCCTTGTTTGTTAACGCGGCCTTCTCTGCATACGGGCGCGTAGCCTCCCCCGCCCAAACGTCGCTTTGTTAACTTTCGCATACTTATGTCTGTAAGTAAATTGCGGGCTGTTTCGTTAATTATATAGCAAACAAGTGTAAACATTCATTTAACGTAGGTGAGTATTCTGGGAAGGAACAAGGAACTCTTCATTAATTAAGTCTTAAAATTTATTTAGACAGAAAATAAGAAACGCGGAATGCGGCAATAATGTACCAACGGACCGTGGTTATATTACTGCTATACTACATTGCTGTTACATTTCTAAAAGCTTTGACCGTTTTTGAAAAAAGCTTATTTGGTTTTCAACATATTTCGTAAAAAGATATAATTTTGTTCGTGTTTATGAATTTGCTAATTTTCGTCTTCTCACCATATCTCTCTCAATAGATTTCGACATTTATTTGCAATTCTCAAAATGCAAAACATGCCATTAAAATTATTATTTTAAAAAGCTAAATATCTCCCTTACTTTTAATAAATAATAACTTTTGAATGACTGATTCACTCAGTTTTATTATTGTTACACGTAATTAGATAGTGTGATAGTGTATAGTCATACATAATTAAATGTGTACCTTTGTTTCCCATTTGTAGGAATTTAGGAATTGAATTATATTCTGGGAAAAAACAATTTTATAACGAATAACTTACTACAAAGACAAAACAATCCCGTATCTTGAAAGAGATTCTGGATATTGGATATGGAATTATTTTCATAACGATTATAGAATCTTTCGTTATCTATACATGCAATAGGAAAATTTAAAAGGGGTAATGAAATGTGAGTGGATTTTTTTAAATTGCATGCGCCCTATATATCAACTGAGCAATTACTAAGAATTGCAAAATAATTTTTTAGAACTTTATGTAAAATAGTCCAATATATATTTCTAAAAATGTCCGCAGAAATATAGCTCCCTCAAGGGCTATAATAAAAATTATGAAAAAATAACGATGTCCGAAATTACTTCAATATTTATTGGAAAAGTAGTGGTAATTTTATTTTTTTTTTTAAATTATCGATATTTTTACGTCTGTGAAAGGAATTCTAGGCAATTTATAAAACAGTGGAAAAATAATTTAAATATATGTAAATTGTTTAAACGTACGTTTTTAAACGGTTTTAACAGTGCTTACTTTTAAATATTTTTATGTGCTGAAAGTGTGTCATTTCAGCTGAAATAAATTTATTTTCATCCTTTTTAAATTTCCGTAACTGTAAAGGAAAAATGGAACACTTATAAGATCACTCACCTGTCCTTCCGTCCTTCACAGCTACTTTTCTCGGAGACCGTTTGACATAACAAATTTGGCATGTCGATAAAATATATTAGCAGATGCCGAAAGGGGCCGAGTTTACCCGATCCAGCGTCACTGACCCGTGATTTATGGCTCGCTTTGATCAAAAAAAAATTTCATTTCAAAAATTAGTCACGTATAAAAGTTTATAAATTTTTTGCACAACTGTGATGATTAATAAAAATCATGCTAATCTGTGTCAATAATGAAATAATTATAATAAATAAAATTAGAAATACAAGTATCAAACCCATATGTCTAATTTAATATATTGTAATTATATTCAGTTACAATAATTATTACTGGGTAATTAAATTCACTCAAATACTGCGTTAATAGCGGGAAATGTTGTTTTGCTACCCTGGGAATCTTTTGCACACTGATATATACGTTTTCACATCGCGAGGCGCACACATGGAGCATTGCAGACCTCAATCTCTTTCATTTTTATAACCTGCGGGTGGTTTTTGGAATTTTTCTTGAAAAATTACAGGAAATAAAAAAAATCGTTTGGTTTTATAATCTTTACATATTTATGCATAAGGTGGTATAAAATGAAACAGCATTAAAAATTACAAGCCAGTTATAGAGATTAAAAGAAATATTTTATTTCACCACATTTTACCATTCTAGGCCCTTTTCTGTACACATATGTCTACGTAGTAAATCTGAAAATTCCTCTATGCTACAACTTTGTTCTGGTTTCGCCTACCGTGCTGCTTCTCTTCTATGGATATAAAAAATGATAATTTTATCTTGAATAAAAACGCACAAAAAGTCTCATGGTTATATTTTAATTCGTTCCTTCCTGCAATTCCAGTAATTTTTTCTATTTTTCATGCGAAAAAGAAACATGTGAAAAAAGTATTGTCTAATAAATAGTAGAGACTATTTTATTTACAAATATTGACATTACAAACCTTAGATTTTTTAAGTTTGTACCCCTAGTATATTATAAATTTTCTTTGCCATATTATCCCAACAAATTACGGTGACCTTTTGTTGGGAAAAATTCCGCACTATTATTACATATAATTCTTCGCAGAGAATTAAATAATTTTTATTCGAATATATTTCAGTAGCTAAAATTCGAAAATATTCATTCAGAAGTTTTAGGGAGGTAAATTAAATATTCGATTTTATAAATTCCATGTATGACGAGGATTATCTTTGGAAGGAACATTTATAAGGGTCTAAATAATTTTTTTTCTTAATTTTAACTATTATGTATTCAAATGTATACTTAAAAATGTACAAAAACTATATCTCCACCCCTTTTATCCGAAATTACTCAACCTAAAATAAAAAAAAATATGGCAGCCTACGGAAAGATTATAGGAAAACCAAAGAATGATCCTCTGTGTCATGTGTTTTGAAATATACACCATATTTTTAAGCATAGAAAATAAGGTAGACAATAATCTATTTGAGTTTTTCTACATTCAAAGATGATTTTCTTGCATGCGATGTAGAAACTTGAATTTGGCTAATGCACCTTTTTATCAAATATATTTTACCCTAATTAATTTTCACAAAATTTTCATCTACGAATTAAAGAGGGGTGTAAAAAGTCTTAATTTTTTTTAGATTTGTATATCATGGTGTATAATTTAAAAGGGATTATTTTGGAGAACACAACAATATTTTTTTTTGTAATTTTAAATTGTATGATTAAAACCATATTCCATATTCAAAAATAAAGAATTATTCTTTTTATTTATGAAACTACTGAGAGCAAAACCACGAAAAACAAGGTTGTTAAAATCATATTATAAGATGGAAGGACAATTATACGATTGCCCTAGCTCTCATATTTTTTTAAATAATGGTGCATATTTCAAGATTTCGAAAGGTACAGTACGCAATAAGTTTACGTTGTGAAAAATTAGGTCTTTTGATTATTTAACCAAAATACTATGTACTCATAAATATTCCTTCTGTGGTGCGAGTTTTACTCGCATTTTTGTAAATTAGTTGCAATCATTTCTTTACATTATGAGCGCTAATATGCCTTAATCAATGACTACTCTCGGTTTGTTAGAAACAATTTTTTATCCTTCTTATTGTTTTTAACCTTAAACCTTCAAAATTACTAAGATATAAATTCACTGTTCTCATTTAGTGATTTAATGAAAAAGTTAACATCTTAAACGTAATAATAATTAACCGTATGAAATTACCTTTTTCATAGACTTAAATTTATGTCTTACCACTGTACTCAGGTTTATAACGTTAATGTAATTATATTCCGAATTAACATTTTTTAAGTTAAAAATAGTATTTATAAGATTATACAGTTTTAGTAGAAATTCTGTAAATTATTCTGTAATCTATGTATTTTGTAATAATTCTAAGTCAATTTCTAATAAAAGCGAATTATATAAAACATATATTAAGAATATTTATTGAAAACTCGTCCTAACCAAAATCGAAAAGGAAAATGTACAAATTTTACTTCATACGGTCGTAAAGTATTCCCAGTTTTCAATTACTACCCCATTCGATAGATATTAGACCCTTTATAATCTACTCGTCGCGCAGATGGGGTAAAAAAGCAAACAGGAAACAGGAGCGCGAAGGAAGCCGTGTCCGTACGCGGCAACAGTGTATCGGAGGAAATATCGCCCGCGGTCACGTATCATCAATAAGTCAGCGCAGCATGTGCTCGTATCGGGTTCCGTGACTTGTGTCGCTCCTGCATCGCCGCGGCGAGGTTCACCAGCGATGTTTGTATTAGGACAAGTGTTTTAAATGATCTTGGGAAATATTTTTTGTGGATCGCTTTCTATTCTTTCTTTAGCAATGTTGAATTTACTGTTTGTAATAGCAATAGTTAGTTTAATCAGAATCGTAATGTAAAAATATTAACGACATTATAAATTCCCAAAATTGGGTTTCTTTCATGAATTAATTTTTAGTCTTGATTTTAAAAGTTCTTTATTTTTTGGCCTTTATCAAGCTTGGTCTGTGAACAGTCATAGATAAATGAAAGCAGAGAATATTGAATATATTTGGCGTTAATTTTGCAGAAATTCATTATTCACAATTAAATGAAACATAATTATGTGATGTAATATTATTTTTGCTTTCTTTAAATTTTTTACCACGACCTAAGCAAAGATCTTTGCTAATAGCCCTTCCTGAAGATATTGTAATACAACGAAACCTAGGTCATGGTAAAGAACTTAAAGAAAGTAGAAATAATACTACTCACGTAGTTTCATTTATTTGTGAAATAGGAAAATATATAAGATTTGTTAAACATTTTTTTCAATCCTCTCTTGCACCTTGAAATAATATTTTTTTATAAAACGAAGTATAGAAGTATCTCATCATTTACAACGGCAGGAAAAAAACTCTTAAAATAATATTTATTATAATTAATCAGACAAAATGTTTCCGCACTTCAAAATATACTATTCTTCTTATTAGTTATTAAATTAAACAAGAAAAACTATTAATAATTAATGTTCGAACATTTTCTTTGTATGACAGGTTAATGTGTCATTAATAAAGTAATAACCAAGAAGTTTAACAAAAACTAATTTGGTTTTGTTTCGGATATATCACCTCGCCTAGTTCATATTATATAAATTATACCACAACATCTTAAAACAATGTATTAATATTACTTCAATAAAATATTGTGTGGCGTATGAGGAATGTTATAATAAACGTAATTACCACATATCTTTTCATCATTCCGACCGATCGAGTTTAAACTATATTATGATATAAATATATTTAGCACATAAGAGATGTAGATAACTAGAATCTCCGTTTATATAATTTACTTTAAGAACTAGTACAATTAGAAATGTAAAATGTTATATTTTGTGTTGCTTTCAATGAATTAAAATCACATATCTAATTTCACATTTGAACTTTGCATTAGGGGAAAGTACCCGAATATCGGATACTTTTTGTAAATGCCGAAAAAAAGGTATGAAATATCTGAAAAAAAGGTATGAATACCCTACACGAATGAAAATTGGTATACGTAAGTATAGTTTCATACATTACGTGGACTTTAAAGGAATTCGATATTGAATTGTAAAAATAATCACAAATTTAAATTTTCCATTTTAATGCAAAATTTGGGTTATAAAAAGAAGGCTTCTAATACCGGATATCCGATATTATCTCAATATCGGATATCCGATATTATGAAACCTAGATTATATACTCAATTGTAATAGATAAGAACAGTTTTATATTATAAATCATGTCACTTTATTTACTTTACTAGGTAGTTGTTACATTTGGTTTCATGTTTTCGAAACAAATTATATTATTTTTTTAAATTTTCCATATTAAGTACTATTGCTTTAAAATTTTTGTTTTTAATATTTTAATAAAATTTCTTTAAAAATACCTAACACTTAATGTAGTTTAGCGCTTAAAAACTTGTTCTTAAATAGAATACAGCCTTCAATTTGTCAATACTAAGTACTTATACTAACCCTGTCTGTAGGTAGTGTAGGTTACGTAGAGATCACAAAATTTACAATCTAAAACAAATTATAAGTAGTAACTAGAAAAAAATCAATAAACAAAAATAAACATTATGTTGACCTATGTCAGTATCCAATAGCCACAGCCTTCAATTACTGTTAACTTATCTAAACCCGTATGCAGAGATAACAATAAGAGATCGCAAATGAAATGTAAAACTTTGTCATAATGGGTAATTTAAAAAAAATATCTAAACAACCGTTATTTTTACCAATGTCAGTATTAATAGCCTCAGCCTTTGTTTACTCATAGCTACCCTTATGTGCAGAGATCACAAATAAAATCTATAAACTTTCTCTTACAGTAAAATATCTAAACATATCTGCAGATTGTAATTATTCTTAACCTTTTATGCAGAGATCACAAATAAAATCTATTATGTTACTGTCTTCGACATCAGCACAGAGTTCATGACACCATCTGTAACACGCTATGCAACGTATCCATTTTTCACCAGATTTATCATTAGAATAGGCTCCATTACAAAAGATACATTCTACATCGTCATTATTTCCACTGTCCCCATCACTATCTAAAATCATTTCAATATCAGATTCATCAGTTTCAGACTCATAATTAGTTTGGTGCTTATTCGATTTTCCTCTTTTCATGTCTTTGCTCTTCTTTTGTTTTTCTGATTTTTCTGATTTTGCTGTTTTCTTTTTTGTAAGACTTTCGTTTCTCTTTCTAGCAGTTACCTGTTGAAGCTCATATTTGTATGGCGATGCTGTAAGAACCGCGGGTTTTGTCTGTCTACTACTTTGTTTGCCTGTTTTTTTGTTAATGGACGGAATAGGTTTAATCATTTCAGGAGATACCAGTAATTTTGAACTATTCCGCGCACTTGTCTTTGGCGTAGAAGTTTCACATGGCACATCATTCCTAGAAATTGAGGGTAAAGGAGTCAAAGGTCTGTTTATAACTGAGGGACCAGAATCGGATACAACAGATCCAGATTCTTCAATCATGCTATCGGGTTCTTGACAATCTACTGCAAAGTCATGGTCCCTGAATACATTTTTATTAAAGGGACAAATTTCACATTTTTCAAATGCTTTAACAGCTATATCTGTACTTGCAGCACGTAAATAGGCTTTCCCTACCAAATTAGAGGTCTGATAGGCAGTTACTATCCTCCCTGGGTGACATCTGAGCCATGACTCTATCTCTTGTAAATAGTATGTCTTAAAAGGTGACATAAATCCCACATCAAGCGGTTGGAGTTTGTGAGAGGAATGTGGCGGTATTGATACGAGAATTACTCCATTTTTCCTTGCTAATTCAATTAGATCTAAATTTCTCGTATGTGAGAAATGACCGTCGAACAATAAGAGAACGGGATATTCTTTACTGGGCTTTACGTACTTTAAAAAATGTTGGAACCATTTAGTAAACAGATCCATTTGGATCCAACCCGATTTATGAGCTGCAAATATAGATCCGGGTGGTGCCCCGTCCTCTAGCTCACGTTTCATGTGCACCCTCGGGAACACAAACATTAGCGGTACGTAGAGGCCAGCAGCACTCGTGCAGAACACAAGCGTCACTAGACTGCCCCTTTCAGCAGAACTTATACCGCCCACCTGTTTCTGACCTTTTCTGCAAAGGACTCTGGCCATTTTTGATTGCACTACGGTTACGCCGGTTTCGTCTACGTTGAACACTCGAGTCGGATCAAAGTTAACTTTTGCCATTTCAGCTTGCAAAATGTTATCAAAAAAGAAGGCAACTTTGTCTCTAGAGAACCCTCTAGCCCGCAGAGCTGTGGTAGCTTCTGGAGTACGGAATGTCAGCTCTGGATGCCTTTTCAAAAAACAAGACAACCATTTTTTGCCGGCTGCGCCTTTATCAGCGAATCAATTTGGAAGGTTATTTTTTATGGCCAGTTGAAACGCCATATTTCTCAAATCTGACGCACGTAAGCCATAATACCTGTTCACCATTTCTAAGCAGTATCTTTCTAATTCTTCTTCGATTTCTTGATCAAAGGTAGGTCTTCTGCCCAGCCTAGTTTGCAGTAACTAATCAATATTTTTTTTGCTTTTAATATAGTCTTCTAATGTAGATTTTGGGACAGAAAATACCTTTGCAGTCTTTAGGTAACCCATCTCTTTACATTTCACAGCCATGTATGCTTTTTTCATAGCTTCTGGACACCACGATTTTTTTTTTTATCCATTTTGCCAACTAAAATGAAATATTAGGTTAAAAACTGGTACAAATTCAATAATTCACACAATTAGATACACCACCCTCACCGCACCCCATATGACCACACAGAGTGTCCCTCTCTCACTCTCTTTCTCTCTCTCTAACACACACACATATATACATTCACACACAATCAGTCAATAACTCTCTTCTTATTTGAAGTCAAACGAAAACTTCGGCAAAAAAGATCCCTATTATCGGATATCCGATATTGAGCAACACCAAGTATCCGATATAAAGAATTCACACATATGCAAAATAAATAATAATATCTGAATACATTCTTAAAATTTATCAAGAAAACTTTGTTTTTCGTAAAGAAAATACATGCACAATGACGTTCAATGATAATGTAATATAATAAACTACTTAAAATAATAAACTATTTAAAATAACACTTTTAAAGCACAGTATTTGAATTTTCGTTCGGCGTTAATTTACTTTTTCGCTCGGTCAATCGCCATCTTGCCAAGGGGGTCAACGAGCGCGCTGTAGAGCTTCTATCTAGCTGTGTGTTAACAGTACCGAGAATGCTCGATAGATGATGCTGCTTTGTTTATGAAATATTGAGGTATCCGGAATTAGGCACCTATCCGATATTAGGGTACTTTCCCCTACAATTTTGTAGGTTTCATGAGAAAATAGGTATTTTTTTCACAAATAAATTAAATTAAAACCACATCATTTCCTTCACAAAATAAGGAAAAAATGTTTTTCAGACCTTAGTAATAAGCCCCTTCAAACTATACCCCAAGCTAAACCCAAAACTAAAAAAAATCGGGTATATAATAGGCCTATTTGTATTTACCAATTTCATAAGGATATATACTAGCCTCGAATTTATTTTGCAAAAAGTAAAACTGATCAAGGTCAAAAAGTGAAACTGATCACTGTTTAATTCACTCACAAACAATTCTCTGATATTTTCTAACCTTCAATAAATGTTTATGTGATTATTATAACTAACATATTTAATACCTCAATTATAAAATTATGCTTCTTTCTCGTTCAAAAAAAATCATACATTTATTCCGTCTTATAAGGATTTTGTTCTGATACTCGCCTTGTCCTCTTGAGTTTAGTCTGAGAGTTTACGATTAGTATTTTTTTTTAAATAAATAATTACTTTTTAACACCTTCAAATCTGGTTGCAAATTGAGCCAAAGTAAAAACATATCTTGGGCTATTTATCTACGCCTAAAGATAAATAATACTCGTTATTAACATTCTCCCCGATTTAGTAAGAAATTTAAATGTGTGAGTTCTGACATTTCGTAAGCTTGCTTGAATCCTGTTCCAAAAGTTTTAATCATATTAACAGGACAGTAAACGAGAATTCAAATAATTCAATATCAACTGTGTGGACTGGTCTTGTATCCGAAATGCTTGAGACATTGTGTTTTGCCTATTCTTGTTTAAATTTGAGGAACACAGAAGACAATAAAGAAGTCGGTTGTATTTAATATCTGGGTCTACATTAATTATATCTTAGTACATAATTTTAATATGTCTTTAATTTAATTAACTCCTTTCTCAGTTATTAAAGCCTAAATTTTATCAAGTCTTCTTAAGAGATCTTTAAATGGGTATCTGATCTAGAACTTAATATTAAGACCTCTTTTTGCTATAATCGTGATGCTATAATAAATGTTATTTAGAAATTTATTAATATTATCCACAACAGGATAAGAAACAGTATCGATCGTATAATTGCATGTTTTTTCAAGAACGCCGATTATGAGTAACCATATGAATTTAATTTAATAATTTTCAAACGCATCTTTGTGATACCTTAATGATTTTTAATACTATTTAATGTGCTAAGATATTTCCACTTCAAGCAATATTGAACGAACCTAATTCTTATTAAGATAAAATTACTTAATATAAAACTGAAAAGAGCAGTGCCATTCTACCCAATCGTCGATAAAAGTAATGTAAGATTACATTTCAACGAGGAAAGAGAGGAGACCGTCGTTTCTGGTGTTTGTGTAGAACTATGAAACGTGTATTTATGTACCAATGAAAGGGAATCAAAGCATAAATGTTCCTTATTTGTAAGACCTATATTTTAAGTACAAAAGTAACAATACATCATCCTACTCAGATACTAAAAATTGATTTTAATTAAAAAATTATGCGTATAAAAAGCAACATTTCGTTACATAACTATTAATTTTCGAATAACATCCTTAATTATCTTTTGTGGCTACTATTGGTTGTGTACTCAATTATGTATTTTAAAAAGAATACCAAGTTTTTTCACTTCTTATATGGTCTCTAAACATACAATAACTTGTATTTTATATAATGTAACGTTTACAACACTGGTAATTTTTTTTAAACTTTGAGATTATAATGCATTTCATACCTTACGTAATGCGTTCTGAT
This sequence comes from Druceiella hillmani, assembly GCA_039881145.1. Taxonomy (NCBI): domain Eukaryota; kingdom Metazoa; phylum Arthropoda; class Insecta; order Lepidoptera; family Hepialidae; genus Druceiella; species Druceiella hillmani. The sequence goes on from JAYKKI010000001.1 coordinate 19,008,236, forward strand.
TGGATCTTGTCAGTTATTCGATATTTATGTAATTGACATCTGGACGTTGCAACAATATAATTTTGTAATTATTATTAATTATTCACACTTCATCGTGTATCCATCAAATATAAATTAAATACTGATAGTTTCTTAAGCGTAATTTCTGTTAATAAGTAAAAAACCAAATTAAACTCTTCGGTTTCAGTCTTTATTTGTTGAATATAAATGAAAATGCAGGCCACTTAAAATATCTTAACACATTCCATGTAAGAATACTTGCATGTGTGAAAGGCTAATGAAAAAGTCAATAAATGTGGCATAAAAGTTAAATAGAAGTGACAGGAAGCTTACAATTTCAAATCATTATTATTTATAAAAATAATTGCGGATTTACCACATTGCATACATCATTATTTCTTGCTTGCATGCATTACTATTATGTGTATATATACTTTCTAATACACTCACCTACCCATTGCTCTTGATGCGACTATATGGTAAACTTATAGATTATGTGTAAAGATAAATGGATATATTAAGGATATTTTATAGGTAGATAAGTTTTTTAAACAAAAACAATTAAATGTTTTTCAAGTATAGTAACAGAATACAGAGAACAGGGAGCTAAAGTAAAACTCGATCCGCTTAGCGGTACAATTATCTTTCAATCAATAATGCCATCGGACAAGTTTGATGTATCGGCCACCTTATCTGATAGCGTCAAGATATGTCGTGTTCTGATTGAATTCTGTCAGTGTACGAATGAAATCCGATACATTGCTCACCAATATCTTTATGTATATATAGTTTCCATGCAATTTGTGGTACTTTTGTTGTACGATTTTTAGATAATAGTTTTAAAGGAGAAATGCCACAAAATTATTATTATAATCTAACTCTTGTTTGCTGTTACTGCATGGATATTTTTATTCCCAGAGTAATATGTTGGCTTAAATGTTTAATGACGTTAAAATGGTACACAAAAAGTTACAACGATAAAACTAGTATTCTGTGTATTATATCCATAGAAAATATTAAAAGAGTGCGGCACAAATAGGAATTTAATTAATTTGTATACATATGTGTATGTGTGTGTGTGTGTGTGTGTGTGCGTGTGCGTGCGTGTACGTGCGCGTGCGCGCGTGCGTGTGTGAATTATTTACGCTCATGGAATGATAAAGTTATGTTTATCAATTTTAATAAATTTAAATTGATACAAAATCGGATGTCAAATTTTATTTAAAGGAATAATCCCTGATATAATAAAGAATTGATGTTTATTATATATTTCTTTATAATCTCATATTCAGAATTTTTTCTTTGATTGACGCTTTAATTACAAGAAGTAAATCATTTATTATATTTTCCATTAAAACATTATTATAAAAACTGAGCACCTGTGACGCATAACTGTGTGTATATACGTGGCTATCATAATAACTACTATAAGAAATTTGTTCCGATTTTCGTTAAGACATAAATTAAATGTCTATTTTAAGAAATTTATTTGACCTGTGAAGATGAATGTTGAGTAAGTCGGCAAGATCATACGCATCGGATAGGTATCTTGTGGTGCGCTGTTTGAGTAGTTAACGATACGTGGGAACAATATATAGCCAAATTATTCTTTATAAAAAGTTCTGTAATAAAGTTCACGATATATTACATAAAATGTGTGGAAACACCGTGTGTGTGTATATTACATAAATTATAAACGTTTTACTTTGTGGAAAAACTATTTATCAACTCAATTTTCTTAGGACCTATTATGCAAAACCGTCTTCATTTTTGTTAAATTAAATTTTACATTGATCATATTCAAACTGTATGATTAAATTTTCCTTGCATACTGTAATTTTCTAGTAAATAGTTTAAAAGTTGTGGCGGTGTTTTTAGGTAAGCGAAATTATACGCACAGGTTTTCATACATTGGATCGGTATGTGACAGTGCGTTAAAAACCTTTGCTTACCCGTGATAGGCGAGTCTCTGGTATTTTATAAAATTAAAAATGAGTTTTTTTTTTCTCAATGCACTAAGATTAAGTGTAAGAGTGTGTCATACGTACGAAATAAAATTATTGACGATTAATTAGGTAGTCATGTAAGTGAAAATGATCATAGCAGTAAAAGTATCTTATATAATTAAACCTATGCTTAACAAAATTTCAAAAATCAATAATTTTGTAATTTTGTCAAGCACAGGTGTTTAGCTGTTGTGCTCGTATATTTGTAGTGATATACGAGTACACGCAGCTACACACTTGACAGCTTATTATATACGTAATATGTAAATAGAAATAGTTAGGGTTTTAGTATTTCACTTTTATTTCATTCAAGAAATTCTCAGTTGGATATGCAAAGAAATTGACGGTAAAACAAGTATTACGAAGTAAAACAAGTATGACGAAATTAGTAAAACAAGTGAAACAAAAGTATTACGAAGATTTAAGATCTCCAAGTGAAAACTATGAAATTTTGAATTTAGTTCGCTCGATTATTGTCTGTTAAATCTGCTTATATTAACTTGCGGTCTAAAAACCCACATATTATTTTAAGTAACACATAGTCCATATACGCGAAGAACAATTGCGTTAGCTAATTTGCTAACTTCTCTTACTTGCCGTGAAATCTAGTTAAAGTGTAACTTCTTGAGCGGAGTAGTGCTGGTTATTAATACGCCGAGTCAAACCTTAAGCTCCGCTTACTATTGAATTGAAGAAAATAAATTGTCAACATGATAATCATTTAATGCAAAAACATAAAAAAGATATTTATCCCTTAACTCATAAAGGTAAATACATATGGGGGGTGGGGGGAAATATTTAATCTTTTATTCATAAATTGTTTGATAATTATAATTACTTATTATTACAATTGTCCTAATCATATTTGGTGTGATTAAAAAAGTTACATGTAAAATAAAATTACTAGATTCCATGCATACAATATAAGATTATGTTCTGCAAGTTTTATTTTATCTGCTCGTATTTTAGTTACTTCAGATTTCCCTTTCTCAAAGCCACTCAGTATTCATCACCTACCAATACATTTTCATTATATTCTTCTTTACACAATATATTGCATTAATTTAAATTGTTATGCATTCTATATAAATTTACATTTAACAAGTGCAATGAATTGTCAAGTTCGTCGAGTCGGTTTACTTATTAAAATGCTTTCCTTTTAAGGTTAAGATTGGAAAAATTTTAACTATGACTAACGTTTTTAAACTCGAAGGAAGATTAAGTTATTTAATTATCAAGATTAATAGAATGAAGTAGCCAATTTACACAGTCGCGTTTACAATAATCGAAGGTTGGCTTAAGGTAATTTATTATTTTAGGAATGACTTGAATTTACCCATCGAGCCTTTTTATAATTTAATAGCCTTTAATCTCGTGATTTTAATAAAAATAATTAATTTTAAACTAATTTTGATTATCGCAAGATTAGAGTTGCGATGGCAATGCATATGGTACACATTTCAATTATTATCTTAATTTTTAATTTGGGTCCTTTTACGTGTATATACGAATTTAATACCTCTATTATTTTAATTTCAAAGACAATATTCATATATAAATGAAAGAGCAATATTTTTCAATTGCCAACCATGACGATGTATGACCATTGACAGTAAGATTAAACGAACAGTTTCTCCAAGTTGGTCGGCGGTCAATGGACCGTTGTTTAATTATTTAAGTGATTCATAGTGCAATAAACCTTTGAGTGTTTTACCTTTTTTGATGTTTTAGTTGAAATCAGTAAAATTATTATGTACGTACTTATAGACCCCCAATGACCGCTTCTCTAGTATTATTATCAAATCTTGCTGAATAAAAAAATACTGATTATTGTTTAACAATTTCATAATTTCTTAAGCAGTTCTTAGTTCTCTTCTCAATTTCACAAAGGAAGAGAAACGATATTTTCTTTTTTATATGTTGCGCGAGTGCTTAATCACATTATCTGTATAACACTTAAAATATTAATTATTTAGTAAATATACGTGCGGTGATTTGAAAAAATATTTATTTTAGCTTTTCAACAGTCGAGTAATATTTGTTTGTGATCTTAATATTACTCGACTGTTCAAAAGATAAAATAAATATTTTTTCAACTCACCGCACATATATTTACTAAATAACTAACCTTTCAACTGTTATACAGATAATGTGATTAAGCACTCGTGCATCATATAAAAAAGAAAATATAATTTCTCATCCTTTGAGAAGTTTTCAAGAAAAACAGTATTTCATAACCGTACTCACACTTTTCGCTTTTTAATAATTATAATACAATATTGCTATTGAACAGTGATACTTTAAAACAGACACCTGCAATAGCACTCACTATTGCAAGATCACAAGCAGGATCTTACAATGAAACTTCTTACGATTTAACTGCATATGTTAAACTAATTATAAATATTCTTGTGACTACTTTTAATGTGCTAAATATCATATATTGGTACCTTACTAATGGATGTCTGCTAATTGGAAAAGAAGTTAAATTTAATTGTAATGTTTCATTAAAATGTGGAAAAAATTATTGAGTTTACAACTCAATACTATAATAATTACCTTGAGAAGTGATTGATTTATTTTAAACCGTTCTAAAGATTTAGGGTAAACTATGAAATAAATATTTATTAGTTCAATACATAAAAGGATAAAATACATGTTCAAAACTATAAAGAGAAAAAATATTATGTGACCCTAATAAAACAATATTACACTGAAAAATAAATTTTTGTATATATGTCTTAAAGTTTTTATGAAATTAATTCAATTGGGGTGTAATGGAATTCGAAGTTTTTAACATAATAAAATAATTTATCGGTTCTCTTAATTGAAACTTCAGAAAAATTTTCTAAAAAAAATACAGTTATGTTCAGGAAGGTAAATTTTAGCTAAGAATCTGCTCATTTCAAAACGGTAACAAAAACAGCACCATTCTATAGCAATATAGTAATATATCGATATTGAATGCATTGTTGCTAAATGGTCACTACGCAGATTTTAAATTGCGCTATCATTTGCTTCACCGAGATTAATAAAAATTTACCTACGAGTACACACTCGTCTTACGTATATTTATTTAAATATGTATTTTTTACGATACCCACTTTTTATTAGTTTTTACTTTTTATTTTTACGAAATAAACTTTTAAAACCTATTTATTTTCTATTAATTGGAATTGGTATTGTTGTTAGAATTTGTATTGATTTAGTTGTTTGTTGACTTTCTTTGGCTCACGATGTCCATCTCTTTTTATTTTGATCCTCTTTACTCTTTTATCACGGAGAAGATGCTTATTTAATTATCGTATCACAATGTGATTTCAGTATCAATATACCGATAAAAAATAAGTTATATTGCAAGTTACGTGTGAAAAAAAAAACTGTCTTCTTATTTTATAATATTTATTTGAGAGGGAGAAAAATTCTCCTGCTCTCTTTAGACAACATTTAGCGGACGAATATGCAAAAATAGAGTCAGGAAGACTACATTTTTTCGAAAACTATCAAGGAGGTTCACGTTCAGGTAGCTTATGTTTACCTTAAGGACGCTGTGGGTAGGCAGGGTACTGACGCAAATCAGTTGGGTAATATGAGAGCTATTCCACCATTTACTTATGGACCAAGATATGTTCAAGAAACATCGGAAGATGCTGTCATATATGTCCGTCATTATGGATATTTATGACGTAGTCATAATGGTGAATAATAGTAGTAGTTCATAATACTGAACTTACTTAGATAGTTGTCTATATAGATTTAGTATGTACAGTTTGCAGAATATCCTTGGAAATTGTTTCTATCACTAAAAACTATATATCAATATGCTTGATCTCAGCCCTTTCGAACATATTCTCAATGTAAACACGAAAGTAAATATAATTGTTCTACTGTCAGAGTTCTAGACATTATTATAAGAATTCTAATTCTACTATTTTCCATGAAACTGAGTATACATGCAATTTATTTTACGGAGATAACCGTAAAATACATTTTATCCCAGTAAAAACCAATACCACGTGACCGAAATTGCACATAACAGCTAAGATTATATAAATACAAACCAAAAAGACAAATGAAAAAGAAGAAAAATAATATCCCTAAAAATACTTAATCAGTTGCCTCCATTCCAAGTAAACTGATGTAAACGAATAGAGAAAGTTAAATAAAAAAATTAGGTGAAATTTTACAACAAATTTTATTATAGAAACCACAGACTGTCCCAAAAGACTGATAGATCTTATTACCAGAGTTCAATTAGGTAAATGAAACGATTCATCAAAGATGACTTCAATTACTGACTCAATCACCACTCTCAATAAAATATTGCTACCCGCACTATTGCCTAATTATTTTGTAATATACGATTTATTACAAAATAATTTACTAAATATTCATGATGTCAAATATCATGCCATTATGACTAAGAAGTATCAAGATTGTTCATTAAAAGTCTTATGATAAACTAGGATATGGATACATAAATTTAGAGAGTTAGGGAAGCAATTCTGGGCTACTGTCTTGCGAAAGACTTTTTTCAAATTTTTGTACAAGTCATGCCACTGTCACACCATATCAGTTAGGATAATTATATCTAAATTATTTTTTGCACTTATGGCTTTATTTATTAGCATTTTAGATCTTCTATCAGCAGTTGGGTTCTTTCTTTAAATGTGTTACATCAATTAAATAGTGAAATTGAAAAGTTTGAAACTTTCCTATCGACCGTTTTATTATTTATAAAGTAAAGGTTTCATCATTCAAAACTTATAGACAACTTCACTAAGTACATTATCCGAAAACATATTTCACTTTATGAATTATGGATACATTTAATATAGTGCGTTATAAATAAGGATGACGTCATTAAAAATGTCATCAAGTTTATTATCACAGTTTTCCCGATGCTACTATACTAAACATTTCTATTGATTAGAATTTGTATTAGTCTTCGTAGGGATTTTACAGTTTGTTAATTTATTTGGCTCACGATGCTGATCTCCTATTATTTTTATTTCATCCCTTTTTTTATTTTATCACAAAGAGAATAGTTACTTAATTATGATATCACAGCGCTGCATTCAGAACTAATATACCGATAAAAAGGTAAGATCTATTGGTAGATAACCGTCAAAAGAAACTGTCTATTCTTATTGTTATAATTATGTAAGGAGGAGAGAAATTGGTCAGTATACTTTTGTGTTCTCATTAGTTAACATTCAGTGGATTAATATGTAAAAATAGACACAGAAAATCTAATTTTTTTGGAAACGATTAAGGGAATTTAATCTCATTTGCTTGTGTTCGCTTTAAGGATGCCGTCAGTAGATAAGATACTGACGCTGAACTTTTGGGTAAAATAATAATAATGCCATCCTTATTCACATGATGGATCAATATATTCACAAGAACCCACCGAAGGTGTTATGGTCTATGTTCGTCATTATGGGTAGTTATGCTGTAGTAATATTATTAAGGTAATGTCTATATTTCATAACCTGAACCTGATTAGACAATTATCTATATAACTTTAGCTATGTAGAGTTTGCAGGATTGCCCTACAATATTTTCCTTATATATCAATATTTTTATATCAAAAACCTACTTTAATTTTTATTATATCAGTTAGGATAATTATATCTAAATTATTCTGATATAATAATAATTAAAGTAAGTTTGTTAGTTTGTTTTATTTTCTCGTTTATTCTCGCAATTATTCGAATATTTTTCCTGAATTTTGGCACGCATACAAACTCTGTTATAGAAACAAACATAATATACTTTTGTCCCAGGAAAACTAATACCGAGCAAGCGAAGTCGCAGAAAACTGTTAAGGTAATATAAATACAGACAAAAATGATAGATAAAAAAGTAATACTCCTAAAATAAAACAATGAATTACGCCTCTACTCCAAATATACTGACGTAAACGAATGAATTAGGTTTAACAAAAATATCAATTAAATTGTATACCAAATTACTTTGTAGGACGTAGCGGGGTTATAAAATTACAGAGCCTGCAGTAGGTCCCAAAAGGTTGATAGATTTTATTATGGGCATGCAATCAGGTAAATGAAGCCATACATCAAAGATGACCTCAATTACTGACTTAATCACCACTCTCAAAATGATATTTCTACCCACACCAGTGACAGTAACACAATTTATTTACGCAAAACACAATAGCTAAGAAATAAATGACTAAATGTTGATGACTCAAAAATTAGGGCACTATGATTAAAAATAAGGCAATGGTTCAAATGCATTATAAACTTTTATTAAAAGTGTTGTGATGAACTGGAATATGGATAAACAAATGTAAGAAATTAAGGAAACAACTCATCTATCTTGCAAAGGAAATTTTTCAATTCTGTTGTAAACGACACAACCATTGATGAAGAGTTGGTAAGGGGTAATGTATTTCTTGTATTTATGGTCTTATTAACTTTCGTGTCAAGTATTCGTTAAGTAGTCCTTAAAAAATACATTATTAAAAAATAAATTTACTAAAGCGTAATATGCTTTTGCATTCATGGCCTTGTTAGCTCTTTGTTTAATAGTTTCACATTATAAACTTTTGCATTACGGCATTATTGATTAGTGTATAAGACTTCCAATTAGCAGTTGGGTATTTTCTTTTGATGTGCTACATCAATCAAATAAGGAAATTGAAAACTTCGAAATTTTTCTGTTGACTGTATTATTAAATAATATAATAAAACTTTTGTATTTGATGAGTTACAGAAAACTTCTCAAAGTACATTACCTATATAACTTGATAAACTAGGGAATCTCACAGACATACTATGCTCGGTAATCACTATAAATATAAGAATTATTTTTAAACATCTCATAAACCTTATTATCGTAATTCTTTTCGATGCTGCTATAAGAATATTTAATTCTTTTTAACTTCACCTATGTTATAGGAGAGACTATATTTTGAAATATTCCAAAATATAAAAAATATATACTCCTTTTAGAAAAAAAAATTGTAAAATAATTTTCTGTTTAAATTAATTTTAAATTACAGAAAACCAGATCGAATTCCAGAAGAAACTAATTTTATTACATACGTAAAATTAATATTAAACCGTAATTGTTTTTAAGATCTTAATGAATATTTGACTACTTCATTCGATAGGGGCAGCGAAAGGTGTATTGATGTGATGTTGATGTTGAGTGTGAAAATATGCTAGTCACTGATAGGATATTATTTTATAAAGATTAAGTATGCCACGCCTCAATACTTACTTCAATGTACTAATTTAAGAGGTCAAGAAGAAACATGTCACAATTAATTTCTAATAGTGGAAGTGATTCTTAAACGTAACATCAAAAAATATGTGAGATGAAAAATTGTAAAAAGATCACTATTATATACAATGATATTAATTTTTAAAAACGACTTTATTTTCCTTATATTCTATTCATTCAATTCTTTCATTGTTTATACTTTAGTAACTTGTGAAATATGTTAAGATAAAATATATTTACAGAAATTTAAGAAGATATAGAGATAAAGAAAATAACAGCGTTTTATCAAATTGATACAGCTCAATGTTTTGATGTTATTTTATCCAGCATTTCAAATAGAGTGTGAAATTTTTTCGATAATTAAGATAATTAATCGGCTTAAAAAGTGTTAATTTCAATTTGAATGCGACAATTGTAAACAGCATGTTCAATAACTTCATAAAGGATAAGGAGATAAGGAGAAAGAAATGGAAAAAAATATTTTATTTTATGGGCGCTATGGCCCTTCTCAATATTCGATAAAGGAAAACCATTCCATATCCATGCCCAATTAACACACTCACAGATAATAAAACTGCCCTGCGGCTTCCGTAAAAATTTATTTCTGGATTTCGCTTACAAAAAAAAAACTCGTACTAAAGACACCTTTCTGTTTTCGCCTTCCATAAACGAGAACCCTATCAACATAAAAAAAATCGGGTAGAAATTTTCGTAGCTATGCAAGATACATGATAAATAATTCATTACCTCAACGAATTCAGTCTGTACGTGCGCATAACAATTGAAAAACAAAGTTTTTAATGGCGTGTTATTCTGGCCGCCAAACAAAAACAATTCATCTACTTTCCTGATATATTTTGGAATATCGATGAAGTTATCATTCGTGACTAAGTTACTCTTTTTTTATGGGAGCCACGTGTAGTTTCGCTCGCTTATTTATTTTAAGATGGATAAATATTAAATATTTCTGTGTACTTATTTTGTACACTTTTATCTTTATCGAAAGTTAAGCAACCACTTGATGACAAGAGTTGTTTTGCTGATTAATTAGAATTCCATAGCCGATGGAAAACCTGATGGCATTCCAATCGCACACCGTATAGCTGCAAGTTTCCAGTATTAGGCATACGACTCATATCATTGTAAACTTTTGCAAAATAACTTCTATGGATATATCCATACCAACCTGAAATATACTAATCTCATATATATTTCAGGTTAGTATGGAAATATTCGGTCTCCTTCAAAAACTACTATATCTGGGTGATTTTTCTTGCTAAGTTTCAAAGTGGTATAATGTTATAAATATTTGAATGAGAATATAAATGTTTCGATCCTATTTTTATCAAACACCAATGATTTAAAATAAGTTGATCTTATTTCAGATCTCACGTTTTTCGCGGCTTATTACGCGATAAATTGCAACTTTTTACAGACGAATTTATATGAGGTTAATTCTAACCTTATTTTAGGTTAATTTTAACTTTTGTAATTGATATTGTCATCACAGACTTTTCAATTCAATTTTTTCGGTGTAGTAATTGTATCTCTCATAATTTACATGATTTAAAAAATCAGATCACATGGAAACTTTACATACTTTTTCCAGTTAACAATTTCCATACGTTGTTAATGCTTACTTATCATTAGTTTATGCTGTCAGTAATATTTTAATATGTACATTTTATCCAAAGAAATATTAATTCTAATTGATTCTAATTAAAAAATCTAATTTTCTTATGGGGTTTATTAAATAAGAAAACCTAAAACAACATTTTTTTAATATAAAATAAATTTCAAATGAAGTAATTTTTACATATTCAATTTCAGAACTGGAAAGCTCTGCTTGAAGCGAAAAATTTAAAAATGCGTTTTAGGTAGAAAAAACTATTTCAGCCAGAGAAAAGCCGAAATGAAAACAATTCGAGAAAAAAAATTAACAACTCAGGTTAATATGTTTCTCCATAGGTGATCTATTTCCAATTTATACAAAGTAAACATCTTCAAATAATATTAAGTTTAATATATTGAAATTATAGTAAATTGTGGTATCATTAATTAAAGGAGGTACCTTACCTGGGATGTATTAGGCCTGACGCGTGTTAATACCTAGAACACAAAAAACATACATAAAACAGATTGATTAATTTGATACTTCATTATTATATGAAAAGAAAATATAGGCATATTGGAAGTAAGGTAGTCATGTGATTTGATGACGTCATGTATATCTTTGAAGTATGTTATGGCCGTTATCTATACTAATATATAAAATGAAAACATTTCTTTGTTAGAGCTGTTTTTATTTCTTCGAGATTTTTGTGTTAAATGCCCATAACTTAAGGAAAAATATAGGCTACATATCATCACGGTGCGTTTTACCGAGATAGATAATTGATAAAAATATAATCTGGGACTCTACTTAAATATAAATTTGGGAACTCTACTTAAACGGTACAAGATAACGTTGAAATGTTTATGTACTGACTGATCATGTCGATAGACCCCTGATTATGATAATCGATAAAATAATTCTATTCGGGTGAAACCGTAAAGCACAGCCGATATTTTCTAATTTTCATTAAAAAATAACTGTAAGTTTTACCTTTTATATTGCCTTTTTATATCACGTATTTTGTTTTTATATTGGCATGTTTTTATAAACATTTAAACCTTCTTTGTTAATCAAGACGCTACACTGTGCAGTAAAGATTGATTATTTTAAATTTATATTTCTTGACCTTCTACTTCTTTACTAATATGTAACTCGCTCCATAATATACCAAAGGCCGGTACCACAGTAAACGTGCACGCTAAACAATTTACAGCTGCACCGTGCCAAAGCAGCCTTGTTTGTGAACGCCTCCTTCTCTGCATACGGGCGCGTAGCTTCCCCCGCCCCAACGTCGCTTTGTTAACTTTCTCTTACTTATGTCTGTAAGTAAATTGCGGGATATTTTGTTAATTACATAGTAAACAAGTGTAAACATTCATTTAAGGTAGGTGAGTATTCTGGGAAGGAACAAGGAACTCTTCATTAATTAAGTCTTAAAATTTATTTAGACACACAAAAAAGAAGCGCGGAGTGGGGCAATAATGTACTTACGTATCGTCGGTACTACATAAACGGAACGTGATTATATTACTGCTATAATCTATCGCTGTTACATTTCTAAAAAGTTTTGACGGTTTTTGAAAAAGAAAATGATTTGCTTTTTAAAATACTTCTTAAAAAAATATAACTTTGCTCGGGTTTATGAATTTGCTAATTTTCATATTTTCTCCATGTCATTTTTTGAAATAAATACCATATTTTACGCCTAGAAAATATAAGGCAGACAATAATCTATTTGCGTTTTCCTACATTTAAAGCTGATTTTGTCGGAAAATATGCGACGTAAAAACTTGAATTGGCCATAGTAATACATCTTACTGACCGACATATTTTACCCTAGCTAATTTTCACATAATTTTTAATTCAGAATTAAAGATTTATCAAATTAAAGAGGGTTATAAAAGTCATAATTTTTTTTCGATTTGTATATCATGGTGTATCATTTAAAAGTGATTATTTTGACGAACAAAAAAATATTTTTCTTTCATAATTTTAAATTGCATAATTAAAACGATATTCCATATTCAAAAATAAAGAATTACACCTCTTATTTATGAAATTATTGATCCCAAAAGCAAGAAAAAACAAGGTTGGTAAAATCTTAGTACAAGATGAAAGAAAAATTAAGCGATTGCCCTAGCTCTCATATTTTTTTAAATAATGGGGCATAATTCAAGATTTCAAAAGGTACAGTACGCAATAAGTTTACGTTGTGAAAAATTAGGTATTCTGATTATTTAACCGAAATACTATGTACTCATAAATATTCATTTAGTGATTTAATGAAAAAGTTAACATCTTAAGCGTAATAATAATTAAACCGTATAAAATTACCTTTTTCATAGACTGTTCACTTTATGTCTTACCGCTGTACTCAGGTATAGTAGAAATTCTGTAAATTATTATGTAATCTATGTATTTTGTAATAATTCTCAGTCAATTTCTAATAAAAGCGAATTATATAAAACATATATTTATTTAGAATATTTATTGAAAACTCGGCCTAGCCAAAATCGAAAAGGAAAATGAACAAATTTTACTTCATACGGTCGTAAAGTATTCCCAGTTTTCAATTACTACCCCATTCGATAGATATTAGAGCCTTTATAAACTACTACTCACGCAGATGGGGTAAAAAAGCAAACAGGAAACAGGAGCACGAAGGAAGCCGTGTTCTTACGCGGCAACAGTGTATCGGAGGCAATATCGCCCGCGATCACGTATCATCAATAAGTCAGCGCAGCATGTGCTCGTATCGGGTTCTGTGACTTGTGTTGCCCAGCATCGCCGCGGCGGGGTTCGCCAGCGATGTTTGTATTAGGACAAGTGTTTTAAATGATCTTGGAAAATATTTTTTGTGGATCCCTTTCTGTTATTTTTTTAGGAATGTTGAATTTACTGTTTGCAATAGCAATAGTTAGTTTAATCAGAATCGTAATGTAAAAATATTAACGACATTATAAATTCCCAAAATTGGGTTTCTTTCATTAATTAATTTTTAGTCTTGATTTTAAAAGTTCTTTACTTTTTGGCCTTTATCAAGCTTGGTCTGTGAACAGTCATAGATAAATAAAAGCAGAGAATATTGAATATATTTGGCGTTAATTTTGCAGAAATTCATTATTCACAATTTAAATGAAACTACGTGATGTAATATTATTTTTGCTTTCTTTACATTTTTTACCACGACCTAAGCAAAGATCTTTGCTAATAGCCCTTCCTGAAGATATTGTCATACAATGAAACCTAGGTCATTGTAAAGAACTTAAAGAAAGTAGAAATAATACTACATCACGTATTTTCATTTATTTGTGAAATAGGCGAATATTTAAGATTTGTTTAACATTTTTTTAATCCTCTCTTGCACCTTGAAGTAATTATTTTTTATAAAAAGAAGTATAGAAATATCTCATCATTTACAACGGCAGGAAAGAAACTCATAAAATAATATTTATTATAATTAATCAAATACATATCGAAGACAAAATATTTCCGCCTTTTCAAAATATACTATTCTTCTTATTAGTTATTAAATTAAACAAGAGAAACTATTAATAATTAATGTGCGAACTTTTTCTTTGTATGACAGGTTAATGTGTCATTAATAAAGTAATAATAAAGAAGTTTAACAAAAACTAATTTGGTTTTGTTTCGGATATATCACCTCGTCTAGTTCATATTATACAAATTATACCTCAACATTTTAAAACAGTGTATTAATATAACTTCAATAAAATATTCTGTGGCGTATGAGGAATGTTATAATAAACCTAATTACCACATATCTTTTCATCATTCCGACCGATCGAGTTTAAACTATATTAAGATATAAATATATTTAGCATATTAGAAATGTAGATAACTGTAAATGGAAATAACTGTGTTTATATAATTTACTTTAAGAACTAGTACAATTAGAAATGTAAAATTTAATAATTTGTGTTGCTTTCAATGAATTAAAATCACAAATCTAATTTCACATTTGAACTTTGCATTACAATTTTGTAGGTTTCATGAGATAATAGGTAATTTTTTTCACTAATAAATTAAATTAAAACCACATCATTTGCTTCACAAAATTAGAAAAAAATGTTTTTCGGACCTTCGTAATAAGCCCCTTCAAACTATACCCTAAGCTAAACTCAAAACTAAAAAAATATCGGGTACACAATAGGCCCACTTGTATTTACCAATTTCATAAGGATATATACTAGTCTCGAATTTATTTTGCAAAAAGTAGAACTGATCACTGTTTAATTCACTCACAAACAATTCTTTGATATTTTCTAACCTACAATAAATGTTTATGTGATTATTATAACTAACATATTTAATACATCAATCATAAAATTTAAAATATAGAAACTCGTTGAAAAAAAATTATACATTTATTCGGCCTTATAAGGATTTTGTTCTGATACTCGCCTTGTCCTGTTGAGTTTAAGCCTGAGAGTTTACGATTAGTATTTTTTTTTTAAATAAATAACTACTTTTCAACACCTTCAAATCTGGTTGCAAATTGTGCCAAAGTAAAAAAATATCTTGGGTAACGTCTTGGTACTATTTACCTACATCTAAAGATAAATAACACTCGTTATTAACATTCTCCCCGATTTAGTAAGAAATTTAAATGTTTGGGTTCTAACATTTCGTAAGCTTGCTTGAATCCTGTTCCCAAAAGTTTTAATCATATTAATAGGACAGTAAACGAGAATTCAAATAATTCAATATCAACCGTGTGGACTGGTCTTGTATCTGAAATGCTTGATACATTGTGTTTTGTCCATTTTTATTGAAATTTGTGGAATATAGAAGACAATAAAGAAGTCGGCTTAATTTAATATCTGGGTCTACATTAGTTACACCTTAATGCACACTTTTAATATTTTTTAATTTAATTAACTCCTTTATCTATTCGCAAGAATTTAAAATTCCAGTTATTAAAGCGTAAATTTTATCAAGTCTTCTTAAGGAACCTTTAAATGGGTATCTGATCTAGAAGTTAATATTAAGACCTCCTTATGCTATAATCGTGATACTAAAATAAATGTTATTTAGAAATTTAATAATATTATCCGCAAGAAGATAAGAAAGAGTATCGATCGTAAAATTGCATGTTTTTTCAAGATCGCCGATTATGAGTAACCCTTTGAATTTAATTTAATAATTTTCAAACGCATCTTTGTGACATCTTAATGATTTTTAATACTATTTAATGTGCTAAGATATTTCCACTTTAAGCAATATTGAACGAACCTAATTCTTATTAAGATAAAATTACTTAATATAAAAATGAATAGAGCAGTGCCATTTTACGCAATCGTCGATAAAAGTAATGTAAGATTACATTTCAACGAGGAAAGACAGAAGACCGTCGTTTTTGGTTGTTGTGTAGAACTATCACACGTGTATTTATGTACCAATGCATGGGAATCAACGCATAAATGTTCCTTATTTGTGAGACTTTCTATATTTTAAGTACAAAAGAAACAATACATCATCCTACTCACATATCTACCAAACTTTCCGTCAATTGAAGTCATTGTGTAAAAAATTATTTTAATTAAAAAACATTGCTTTTAAAATGCAAAATTTCATTAGATAACTATTAATTTCCCAATAGTATCCTTAATTATCCTTTGAGGCCACTATTGATTATGTACTCAATTACGTATTTTAAGAAGAATACCAAGTTTTTTCCATTCTTATATGGACCCTAAACATACAATAACTTGTATTTTATATAATATAACAATATTAGTCAATTTTTTTTTAAATCTTTGAGATTATAATGCATTTCATACCGTACGTAATGCGTTCTAATTGGATCTTGTCAGTTATTCGATATTTATGCAATTGACATCTGGACGTTGCAACAATATAATTTTATAATTAATATTAATTATTCACACGTCGTCGTGTATTCATCAAACATAAATTAAATACTGATGTTTTCTTGAGTGTAATTTCTGTTAATAAATAAAAATGAAATCAAATTTTTCAGTTTCTGTCTTTTTGTTGAATATAAATGAAAATGCACACCACTTAAAATATCTTAACACATTCCATGTAAATTATAAATTTAGAATATTTGTGAATGAAAAAGACAATGAATGTGGCATAAAAGTTAAATAGAAGTGACAGGAAGCTTGCAATTTTGAATCATTATTATTTATAAAAATAATTGTGGATTTTCTACATTGCATATATCATTATTTCTTGCTTGCATGCATTATTATTATGTGTATATATATATTTTTTAATACACTAACCTGCCCATTGCTCTTGATGAGACTATATGGTAAACTTATAGATTATACGTAAAGATAAATGGATATATTAAGGATATTTTATAGGTAGATAACTTTTCTAAATAAAGACAATTAAATATTTTTCAAGTTTAGTAATACAATACAAAGAACAGGAAGCTAAAGTAAAACTCAACCGGTTTAGCGATACAATTGTCTTTCAATCAATAATGCCATCGGACAAGTTTGATGTATCGTCTACCTTATCTGATAGCGTCGTCAAGACATGTCGCGTTCTAATTGGATCCTGTCAGTGTACGGATGAAATTTCGATTCGTTGCTCGCCAATATTTTTATGTATATATAGTTTTCATGCACTTTGGGATACTTTTGTTGTACGGTTTTCAGATAATAATTGTAAAGGAGAAATGCGACAAATTTTCAGCCTTTCATATGATACTATCACAGTTTAAATCATATTTATATAGGAATACCTGGATTCAAAATAATTTTTACCTAGTTTATAATGCAACTCTTGTTTGGTGTCACTTCATGGATATTTTTATTTACAGAGTTATATATTGGCTTACATGTTTTATAACCTTAAAGTGGTATACAAAAAGTTATAACGATGAAACCAATATTCTGTATATAATATCCATAGAAAATATTATCAGAGTACGGTCCAAATAGGTATTTAATTAATTTGTGTGTATATATGTATATATATATATATATATATATATATATATATACACATACATATTTGTGTGAGTGTGTGTGTGTGAGCGCGCGCGCGCGTGTGTGTGTGTAGATCTTCAATATTAAAATAAATATACAGATTAATTAGGAATCAAAGACAAAGGAAATAAAGACGTAGCCCTAACCCAAGAAGTCATCTTCATATTTACGAATATTATTTGTATTACCCCATATTCAAATCTTGAATATTATTAATAGAATTCTATACGCTCATAGAATGATAAAGTTATTCCTATCAATTTTAATAAAATAATATGTTCATTTTTATTTGAAATAAAATCGGATGTCACATTTTTTTTAAAGGAATAATCCCACATATAATAAAGAATTGATGTTTATTATGTACTTATTTACAAACTTTTATCCAGGAAATTGGAATTTTTGCATCTATTTACGCTTTAATTACAAGAAGTAAGGCATTTATTACATTTTCCATTAAGACATAGTATAAAAACAAATCATCTGTGATGCATAACTCTCTGTATATACGCGGCTATCACAATAACTACTGAAAGAAATTTGTTCCGATTTTCGTTAAGAGTTATATTAATCCAAAAGGAAAGTTTAAGTTTCTATTTTAAGAAATTTATTCGGTGTGTGAAGAAGAATATTGAATAAGTCAGCAAGAATATACGCATCGGAGAGGTACCTTGTGGTGCGCTGTTTAAATAGTTAAAGTTACGTGGGAATAATATGTGGTCAAATTATTCTTTTTAAAAATTTATGTAATAAAGTCCACGATATATTACATAAAATGCGTGGAAACACCGTGTGTGTATGTATATGTTACATAAATTATAAACGTTTTATTTTGTGGAAAAACTCTTTGTCAACTCAATTTTCTTAGTACTTATTTTGCAAAACCGTCTTCATTTTTGTTAAATTAAATTTTACGTTGATCAGATTCAAATCGTATGATTAAAATTTCCTCGCATACTGTAGTTTTCTAGTAAATAGTTTAAATGTTGTTTTCATACATTGAACCTGTATGTGACAGTGCCTTAAAAACCTTTGCCTACCCGGGATAGGCGGGTCGCTGGTATTTTATAAAGTTAAAAATGAGTTAATTTTGCTCAATGTACTAAGATTAAGTGTAAAAGTTTTCCACACTGATGAAATAAAGTTATTGAAGTCTAATTAGGGAGTTATTTAAGTCAAAATGATCATAGCAGTAAAAGGTATCTTATATCATTAAACCTATGTTTAACAAAATTTCAAAAATAAATAATTTTGCAATTTTGTTAAGCAAAGGTGTTTAGCTGTTGTGCTCGTATATTTGTAGTGATATACGAGTACACGCAGCTATACAGTTAACAGCTTATTATATACGTAACATGTAAATAGAAATATTTAGGGCTTATAGTATTTCACTCTTATTTCATTCAAGAAATTCGCAGTTGGATGTGCAAAGAAATTGACGGTAAAAAAAGTATTAACAAGTATTACGAAACAAGTTAAACGAAAGTATTACGAAGATTTAAGATGTCAAAGTGAAAACTATGACATTTTAGATTTAGTTTGTTCGATTATTTTCTGTTAAATCTTATTATGTAAGCAATTAACTTGTAGTCTATTATCTATATATCTATAAAACTCGTAGTATATTAACATAAGCAATTAACTTGTAGTCTATAAACCCACTTAAGCAACACAGAGTCCATACACTACTATTCGTGAAGTACAATTGCGTTAGCTAATTTATTAATTTCCTTCACTTGCCATGAAACCTAGTTAAAGTATAACTTCTTGAGCGGAATAGTCCTGGTTATTAATATGCCCAGTCAAACCTTAAGCTCTGCTCACTAATGAATTGAAGAAAATAAATTGCCAACATGGTAATCATTTAATGTAAAAATGTGAAAAAATAATTCATCCCTTAATTCAAAAAGGTAAATATATATGGCGGGAAATATATTTAATCTTTTGGTTAGAAATTATTTGTGAATTATAATGACACTTGTCCTAATCATATTCGTTTTATCCTAATCGTATTCGTTCTAATTACATTTGTCCTAATCATATTCGGTATGATTAAAAAAGTTACATATGAAATAAAATTACAAGATTCCGTTTATATAATCTACGAATATATTCTACAAGTTTTATTTTATCTGCTCGTATTTTAGTTACTTCAGATTTCCCTTTTTCAAAGCCACTCAATATTCATCATCTACCAATTTCATTTTCATTATATTCTTCTTTACACAATACATTGCATTAAGTTAAATTGTTATGCATTCTATATAAATTTTCATTTAACAAGTGCAATGAATTGTCAAGTTCGTCGAGTCGGCTTACGATTTAAAATGCTTTCCAATTATCTAAAGTGAAAAGTTAAAATATCCACTAAAAATATATGTGAAAAATTAAAATAATAGTGATTATGGAGCTTAACGCGGATAAACAGATTTTACTTTTACTTTATAAAAATACATAAATTGGGTTAAGATGGGAAAATGTTAACTATGCCTAATGTTTTTAAAATCGAAGGAAAATCAAGTTATTTAATTATCAAGATTAATAAAATGAAATAGCCAATTTACACCGTCGCGTTTACAATAATGGAAGATTGGCTTAAGGTAATTTATTATTTTAGGAATGACTTGAATTTACCCATCGAGCATTTTTATAATGTATTAGCCTTTAAAATGATTAATCTCGTGATTTTAATAAAAAGAAATATTTTTAATCTAATTTTGGTTATCGCAAGATTACAGTTGCGATTGCAATGCATATGCACATCACCTTAATTTTTAAATTTGGGTCCCCTACGTGTGAATATGAAATTAATACCTATATAAATTTAATTTCAAAAACAATATTTATATATAAATGAAAGAACAATATTTTTCAATTGCCAACCATGACGATGTACGACCATTGACAGAAAGATTAAACGAACAGTTTCTCTAAGTTGGTTGGTGGTCAATGCACCGTTGTCTAATTATTTAAGTTATTCATTTTGCAATAAAACTTCGAGTGTTTTACCATTTTTTGATGTTTTAGTTGAAATCAGTAAAATTATTACGTACTACGAACGTACGTACTTATATACTCTTAATGACCATTTCTCTACTATTGTTATTAAATCTTGCTGAATAAAAAAATACAAATTATTATTTAACAATTTCGTAATTTCTTAGGCAGTTCTTAGTTCTCTTCTCAATTTCACAAAGGAAGAGAAACGATATTTTCTTTTTTATATGTTGCGCGAGTGCTTAATCACATTATCTGTATAAAACTTAAAAGATTAGTTATTTAGTAATTATATGTGCGGTGAGTTGAAAAAATATTTATTTTAGTTTTTCAACAGTCGAGTAATATTTGTTTGTGGTCTTAATATTACTCGACTGTTCAAAAGATAAAATAAATATTTTGTCAATTCACCGCACATATATTTACTAAATAACTAACCTTTCAACTGTTATACAGATAATGTGATTAAGCACTCGTGCATCATATAAAAAAAGAAAATATAATTTCTCATCCGTTGAGAAGTTTTCAAGAAAAATAGTATTTCAAAACCGTACTCAAACTTTTCGCTTTGTACTAAATATAATACAATATTGCTATTGAACAGTGATACTTTAAAACAGACACCTGCAATAGCACTCACTATTGCAAGATCACAAGCAGGATCTTACAATGAAACTTCTTACGATTTAACTGCATATGTTAAATTAATTATAAACATTCTTGTGACTACTTTTAATGTGCCAAATATCATGTATTGGTACCTTACTAATGGATGTCTGCTAATTGGAAAAGAAGTTAAATTTAATTGTAATGTTTCATTAAAATGTGGAAAAAATTATTGAGTTTACAACTCAATACTATAATAATTATCTTGAGTAGTGATTGATTTATTTTTAAACGTTCTGAAGATTTAGGGTAAAGTATGAAATAAATATTTATTGGTTCAATACGTAAAATGATAAAATACAGGTTCAAAACTATAGGGAGAAAAAAATATTAAATGATCCTAATAAAACAATATTACACTGAAAAATAAATAACTGTACATATATCTTAAAGTTTTTGTGAAATTAATTCAATTGGGGTAAAATGGAATTCGAAGTTTTTAAAAGAGTAAAATTCTTTATCGGTTTTGTTAACTGAAACTTCATGAAAATATTCTAAAAAATACAATTATGTTTAGGAAGGTAAATTTTAGCTAAGAATCTGCTCATTTCAAAATGATAGAAAAAAAACATCATTCTATAGCAATATCGTAATTTATCGATATTGAATGCGTTGTTGCTAAATAGTCACTACGCAGATTTTAAATTGCGCTATCATTTGCTTCACCGAGATTAATAAAAATTTACCTACGAATATACACTCGTCTTACGTATATTTATATAAATATGTATTGTTTAGATTAATTTTTCTGTTTGTTGGTTAAAGTTTGTTTACGATATCCCACTTTTTATTTGCTTTTTACTTTTTTTATTTTTAGGAAAAAAACTTTTAAAACGTTTCTATTAATTGGAATTGGGATTGGTGTTAGAATTTGTATCGATTTAGTTGTTTGTTGACTTACTTTGGCTCACGATGTCCATCTCTTTTTATTTTGATCATCTTTACTCTTTTATCACGGAGAGGATGCTTATTTAATTATCGTACCACAATCTGATTTCAGTATCAATATACTGATAAAAAATAAGTAATATTGCAAGTTACGTGTGAAAAAAAACTGTCTTCTTATTTTATAATATTTATTTGAGAGGGAGAAAAAATCTCCTGCTCTCTTTAGACAACATTTAGCGGACGAATATGCAAAAATAGAGTCAGGAAGACTACATTTTTTCGAAAACTATCAAGGAGGTTCACGTTCAGGTAGCTTATGTTTACCTTAAGGACGCTGTGGGTAGGCAGGGTACTGACGCAAATCAGTTGGGTAATATGAGAGCTATTCCACCATTTACTTATGGACCAAGATATGTTCAAGAAACATCGGAAGATGCTGTCATATATGTCCGTCATTATGGATATTTATGACGTAGTCATAATGGTGAATAATAGTAGTAGTTCATAATACTGAACTTACTTAGATAGTTGTCTATATAGATTTAGTATGTACAGTTTGCAGAATATCCTTGGAAATTGTTTCTATCACTAAAAACTATATATCAATATGCTTGATCTCAGCCCTTTCGAACATATTCTCAATGTAAACACGAAAGTAAATATAATTGTTCTACTGTCAGAGTTCTAGACATTATTATAAGAATTCTAATTCTACTATTTTCCATGAAACTGAGTATACATGCAATTTATTTTACGGAGATAACCGTAAAATACATTTTATCCCAGTAAAAACCAATACCACGTGACCGAAATTGCACATAACAGCTAAGATTATATAAATACAAACCAAAAAGACAAATGAAAAAGAAGAAAAATAATATCCCTAAAAATACTTAATCAGTTGCCTCCATTCCAAGTAAACTGATGTAAACGAATAGAGAAAGTTAAATAAAAAAATTAGGTGAAATTTTACAACAAATTTTATTATAGAAACCACAGACTGTCCCAAAAGACTGATAGATCTTATTACCAGAGTTCAATTAGGTAAATGAAACGATTCATCAAAGATGACTTCAATTACTGACTCAATCACCACTCTCAATAAAATATTGCTACCCGCACTATTGCCTAATTATTTTGTAATATACGATTTATTACAAAATAATTTACTAAATATTCATGATGTCAAATATCATGCCATTATGACTAAGAAGTATCAAGATTGTTCATTAAAAGTCTTATGATAAACTAGGATATGGATACATAAATTTAGAGAGTTAGGGAAGCAATTCTGGGCTACTGTCTTGCGAAAGACTTTTTTCAAATTTTTGTACAAGTCATGCCACTGTCACACCATATCAGTTAGGATAATTATATCTAAATTATTTTTTGCACTTATGGCTTTATTTATTAGCATTTTAGATCTTCTATCAGCAGTTGGGTTCTTTCTTTAAATGTGTTACATCAATTAAATAGTGAAATTGAAAAGTTTGAAACTTTCCTATCGACCGTTTTATTATTTATAAAGTAAAGGTTTCATCATTCAAAACTTATAGACAACTTCACTAAGTACATTATCCGAAAACATATTTCACTTTATGAATTATGGATACATTTAATATAGTGCGTTATAAATAAGGATGACGTCATTAAAAATGTCATCAAGTTTATTATCACAGTTTTCCCGATGCTACTATACTAAACATTTCTATTGATTAGAATTTGTATTAGTCTTCGTAGGGATTTTACAGTTTGTTAATTTATTTGGCTCACGATGCTGATCTCCTATTATTTTTATTTCATCCCTTTTTTTATTTTATCACAAAGAGAATAGTTACTTAATTATGATATCACAGCGCTGCATTCAGAACTAATATACCGATAAAAAGGTAAGATCTATTGGTAGATAACCGTCAAAAGAAACTGTCTATTCTTATTGTTATAATTATGTAAGGAGGAGAGAAATTGGTCAGTATACTTTTGTGTTCTCATTAGTTAACATTCAGTGGATTAATATGTAAAAATAGACACAGAAAATCTAATTTTTTTGGAAACGATTAAGGGAATTTAATCTCATTTGCTTGTGTTCGCTTTAAGGATGCCGTCAGTAGATAAGATACTGACGCTGAACTTTTGGGTAAAATAATAATAATGCCATCCTTATTCACATGATGGATCAATATATTCACAAGAACCCACCGAAGGTGTTATGGTCTATGTTCGTCATTATGGGTAGTTATGCTGTAGTAATATTATTAAGGTAATGTCTATATTTCATAACCTGAACCTAATTAGACAATTATCTATATAACTTTAGCTATGTAGAGTTTGCAGGATTGCCCTACAATATTTTCCTTATATATCAATATTTTTATATCAAAAACCTACTTTAATTTTTATTATATCAGTTAGGATAATTATATCTAAATTATTCTGATATAATAATAATTAAAGTAAGTTTGTTAGTTTGTTTTATTTTCTCGTTTATTCTCGCAATTATTCGAATATTTTTCCTGAATTTTGGCACGCATACAAACTCTGTTATAGAAACAAACATAATATACTTTTGTCCCAGGAAAACTAATACCGAGCAAGCGAAGTCGCAGAAAACTGTTAAGGTAATATAAATACAGACAAAAATGATAGATAAAAAAGTAATACTCCTAAAATAAAACAATGAATTACGCCTCTACTCCAAATATACTGACGTAAACGAATGAATTAGGTTTAACAAAAATATCAATTAAATTGTATACCAAATTACTTTGTAGGACGTAGCGGGGTTATAAAATTACAGAGCCTGCAGTAGGTCCCAAAAGGTTGATAGATTTTATTATGGGCATGCAATCAGGTAAATGAAGCCATACATCAAAGATGACCTCAATTACTGACTTAATCACCACTCTCAAAATGATATTTCTACCCACACCAGTGACAGTAACACAATTTATTTACGCAAAACACAATAGCTAAGAAATAAATGACTAAATGTTGATGACTCAAAAATTAGGGCACTATGATTAAAAATAAGGCAATGGTTCAAATGCATTATAAACTTTTATTAAAAGTGTTGTGATGAACTGGAATATGGATAAACAAATGTAAGAAATTAAGGAAACAACTCATCTATCTTGCAAAGGAAATTTTTCAATTCTGTTGTAAACGACACAACCATTGATGAAGAGTTGGTAAGGGGTAATGTATTTCTTGTATTTATGGTCTTATTAACTTTCGTGTCAAGTATTCGTTAAGTAGTCCTTAAAAAATACATTATTAAAAAATAAATTTACTAAAGCGTAATATGCTTTTGCATTCATGGCCTTGTTAGCTCTTTGTTTAATAGTTTCACATTATAAACTTTTGCATTACGGCATTATTGATTAGTGTATAAGACTTCCAATTAGCAGTTGGGTATTTTCTTTTGATGTGCTACATCAATCAAATAAGGAAATTGAAAACTTCGAAATTTTTCTGTTGACTGTATTATTAAATAATATAATAAAACTTTTGTATTTGATGAGTTACAGAAAACTTCTCAAAGTACATTACCTATATAACTTGATAAACTAGGGAATCTCACAGACATACTATGCTCGGTAATCACTATAAATATAAGAATTATTTTTAAACATCTCATAAACCTTATTATCGTAATTCTTTTCGATGCTGCTATAAGAATATTTAATTCTTTTTAACTTCACCTATGTTATAGGAGAGACTATATTTTGAAATATTCCAAAATATAAAAAATATATACTCCTTTTAGAAAAAAAAATTGTAAAATAATTTTCTGTTTAAATTAATTTTAAATTACAGAAAACCAGATCGAATTCCAGAAGAAACTAATTTTATTACATACGTAAAATTAATATTAAACCGTAATTGTTTTTAAGATCTTAATGAATATTTGACTACTTCATTCGATAGGGGCAGCGAAAGGTGTATTGATGTGATGTTGATGTTGAGTGTGAAAATATGCTAGTCACTGATAGGATATTATTTTATAAAGATTAAGTATGCCACGCCTCAATACTTACTTCAATGTACTAATTTAAGAGGTCAAGAAGAAACATGTCACAATTAATTTCTAATAGTGGAAGTGATTCTTAAACGTAACATCAAAAAATATGTGAGATGAAAAATTGTAAAAAGATCACTATTATATACAATGATATTAATTTTTAAAAACGACTTTATTTTCCTTATATTCTATTCATTCAATTCTTTCATTGTTTATACTTTAGTAACTTGTGAAATATGTTAAGATAAAATATATTTACAGAAATTTAAGAAGATATAGAGATAAAGAAAATAACAGCGTTTTATCAAATTGATACAGCTCAATGTTTTGATGTTATTTTATCCAGCATTTCAAATAGAGTGTGAAATTTTTTCGATAATTAAGATAATTAATCGGCTTAAAAAGTGTTAATTTCAATTTGAATGCGACAATTGTAAACAGCATGTTCAATAACTTCATAAAGGATAAGGAGATAAGGAGAAAGAAATGGAAAAAAATATTTTATTTTATGGGCGCTATGGCCCTTCTCAATATTCGATAAAGGAAAACCATTCCATATCCATGCCCAATTAACACACTCACAGATAATAAAACTGCCCTGCGGCTTCCGTAAAAATTTATTTCTGGATTTCGCTTACAAAAAAAAAACTCGTACTAAAGACACCTTTCTGTTTTCGCCTTCCATAAACGAGAACCCTATCAACATAAAAAAAATCGGGTAGAAATTTTCGTAGCTATGCAAGATACATGATAAATAATTCATTACCTCAACGAATTCAGTCTGTACGTGCGCATAACAATTGAAAAACAAAGTTTTTAATGGCGTGTTATTCTGGCCGCCAAACAAAAACAATTCATCTACTTTCCTGATATATTTTGGAATATCGATGAAGTTATCATTCGTGACTAAGTTACTCTTTTTTTATGGGAGCCACGTGTAGTTTCGCTCGCTTATTTATTTTAAGATGGATAAATATTAAATATTTCTGTGTACTTATTTTGTACACTTTTATCTTTATCGAAAGTTAAGCAACCACTTGATGACAAGAGTTGTTTTGCTGATTAATTAGAATTCCATAGCCGATGGAAAACCTGATGGCATTCCAATCGCACACCGTATAGCTGCAAGTTTCCAGTATTAGGCATACGACTCATATCATTGTAAACTTTTGCAAAATAACTTCTATGGATATATCCATACCAACCTGAAATATACTAATCTCATATATATTTCAGGTTAGTATGGAAATATTCGGTCTCCTTCAAAAACTACTATATCTGGGTGATTTTTCTTGCTAAGTTTCAAAGTGGTATAATGTTATAAATATTTGAATGAGAATATAAATGTTTCGATCCTATTTTTATCAAACACCAATGATTTAAAATAAGTTGATCTTATTTCAGATCTCACGTTTTTCGCGGCTTATTACGCGATAAATTGCAACTTTTTACAGACGAATTTATATGAGGTTAATTCTAACCTTATTTTAGGTTAATTTTAACTTTTGTAATTGATATTGTCATCACAGACTTTTCAATTCAATTTTTTCGGTGTAGTAATTGTATCTCTCATAATTTACATGATTTAAAAAATCAGATCACATGGAAACTTTACATACTTTTTCCAGTTAACAATTTCCATACGTTGTTAATGCTTACTTATCATTAGTTTATGCTGTCAGTAATATTTTAATATGTACATTTTATCCAAAGAAATATTAATTCTAATTGATTCTAATTAAAAAATCTAATTTTCTTATGGGGTTTATTAAATAAGAAAACCTAAAACAACATTTTTTTAATATAAAATAAATTTCAAATGAAGTAATTTTTACATATTCAATTTCAGAACTGGAAAGCTCTGCTTGAAGCGAAAAATTTAAAAATGCGTTTTAGGTAGAAAAAACTATTTCAGCCAGAGAAAAGCCGAAATGAAAACAATTCGAGAAAAAAAATTAACAACTCAGGTTAATATGTTTCTCCATAGGTGATCTATTTCCAATTTATACAAAGTAAACATCTTCAAATAATATTAAGTTTAATATATTGAAATTATAGTAAATTGTGGTATCATTAATTAAAGGAGGTACCTTACCTGGGATGTATTAGGCCTGACGCGTGTTAATACCTAGAACACAAAAAACATACATAAAACAGATTGATTAATTTGATACTTCATTATTATATGAAAAGAAAATATAGGCATATTGGAAGTAAGGTAGTCATGTGATTTGATGACGTCATGTATATCTTTGAAGTATGTTATGGCCGTTATCTATACTAATATATAAAATGAAAACATTTCTTTGTTAGAGCTGTTTTTATTTCTTCGAGATTTTTGTGTTAAATGCCCATAACTTAAGGAAAAATATAGGCTACATATCATCACGGTGCGTTTTACCGAGATAGATAATTGATAAAAATATAATCTGGGACTCTACTTAAATATAAATTTGGGAACTCTACTTAAACGGTACAAGATAACGTTGAAATGTTTATGTACTGACTGATCATGTCGATAGACCCCTGATTATGATAATCGATAAAATAATTCTATTCGGGTGAAACCGTAAAGCACAGCCGATATTTTCTAATTTTCATTAAAAAATAACTGTAAGTTTTACCTTTTATATTGCCTTTTTATATCACGTATTTTGTTTTTATATTGGCATGTTTTTATAAACATTTAAACCTTCTTTGTTAATCAAGACGCTACACTGTGCAGTAAAGATTGATTATTTTAAATTTATATTTCTTGACCTTCTACTTCTTTACTAATATGTAACTCGCTCCATAATATACCAAAGGCCGGTACCACAGTAAACGTGCACGCTAAACAATTTACAGCTGCACCGTGCCAAAGCAGCCTTGTTTGTGAACGCCTCCTTCTCTGCATACGGGCGCGTAGCTTCCCCCGCCCCAACGTCGCTTTGTTAACTTTCTCTTACTTATGTCTGTAAGTAAATTGCGGGATATTTTGTTAATTACATAGTAAACAAGTGTAAACATTCATTTAAGGTAGGTGAGTATTCTGGGAAGGAACAAGGAACTCTTCATTAATTAAGTCTTAAAATTTATTTAGACACACAAAAAAGAAGCGCGGAGTGGGGCAATAATGTACTTACGTATCGTCGGTACTACATAAACGGAACGTGATTATATTACTGCTATAATCTATCGCTGTTACATTTCTAAAAAGTTTTGACGGTTTTTGAAAAAGAAAATGATTTGCTTTTTAAAATACTTCTTAAAAAAATATAACTTTGCTCGGGTTTATGAATTTGCTAATTTTCATATTTTCTCCATGTCATTTTTTGAAATAAATACCATATTTTACGCCTAGAAAATATAAGGCAGACAATAATCTATTTGCGTTTTCCTACATTTAAAGCTGATTTTGTCGGAAAATATGCGACGTAAAAACTTGAATTGGCCATAGTAATACATCTTACTGACCGACATATTTTACCCTAGCTAATTTTCACATAATTTTTAATTCAGAATTAAAGATTTATCAAATTAAAGAGGGTTATAAAAGTCATAATTTTTTTTCGATTTGTATATCATGGTGTATCATTTAAAAGTGATTATTTTGACGAACAAAAAAATATTTTTCTTTCATAATTTTAAATTGCATAATTAAAACGATATTCCATATTCAAAAATAAAGAATTACACCTCTTATTTATGAAATTATTGATCCCAAAAGCAAGAAAAAACAAGGTTGGTAAAATCTTAGTACAAGATGAAAGAAAAATTAAGCGATTGCCCTAGCTCTCATATTTTTTTAAATAATGGGGCATAATTCAAGATTTCAAAAGGTACAGTACGCAATAAGTTTACGTTGTGAAAAATTAGGTATTCTGATTATTTAACCGAAATACTATGTACTCATAAATATTCATTTAGTGATTTAATGAAAAAGTTAACATCTTAAGCGTAATAATAATTAAACCGTATAAAATTACCTTTTTCATAGACTGTTCACTTTATGTCTTACCGCTGTACTCAGGTATAGTAGAAATTCTGTAAATTATTATGTAATCTATGTATTTTGTAATAATTCTCAGTCAATTTCTAATAAAAGCGAATTATATAAAACATATATTTATTTAGAATATTTATTGAAAACTCGGCCTAGCCAAAATCGAAAAGGAAAATGAACAAATTTTACTTCATACGGTCGTAAAGTATTCCCAGTTTTCAATTACTACCCCATTCGATAGATATTAGAGCCTTTATAAACTACTACTCACGCAGATGGGGTAAAAAAGCAAACAGGAAACAGGAGCACGAAGGAAGCCGTGTTCTTACGCGGCAACAGTGTATCGGAGGCAATATCGCCCGCGATCACGTATCATCAATAAGTCAGCGCAGCATGTGCTCGTATCGGGTTCTGTGACTTGTGTTGCCCAGCATCGCCGCGGCGGGGTTCGCCAGCGATGTTTGTATTAGGACAAGTGTTTTAAATGATCTTGGAAAATATTTTTTGTGGATCCCTTTCTGTTATTTTTTTAGGAATGTTGAATTTACTGTTTGCAATAGCAATAGTTAGTTTAATCAGAATCGTAATGTAAAAATATTAACGACATTATAAATTCCCAAAATTGGGTTTCTTTCATTAATTAATTTTTAGTCTTGATTTTAAAAGTTCTTTACTTTTTGGCCTTTATCAAGCTTGGTCTGTGAACAGTCATAGATAAATAAAAGCAGAGAATATTGAATATATTTGGCGTTAATTTTGCAGAAATTCATTATTCACAATTTAAATGAAACTACGTGATGTAATATTATTTTTGCTTTCTTTACATTTTTTACCACGACCTAAGCAAAGATCTTTGCTAATAGCCCTTCCTGAAGATATTGTCATACAATGAAACCTAGGTCATTGTAAAGAACTTAAAGAAAGTAGAAATAATACTACATCACGTATTTTCATTTATTTGTGAAATAGGCGAATATTTAAGATTTGTTTAACATTTTTTTAATCCTCTCTTGCACCTTGAAGTAATTATTTTTTATAAAAAGAAGTATAGAAATATCTCATCATTTACAACGGCAGGAAAGAAACTCATAAAATAATATTTATTATAATTAATCAAATACATATCGAAGACAAAATATTTCCGCCTTTTCAAAATATACTATTCTTCTTATTAGTTATTAAATTAAACAAGAGAAACTATTAATAATTAATGTGCGAACTTTTTCTTTGTATGACAGGTTAATGTGTCATTAATAAAGTAATAATAAAGAAGTTTAACAAAAACTAATTTGGTTTTGTTTCGGATATATCACCTCGTCTAGTTCATATTATACAAATTATACCTCAACATTTTAAAACAGTGTATTAATATAACTTCAATAAAATATTCTGTGGCGTATGAGGAATGTTATAATAAACCTAATTACCACATATCTTTTCATCATTCCGACCGATCGAGTTTAAACTATATTAAGATATAAATATATTTAGCATATTAGAAATGTAGATAACTGTAAATGGAAATAACTGTGTTTATATAATTTACTTTAAGAACTAGTACAATTAGAAATGTAAAATTTAATAATTTGTGTTGCTTTCAATGAATTAAAATCACAAATCTAATTTCACATTTGAACTTTGCATTACAATTTTGTAGGTTTCATGAGATAATAGGTAATTTTTTTCACTAATAAATTAAATTAAAACCACATCATTTGCTTCACAAAATTAGAAAAAAATGTTTTTCGGACCTTCGTAATAAGCCCCTTCAAACTATACCCTAAGCTAAACTCAAAACTAAAAAAATATCGGGTACACAATAGGCCCACTTGTATTTACCAATTTCATAAGGATATATACTAGTCTCGAATTTATTTTGCAAAAAGTAGAACTGATCACTGTTTAATTCACTCACAAACAATTCTTTGATATTTTCTAACCTACAATAAATGTTTATGTGATTATTATAACTAACATATTTAATACATCAATCATAAAATTTAAAATATAGAAACTCGTTGAAAAAAAATTATACATTTATTCGGCCTTATAAGGATTTTGTTCTGATACTCGCCTTGTCCTGTTGAGTTTAAGCCTGAGAGTTTACGATTAGTATTTTTTTTTTAAATAAATAACTACTTTTCAACACCTTCAAATCTGGTTGCAAATTGTGCCAAAGTAAAAAAATATCTTGGGTAACGTCTTGGTACTATTTACCTACATCTAAAGATAAATAACACTCGTTATTAACATTCTCCCCGATTTAGTAAGAAATTTAAATGTTTGGGTTCTAACATTTCGTAAGCTTGCTTGAATCCTGTTCCCAAAAGTTTTAATCATATTAATAGGACAGTAAACGAGAATTCAAATAATTCAATATCAACCGTGTGGACTGGTCTTGTATCTGAAATGCTTGATACATTGTGTTTTGTCCATTTTTATTGAAATTTGTGGAATATAGAAGACAATAAAGAAGTCGGCTTAATTTAATATCTGGGTCTACATTAGTTACACCTTAATGCACACTTTTAATATTTTTTAATTTAATTAACTCCTTTATCTATTCGCAAGAATTTAAAATTCCAGTTATTAAAGCGTAAATTTTATCAAGTCTTCTTAAGGAACCTTTAAATGGGTATCTGATCTAGAAGTTAATATTAAGACCTCCTTATGCTATAATCGTGATACTAAAATAAATGTTATTTAGAAATTTAATAATATTATCCGCAAGAAGATAAGAAAGAGTATCGATCGTAAAATTGCATGTTTTTTCAAGATCGCCGATTATGAGTAACCCTTTGAATTTAATTTAATAATTTTCAAACGCATCTTTGTGACATCTTAACGATTTTTAATACTATTTAATGTGCTAAGATATTTCCACTTTAAGCAATATTGAACGAACCTAATTCTTATTAAGATAAAATTACTTAATATAAAAATGAATAGAGCAGTGCCATTTTACGCAATCGTCGATAAAAGTAATGTAAGATTACATTTCAACGAGGAAAGACAGAAGACCGTCGTTTTTGGTTGTTGTGTAGAACTATCACACGTGTATTTATGTACCAATGCATGGGAATCAACGCATAAATGTTCCTTATTTGTGAGACTTTCTATATTTTAAGTACAAAAGAAACAATACATCATCCTACTCACATATCTACCAAACTTTCCGTCAATTGAAGTCATTGTGTAAAAAATTATTTTAATTAAAAAACATTGCTTTTAAAATGCAAAATTTCATTAGATAACTATTAATTTCCCAATAGTATCCTTAATTATCCTTTGAGGCCACTATTGATTATGTACTCAATTACGTATTTTAAGAAGAATACCAAGTTTTTTCCATTCTTATATGGACCCTAAACATACAATAACTTGTATTTTATATAATATAACAATATTAGTCAATTTTTTTTTAAATCTTTGAGATTATAATGCATTTCATACCGTACGTAATGCGTTCTAATTGGATCTTGTCAGTTATTCGATATTTATGCAATTGACATCTGGACGTTGCAACAATATAATTTTATAATTAATATTAATTATTCACACGTCGTCGTGTATTCATCAAACATAAATTAAATACTGATGTTTTCTTGAGTGTAATTTCTGTTAATAAATAAAAATGAAATCAAATTTTTCAGTTTCTGTCTTTTTGTTGAATATAAATGAAAATGCACACCACTTAAAATATCTTAACACATTCCATGTAAATTATAAATTTAGAATATTTGTGAATGAAAAAGACAATGAATGTGGCATAAAAGTTAAATAGAAGTGACAGGAAGCTTGCAATTTTGAATCATTATTATTTATAAAAATAATTGTGGATTTTCTACATTGCATATATCATTATTTCTTGCTTGCATGCATTATTATTATGTGTATATATATATTTTTTAATACACTAACCTGCCCATTGCTCTTGATGAGACTATATGGTAAACTTATAGATTATACGTAAAGATAAATGGATATATTAAGGATATTTTATAGGTAGATAACTTTTCTAAATAAAGACAATTAAATATTTTTCAAGTTTAGTAATACAATACAAAGAACAGGAAGCTAAAGTAAAACTCAACCGGTTTAGCGATACAATTGTCTTTCAATCAATAATGCCATCGGACAAGTTTGATGTATCGTCTACCTTATCTGATAGCGTCGTCAAGACATGTCGCGTTCTAATTGGATCCTGTCAGTGTACGGATGAAATTTCGATTCGTTGCTCGCCAATATTTTTATGTATATATAGTTTTCATGCACTTTGGGATACTTTTGTTGTACGGTTTTCAGATAATAATTGTAAAGGAGAAATGCGACAAATTTTCAGCCTTTCATATGATACTATCACAGTTTAAATCATATTTATATAGGAATACCTGGATTCAAAATAATTTTTACCTAGTTTATAATGCAACTCTTGTTTGGTGTCACTTCATGGATATTTTTATTTACAGAGTTATATATTGGCTTACATGTTTTATAACCTTAAAGTGGTATACAAAAAGTTATAACGATGAAACCAATATTCTGTATATAATATCCATAGAAAATATTATCAGAGTACGGTCCAAATAGGTATTTAATTAATTTGTGTGTATATATGTATATATATATATATATATATATATATATAAATATATATACATATTTGTGTGTGTGTGTGAGCGCGCGCGTGCGCGTGTGTGTGTGTGTGTGTAGATCTTCAATATTAAAATAAATATACAGATTAGTTAGGAATCAAAGACAAAGGAAATAAAAACGTAGCCCTAACTCAAGAAGTCATCTTCATATTTACGAATATTATTTGTATTACCCCCATATTTAAATCTTGATTATTATGAATTGAATTCTATACGCTCATAGAATGATAAAGTTATTCCTATCAATTTTAATAAAATAATATGTTCATTTTTATTTGATACAAAATCGGATATCACATTTTTTTTAAGGGAATTATCCCTCATATAATAAAGAATTGATGTTTATTATGTACTTGTTTACACACTTTTATCCAGGAAATTGGAATGTTTGCTTCTATTTACGCTTTAATTACAAGAAGTTAGGCATTTATTACATTTTCCATTAAGACATAATATGAAAACAAATCACCTATGATGCATAAATGTCTGTATATACGCGGCTATCACAATAACTACTGAAAGAAATTTGTTCCGATTTTCGTTAAGAGTTATATTAATCCAAAAGGAAAGTTTAAGTTTCTATTTTAAGAAATTTATTATGTCTGTGAAGATGAATATTGAATAAGTCAGCAAGAATATACGCATCGGAGAGGTACCTTGTGGTGCGCTGTTTAAATAGTTAAAGTTACATGGGAATAATATGTGGTCAAATTATTCTTTTTAAAAATTTCTGTAATAAAGTCCACGATATATTACATAAAATGCGTGGAAACACCGTGTGTGTATGTATATATTACATAAATTATAAACATTTTACTTTGTGGAAAAACTCTTTGTCAACTCAATTTTCTTAGGACTTATTTTGCAAAATCGTCTTCATTTTTGTTAAATTAAATTTTACATTGATCAGATTCAAATCGTATGATTAAAATTTCCTTGCGTACTGTAGTTTTC
This sequence comes from Druceiella hillmani, assembly GCA_039881145.1. Lineage (NCBI taxonomy): Eukaryota > Metazoa > Arthropoda > Insecta > Lepidoptera > Hepialidae > Druceiella > Druceiella hillmani. The sequence goes on from JAYKKI010000001.1 coordinate 19,044,266, forward strand.
TAGTAAATATTTAAATGTTGTTTTCATACATTGAACCGGTATGTGACAGTGCCTTAAAAACCTTTGCCTACCCGGGATAGGCGGGTCGCTGGTATTTTATAAAGTTAAAAATGAGTTAATTTTGCTCAATGTACTAAGATTAAGTGTAAAAGTTTTCCATACGGATGAAATAAAGTTATTGAAATCTAATTATTGAGTTATGTAAGTCAAAATGATCATGGCAGTAAAAGGTATCTTATATCATTAAACTTATGTTTAACAAAATTTCAAAAATAAATAATTTTTCAATTTTGTTAAGCAAAGGTGTTTAGCTCTTGTGCTCGTATATTTGTACTGATTCAAGAATGCAGCAGTTAAACACTTAACTTATATACGTAACATATAAACAGAAATAGTTAGGGCTTATAGCATTTCACTTTTATTTCATTCATGACATCCTCAGTTAGATATGCAAAAAAAATTGATGGTAAAACAAGTATTAACAAGTATTGCGAAGTAAAACAAGTGTTACGAAACAAGTAAAACAAAATTATTACAAAGATTTAAGATGTCCAAGTGAAAACTATGACATTTTGAATTTAGTTTGCTCGATTATTGTCTGTTAAATCTTATAATATAAGGAATTAACTTATTGTCTACAAACTCACATACTATTTTAAGCAACACATAGTTCATACATTACTACTCGTGAATACATTACTAATAGTGAAGTACAATTTCGTTCATACGTTACTAATAGTGAAGTACAATTTCGTTCATTCATTACTAATAGTGAAGTACAATTTCGTTCATTCATTACTAATAGTGAAGTACAATTTCGTTAGCTAATTTAATAATTACCCTTACTTACCGTGAAATCTAGTTAACGTATAACCTCTTGAGCGGAGTAGTGCTGGTTATTACTATGCCGAGTCAAACCTCAAGCTCCGCTCATTAATGAATTGAAGAAAATAAATTGTCAACATGGAAATCATTTAATGCAAAATTGTGAAAAAAAAATTTATCCCTTAACTCAAAAAGGTAAATATATATGGCTGGAAATATATTTAATCTTTTATTCATAAATTGTTTGATAATTATAATTACATTTGTCCAAATCATATTTGATTTGATTAAAAAGTTACATGTGAAATCAAATTACAAGATTCCATTTATACAATCTATGAATTTGTTCCACAAGTTTTATTTTATCTGCGCGTATTTTACTTACTTCAGATTTCCCGTTTTCAAAGCCACTCAGTATTCTTCACTTGCCAATACAATTTCATTACACTATACATTGATATAATTGTGAACAACACAATATAATTGTGAACAATACATTGCATTAAGTTAAGTTGTTATTCATCCTATATAATTTTTCATTTAACATGTGCAATGAATTATCAAGTTCGTCGAGTCGGCTTACGTTTTAATATGCTTTCTAATTATCTAAAGTGAAAAGTTAAAATATGCATCATCAAAATATATGTGAAAAATTCAAATAATAGTGATTATGGAGCTTAAGGCGGACAAACAGATTTTACTTTTACTTTATAAAAGTACATAAATTAGGTTAAGATTGAGAAAATTTTAACTATGCGTAATCATTTTAAAATAGCAGGAAGATCAAGTTATTAAATTATCAAGATTAATAAAATGAAGTAGCCAGTTTACACCGTCGCGTTTACAATAATGGAAGATTGGTTTAAGGTAATTTATTATTTTAAGAATGACTTGAATTTACCCATCGAGCATTTTTATAATTTATTAGCCTTTAAAATGATTAATCTCGTGATTTTAATAAAAAGAATTAATTTTAAACTAACTTTGGTTATCGCAAGATTACAGTTGCAATTGTAAAGCATATGATACACATTTCAACTATTATCTTAATTTTTAAATTTGGGTTTTATATTCTTAAAGTTAAGTTAAACTGTTATCTTAATTTTTAAATTGACGTGTAAATATGAAATTAATACCTATATAAATTTAATTCCAAAAACAATATTTATATATAATATTCAATATTTTTCAATTGCCAACCATGACGATGTACGACCATTGACAGTAAGATTAAACGAACAGTTTCTCCAAGTTGGTCGGCGGTCAATGGACCATTGTTTAATTATTTAAGTGATTCATATTGCAATAAACCTTCGAGTGTTTGACCATTTTTTGATGTTTTAGTTGAAATCAGTAAAATTATTATGTACGTACTTATAGACCCCTAATGACCGTTTCTCTAGTATTGTTATTAAATCTTGCTGAATAAAAAAATACTAATTATTGTTTAACAATTTCATAATTTCTTAGGCAGTTCTCACTGATACATTGCTTGTGATCTTAATATTACTCGACTGTTGAAAAGATAAAATAAATATTTTTTTAACTCACTGCACATCTATTTACTAAATACGATTTGTCGTGTGTGTGTGACGACATTGTTTTTTATATTAAGTACTAGTGCATAATATAAAGAACAAAATATCGTTTCTCTTCCTTTGAGTAGTTGACAAGAAAAAATAGTATTTCCTAAACTGTACTCACACTTGTCGCTTTATAATAAATATAAAACAATATTTCTATCGAACAGTTGCAAACAGACACCCGCAATAGCACTCACCATTGCAAGACCACAAGCAGGATCTTACAATGAAACGTTTTACGATTTAACTGTACATGTTTAAACTAATTACGAACATCCTTGTGATAACTTTTAATGTGTTAATTATCGTATATCGGTATCTTACCAATGGATGTCTGCGAATTGGAAAAGGAGTTAAATTTAATTTTAATGTTTCATTAAAATGTGAAAAAAATTATTGAGTTTACAACTCAATACTATAATAATTATCTTGAGTAGTGATTGATTTATTTTAAAACGTTCTGATGATTTAGAGTAAAGTATGAAATAAATATTTATTAGTTCAATACATAAAACGATAAAATACAGGTTCAAAAGTATACGGAGAAAAAAATATTATATGATCCTAATAAAACAATATTACACTGAAAAATAAATAACTGTACGTATGTCTTAAAGTTTTTGTGAAATTAATTCAATTGGGGTAAAATGGAATTCAAAGTTTTAAACAGAGTAAAATTCTTTATCGGTTCTGTTAATTGAAACTTCATCAAAATATTCTAAAAAATACAATTATGTTTAGGAAGGTAAATTTTAGCTAATAATCTGGTCATTTCAAAATGATAGAAAAAAACAGCACCATTCTATAGCAATATAGTAATTTATTGAATGCGTTGTTGCTAAATGGTCACTATGCAGATTTTAAATTGCGCTATCATTGGCTTCACCGAGATTAATACAAATTTACCTACGAGTATACACTCGTCTTACGTATATTTATATAAATATGTATTGTTTAGATTAATTTTGCTGTTTGTTGGTTAAAGTTTGTTTACGATATTCCACTTTTTACTTTTTTATTTTTAGGGAATAAACTTTTAAAACGTTTCTATTAATTGGAATTGGTACTGGTGTTAGAATTTGTATTGATTTAGTTGTTTGTTGTCTTTCCTTGGCTCACGATATCCACCTTTTTTTATTTTGATCCTCTTTACTCTTTTATCACGGAGAGGATGCTTATTTAATTATAGTACCAGAATGTAATTTCAGTATCAATATACCGATAAAAAATAAGTTATATTGCAAGTTACGTGTGAAAAAAAACTGTCTTCTTATTTTATAATATTTATTTGAGAGAGGGAAAAAATCTCCTGCTCCCTTTAGACAACATTTAGCGGACGAATATGCAAAAATGGAGTCAGGAAGACTACATTTTTTCGGAAACTATCAAGGAGGTTCACGTTTAGGTAGCTTATGTTTAAAAAAAATAAAAAAAAAAATAAAAAAATAAAAAAATAATAAAAAAAAATAAAAAAAAAAATGCCCGTGTACAGCACATAACGGGTATTTGACCTTCTGGTCTTACGATTTAACCCAGTCTGGGAAAAATCCACCCCTTCAAGTCGTCAGCCAGCGAAGAGGTGGCAAAAACCCAGACTCTTGCTTGGCACAACGGGCGGCACCGAGTCCGCCCGCCCAACCACAGCCTAGTTAGGCCCGGCCTAAGGCCCTATGAGTAGGCATGGTACTGACGCATATCAGTTGGGTAATATGAGAGCTATTCCGTCATTTATTTATGGACCAAGATATGTTCAAGAAACATCGGAAGATGCTGTCATATATGTCCGTCATTATGGATATTTATGACGTAGCCATAATGTTGAATAATAGTAGTAGTTCATAATACTGAACTTACTTAGCTAGTTATCTATATAGATTTAGTATGTACAGTTTGCAGAACATCCTTGGAAATTGTTTCTATCACTAAAAAGTGTATATCAATATGCTTGATCTCAGCCCTTTCGAACATATTCTTAATGTAAATACGAAAATAAGTATAATTGTTCTACTGTCAGAGTTCTAGACCTTTTTATAGCAATTTTAATTCTGGCAGTTATTCTGCTATTTTTCATGAAACTGAGTATACATGCAACTTATTTTACGGAGATAGCCGTAAAATACATTTTATCCCAGTAAAAACCAATACCACGTGACCGAAATTGCACATAACAGCTAAGATTATATAAATACAAACCAAAAAGACAAATGAAAAAGAAGAAAAATAATATTCCTAAAAATAATTAAATCAGTTGCCTCCATTCCAAGTAAACTGATGTAAACGAATAGAGAAAGTTAAATAAAAAATTCGGTGAAATTTTGCAACAAATTTCATTATAGAAACCACAGACTGTCCCAAAAGACTGATACGTCTTATTACCAGAGTTCAATTAGGTAAATGAAACGATTCATCAAAGATGACCTCAATTACTGACTAGATCACCACCCTCAATAAAATATTGCTACCCGCACTAATGCCTAATTATTTTGTAATATACGATTTATTACAAAATAATTTACTAAATATTCATGATGTCAAATATCATGCCGTTATGATTAAGATTGTTCATTAAAAGTCTTATGATAAACTAGGATATGGATACATAAATTTAAAGAGTTAGGGAAGCATCTCTTGGCAACTGTCTTGCAAAAGACTTTTTGCAAATCTTTGTACAAGTCATGTCACTGACAAATAATTGGTAAGAGGTAAATTATTTTTTGCACTTAAGGCCTTATTTATTAGCATTTTAGATCTTCTATCAGCAGTTGGGTTTTTTCTTTAAATGTGTTTCATCAATTGAATAGTGAAATTGAAAACTTTGAAACTTTCTTACTGACCGTTTTATTATTTATAAAATAAAGGTTTCATCAATCAATAGACAACTTCACTAAGTACATTATCCGAAAACATATTTCACTTTATGAATTATGGATAGATTTAATATAGTGCGTTATAAATAAGGATGACGTCATTAAAATGTCATCAAGATTATTATCATAGTTTTCCCGATGCTACTATAACACTATTAGATATTTTATTTTTACTTGCCTTTTCACTTTCTTTTTATTTTTTTGAAATAAACTTTTTAAACATTTCTATTAATTATAATTTGTATTGGTGTTCGCAGGGATTTTACAGTTTTTTAATTTATTTGGCTCACGATGCTGATCTCCTATTATTTTTATTTTATCACAAACAGAACAGTTACTTAATTATGATATCGCAGCGCTGTATTCAGAACCAATACACCGATAAAAAGGTAAGATCTATTGCTAGATAACCGTCAAAAGAAACTATATATTCTTATTGTTATAATTATTTAAGGAGGAGAGAAATTGGTCAGTATACTTTTGTGTTCTCTTTAGTTAACATTCAGTGAATTAATATGTAAAAATAGACAGAAAATATATTTTTTTGGAAACGATTAAGGGAATTTAATCTCATTTGCTTGTATTCGCTTTAAGGATGCCGTCAGCAGATAAGATACTGACGCTGAACTTTTGGGTAAAATAATAATAATGCCATCCTTATTCACATGATGGATCAATATATTCACAAGAACCCACCGAAGGTGTTATGGTCTATGTTCGTCATTATGGGTAGTTATGCTGTAGTAATTTAATATCAATATTTTAATATCAATAATTATATATCAATATTTTTATATCAAAAACCTACTTTAATTGTTATTATATCAGTTAGGATAATTATATCTAAATTATTCTGGTATAATAATAATTAAAGTAAGTTTGTTAGTTTGTTTTATTTTCTCGTTTATTCTCGCAATTATTCGAATATTTTTCCTGAATTTTGGCACGCATACAAACTGTGTTATAGAAACAAACATAATATACTTTTGTCCCAGGAAAACTAATACCGAGCAAGCGAAGTCGCAGAAAACTGCTAAGGTAATATAAATACAGACAAAAATGATATATAAAAAAGTAATACCCCTAAAATAAAACAATGAATTACCCCTCTACTCCAAATAAACTGACGTAAACGAATGGATTAGGTTTAACAAAAATATCAATTAAATTGTATACCAAATTACTTTGTAGGACGTAGCGGTGTTATAAAATTACAGAGCCTGCAGTAGGTCCCAAAAGGTTGATAGATTTTATTATGAGCGTTCAATCAGGTAAATGAAGCCATACATCAAAGATGACCTCAATTACTGACTTAATATCCACTCTCAAAATGATATTGCTACCCACACCAGTGACAGTAACACAATTTATTTACGCAAAACACAATAGCTAAGACACAAATGACTAAATGTTGATGACTCAACAATTATGGCAGTATGATTAAAAATAAGACTATGGTTCAGATGTGTTATAAACTTTTATTAAAAGTGTTGTGATGAACTGGAATATGGATAAACAAATGTAATAAATTAAGGAAACAACTCATCTATCTTGCAAAGGAAATTTTTCAATTCTGTTGTAAACGACACGACCATTGATGAAGAGTTGGTAAGGGGTAATGTATTTCTTGTATTTATGGTCTTATTGACTTTCGTGTCAAGTATTCGTTAAGTAGTCCTTAAAAAATACATTATTAAAAAATAAATTTACTAAAGCGTAATACACTTGCTTTTATTTATGGCCTTGTTAGCTCTTTGTTTAATAGTTTCACATTATAAACTTTTGCATTACGGCATTATTGATTAGTGTATAAGACTTCCAATTAGCAGTTGGGTCTTTTCTCTTGATGTGCTACATCAATTAAATAATGTAATTGAAAACTTCGAAATTTTTCTGTTGACTGTATTATTAAATAATATAATAAAACTTTTGTATTTGATGACTTATAGAAAACTTCTCAAAGTACATTACCTATATAACTTGATAAACTAAGGAATCTCACAGACATACTATGCTCGGTAATCACTATAAATATAAGAAAAACCTTATTATCGTAATTCTTTTCGATGCTGCTATAAGAATATTTAATTCTTTTTAACTTCAGCTATGTTATAGGAGAGACTATATTTTGAAATATTCCAAAATATAACAAAATATATACTTCTTTTAGAAAAAAAAAATTGCGACATAATTTTTTGTTTAAATTAATTTTAAATTACAGAAAACCAGATCAAATTCCAGAAGAAATTAATTTTATTACATACGCAAAATGAACATATAAACTGTAATTGTTTTCAGATTTTAATGAATATTTGACTACTTCATTCGATAGGGATAGCGAAAGGTATGTTCTTTTAGAACATATGCCAGTCTCTGATAGGATATTATTTTATAAAGACTAAGTATGCCACACCTCAATACTTACTTTAATGTACTAATTTAAGTGGTCAAGAATAAACATGCCACAATTCATTTCTAACAGTCAAAGTGGTTCTTAAACGTAACATCAAAAAATATGTGAGATGAAAAATTGTAAAAAGATCACTATTATAAACAAGGATATTAATTTTTACAAACGACTTTATTTTCCTTATATTCTATTCATTCAATTCTTTGGTTTCTTATACTTTAGTAACTTGTGAAATATGTTAAGAAAAAATATATTTACAGAAATTTGAGGAGATATAGAGATAAAGAAAATAACAGCGTTTTATCAAACTAACACAGCTGAATTATTATTTTATTTTTTCCAACATTTCAAATAGAGTGTAAAATTTTTTCCATAACTAAGATAATTAATTGGCTTAAAAAGTGTTAATTTCAATTTAAGTGTGACAATTGTAAATAGAATATTCAATAACTTCATAAAGGATAACGAGATAAGGAGAAAGAAATGGAAAAACATATTTTATTTTATGGGCGCTATGGTCCTTCTCAATATTCGATAAAGGAAAACCATTCCATATCCATGCCCAATTAACACACTCACAGGGAATAAAACTGCCCTGCGGCTTCCGTAAAAAATTATTTATGGAATTCGCTTACAAAAAAAAACTCATACGAAAGACACCTTTCTGTTTTCGCCTTCCATAAACGAGAACCCTATCAACATAAAAAAAATCGGGTAGAAATTTTCGTAGCTATGCAAGATACATGATAAATAATTCATTACCTCAACGAATTCAGCCTGTACGTGCGCATAACAATTGAAAAACAAAGTTTTTAATGGCGTGTTATTCTGGCCGCCAAACAAAAACAATTCATCTACTTTCCTGATATATTTTGGAATATCGATGAATTTATCATTCGTGACTAAGTTACTCTTTTTTATGGGAGCCACGTGTAGTTTCACTTGCTTATTTATTTTAAGATGGATAAATATTGAATATTTCTGTGTACGTATTTTGTACACTTTTATCTTTATCAAAAGTTAAGCAACCACTCGATGAGAAGAGTTGTTTTGCTGATTAATTAGAATTCCATAGTGGTGTACGATTGGAATGCCACCTGATTTCATTCCAATCGTACACCGTATAGCTGCAAGTTTCCAGTATTAGGCATACGACTCATATCATTGTAAACTTTTGCAAAATAACTTCTTTGGATATATCCATACCAACCTGAAATATACTAATCTCATATATATTTCAGGTTAGTATGGATATATTCGGTCTCTTTCAAATATTACGATATCTGGGTGATTTTTCTTGCTAAGTTTTAAAGTGGTATAATTTTATACATATTTGAATGAGAATATAAATGTTTCGATCCTTTTTCTATGAAACATCAATGATTTAAAATAAGTTGATCGTATTTCAGATCTCACGTTTTTCGCGGCTTAAAACCGATAAATTGCAACTTTTCACCGTTTTTTGTATTTATGTGAAGTTAATTCTAACCTTATTTGAGGTTAATTTTAACTTTTGTAATTGATATTGTCATCATAGATCTTTTAACCCTTTTTTTGGTGTAGTAATTGTATATTCATAACTTACATGATTAAAAAAATCTGATCACGTGGAAACTTTACATACTTTTTCCAGTTAACAATTTCCATACGTTGTTAATGCTTACTTGTCATTAGTTTATGCTGTCAGTAATATTTTAATATCTACATTTTATCCAAAGAAATGTTAATTTATATTTAATTTTCTTATGGGGTTTATTAAATAAGAAAACCTAAAACAACATTTTTTTAATATAAATTAAATTTCAAATGAAGTGATTTTTACATATTCAATTTCAGAACTGGAAAGCTCTGCTTGAAGCGAAAAATTGAAAAATGCGTTTTAGGTAGAAAAAAACTATTTCAGCCAGAGAAAAGCCGAAATGAAAACAATTCGAGAAAAAAAATTAACAACTCAGGTTAATATGTTTCTCCATAGGTGATCTATTTCCAATTTATACAAAGTAAACATCTTCAAATAACATTAAGTTTAATATATTGAAATTATAGTAAATTGTGGTATCATTAATTAAAGGAGGTACCTTACCTGGGATGTATTAGGCCTGATGTGTGTAATACCTAGAACACAGAAAACATACATAAAACAGTTTGATTAATTTGATACTTCATTATTATATGAAAAGAAAATATAGGCATATTGGATGTAAGGTAGTCATGTGATTTGATGACGTCATGTATATCTTTGAAGTATGTTATGACCGTTATCTATACTACTATATAAAATGAAAACATTTCTTTGTCAGAGCTTTTTTTATTTCTTCGAGATTTTTGTGTTAAATGCCCATAACGTAATCAAAAATATAGGCTACATATCATCGCGGTGCGTTTTACAGAGATAGATAATTGACAAAAATATGATCTGGGACTCTACTGAAATATAAATTCGGGAACTCTACTTAAACGGTACAAGATAAAGTTGAGAGATATTGGTTTATGCACTGACTGATCATGTCGATATACCCCTAATTATGATGACCGATAAAATAATTCTATTCGGGTGAAACCGTATAGCACAGCCGATATTTTCTAATTTTCATTAAAAATAACTGTAAATTTTACTTTTTATATCATGTATTTTATTTTTATATTGATATGTTTTTATAAACATAAACCTTCTTTGTTAATCAAGATGCTACACTGTGCAGTAAAGATTTATTATTTTAAATTTATATTTTATGATTGTACATTAGGACTAATAAAATCTTATAATTTAAAACTAAGCTTATTATACTTTCGAAATTATTGAGAATACTAAACTCTTGTAATTCATTAAATTGATAAATCAACAAAATCCAAGAGTCAATACAATATTTATTTGTAAACTATTGATCTTAACAATGTGTTCAAAGAATGTAGGGAATTGCGTTTTTTATTTATTATATAGCAATCGCCTCACTATATAATTGCAAGTTTATTAAAAATAAGAATATTTTCCATACAAAAAATAATTATATCTTAATGAATATCTTCTACGAAATGAATATTTTCTTGAAAATATATATCCCTTTTTTAAAGCAACGTATAACTAAATCAATGATTACGTAATGTTTAGCCAAAGATTTTACCTTCTACTTGTTTATTAATATATAACTCATTCCATAATATCACAAAGGCTGGCACCACAGTAAACGTGCACGCTAAACAATTTACAGCTGCACCGTACCAAAGCAGCCTTGTTTGTGAACGCCTCCTTCCCTGCATACGGGCGCGTAGCCTCCCCCGCCCCAACGTCGCTTTGTTAACTTTCTCATACTTATGTCTGTAAGTAAATTGCGGTATGTTTTGTTAATTACATAGCAAACAAGTGTAAACATTCATTTAAGGTAGGTGAGTATTCTGGGAAGGAACAAGAAACTCTTCATTAATTAAGTCTTAAAATTTATTTATACACACAAAAAAGAAGCGGGGAGTGGGGCAATGATATACTTACGTATCGTCGGTACTACACTAACGGAACGTGATTATATTACTGATATAATATATCGCTGTTACATTTCTAAAAAGTTTTGACGGTTTTTGAAAAAGAAAATTATTTGCTTTTCAAAATATTTCTTAAAAATTATAATTTTGTTCGGGTTTATGAATTTGCTAATTTTCGTATTCTCAGCATATCTCTATTATTTATATTTCGACATTTATGTGTAATTCATTCCTTTGTAAGTTTTAAATGCGTACAACTTGTAGAAATATTTATTATTATTGTTTTCTCATTTGCAGGAATTTAGTTAGTTATATTCCGGGAAAATACTTTTTTACTAACAAATAACTTACTACGAAAACATAAAAAAATCGCGTATCTTGAAAGAGGTTCTGGTTATTGTATATGGAATTATTGTCATAACGAATATAGAATCTTTCCATATCTTTATGCACAATGGGGAAATTTCAAGGCGGAAATGAAGTGTGAGTGGATTTTTTGAATTGCATGTGACCTAGAGGACATCAACTGAAAAAACAAAGAAATAAAAAAACAATTTTTTAGAACTTTATGTAATATATAAGTAGATAGTCCAGGAAATATTTCTATAATTATCCGCGTAAATATGGCTCCCTCAATGGCTAAAATCAAAATTATGAAAAAATATCGATATCAGATGTTACCTAAACATTTATTGGAAAAGTGGAGTGGTAATTCCAAATACTATACTAAATTATATATACATATGTATATATATATATATATATATTATATATACATGTATATATATATATATATATATCTATATATATATATATATATATATATATATATATATATATATATATATATATATACATATATATACATTTTTTTTTTGAAAGATTATCGATATTTTTACGTCTGCGAAGTCAATTACAATAAAACAAAGCAAAAATAATTTTAATGTATATAAATGTTTTAAATGTACGTTTTTAAATGGTTTTAACAGTACTCTTACTTTTAGTTTCAGCTGAATTAAATTTATTATCATCCCTTTTAGGGTTCCGAAACTTTAGAGGAAAAATGGAACCGATATAAGATCACTCACGTGTCTTCGTCCGCCCGCCACAGTTGTTTTTCTCAGAAACTGGTTAAACTACCAAATTTCGCATATTGATAAAACATATTAGGCGATACAGAAGGGGCCCGAGTTTATCCGATTTAGCACCACTGACCCAAGTTTTACGGTTGATTTTGTTCAAAAGAAATTTCGACATCAAAAATTAGCCACAAATAAATATTTATAAATTGTTTGCACAACTATGTTGATCAATCAAAACCGTGTTGACCCATGGGAATAACGAAATAATTAAATTAAATTAAATTAGAAATGTAGATATATAAGCAATATATCAAATTTAATATATTTTAATTATATTCAGTTATAATTATTATTATTGAGTAATTAAATTCACTAAAATACTGCGGCAATAGCGGGAAACATTTTTTCGTTATCCAGGGATGTGCAAAAATTTGCCCACAATGGTATATACGTTTTTAAATCGCGAGGCGCGCACATGGATGTTGGAATTTAAAGTCGTGAAGAATTACAGGAAATAAAAAATTCCACTGGTTTTATAACCTTGACATATTTGTGCATAAATTGAAATAAAAAGAAACAGAGTTAACAATCACAAGTCAGTTATACAAATTTAAAAAAATGTTTTATTTTCATGACGTTCTTAACCATATTTTACCATTTTAGGCTATTTTCTACATATATCTGCGTTATAAAAGTAGTAGTTTTTTTATTTTAAATAATTTTACGATGCCCTGGAAATTTCTTTATGCTACAACTTTATTCAGTTTCACATAACTTGCCACTTCTCTTCCATGGCTCTAACAAAAATGGTATTTTTATCTTAAATAAAAACCCATAAGAAGTCTCATGGTTTTATATTAATTCGTTCAATTTCAGTAATATTTCCTTTTTTCCACGCAAATAAAGTAGAGAAGAAACATGTTAAAAAAAGATTGTCAAATAAATAGTGGAGACTATTTTATTTACAAATATTAATATTGCAAACCTTAGATTACTTCTAGTTTGTATCGCTAGTACATCATATGTGTTCTTTGGTATATTATTCTAGCAAAGTATGGTGACTTTTTGCTTGAAAAACTTTTTCACATAATGAATCGCAAAAAAATTTATAATATTCAATCGAATATATTTCAGCAGTAAAACTCGAAAATATTTATTTGGAAATTTTAAAGAGACAAATTAAATATTCGAATTTTTTTAAATTCCACATATAACATGGAGCATCTTTTGAAGGAGATAATTATAAGGGTCTAAATATATTTTGTTTTTCTAGTTTTTACTATTGTGTCTTCAGATGTATACTGAAAAATGTGCAAAAAAAAAAAATGTCTTCACCCCCTTGTATCCAAAATTGCTCAACTTAAAATTGAAAAAAAATATTTATAGGTCTACTCAAAAATTTTAGGTAAACTAAAGGGATGACTCTCCATTTAATTTTTTGAAATAAATACCATATTTTACGCTTAGAAAATATAAGGCAGACAATAATCTATTTAAGTTTTCCTACATTTAAAGCTGATTTTCTCGGAAAACATGCGACGTAGAAACTTGAATTAGGCATAGTAATACATCTTACTAACCGACATATTTTACCCTAGCTATTTTTACATAATTTTTAATTCAGAATTAAAGATTTATCAAATTAAAGAGGGTTATAAAAGTCATAATTTTTTTCGATTTGTATATCATGGTGTATCATTTAAAAGGGATTATTTTGACGAACACAAAAATATTTTTATTTCATAATTTTAAATCGCATAATTAAAACGATATTCCATGTTAAAAATAAAGAATTACACCTCTTATTTACGAAACTACTGAGCCCAAAAGCAAGAAAAAACAAGCTAGGTAAAATCTTACTACAAGATGAAAGAAAAATTATGCGATTGCCCTAGCTCTCATATTTTTTTAAATAATGGGGCATAATTCATGATTTTGAAAGGTTGAAAGGTACAGTACGCAATAAGTTTACGTTGTGAAAAATTAGGTCTTTTGATTATTTAACCGAAATACTATGTACTCATAAATATTCCCTCTGTTGTGCGAGTTATACTCGCATTTTTGTAAATTAGTTGCAATCATTTCTTTACATTATGAGCGCTAATATGCCTTAATCAATGACTACTCTCGGTTTGCTAGAATCAATTTTTTATACTTTTTAATGTTTTTAACCTTCAACCTTCAAAATTACTAATATATAAATTCACTGTTCTGATATAGTGATTTAAAGAAAAAGTTAACATCTTAAGCGTAATAATAATTAAACCGTATAAAATTACCTTTTTTCATAGACTGTTAACTTTATGTCTTACCGCTGTACTCAGGTATATATCGTTAATATAATTATATTCCGAATTAACATTTTTTAAGTTAAGAATATCTAAGATTATTACATTTATAAGATTATACAGTTTTAGTAGAAATCCTGTAAATTATTCTGTAATCTATGTATTATGTAATAATTCTAAGTCAATTTCTAATAAAAGCGAATTATATAAAACATATATTTATTTAGAATATTTATTGAAAAAGGAAAATGTACAAATTTTGCTTCATACAGTCATAAAGTATTCCCAGTTTTCAATTACTACCCCATTCGATAAATATTAGAGCCTTAATAAACTACTCCTCACGCAGATGGGGTAAAAAAGCAAACAGGAAACAGGAGCGCGAAGGAAGCCATGTCCGTACGCGGTAAGAGTGTATCGGAGGCAATATCGCCCGCGATCACGTATCATCAATAAGTCAGAGCAGCATGTGCTCGTATCGGGTTCCGTGACTTGTGTTGCCCAGCATCGCCGCGGCGGGGTTCGCCAGCGATGTTTGTATTAGGACAAGTGTTTTAAACAATCTTAGCAAATCTTTTTTGTGGATCCCTTTCTGTTCTTTTTTTAGGAATTTTGAATCTAATGTTTGCAATAGCAATAGTTAGTTTAATCAGAATCGTAATGTAAAAATATTAACGACATTATAAATTCCCAAAATTGGGTTTCTTTCATGAATTAATTTTAATCTTGATTTTAAAAGTTCTTTACTTTTTGGCCTTTATCAACATACGTTGCTGAACTATATATCGACAACATAATTTTAATAAAACGTTCACAATTTATCAGATCCTTACATAGCCTCTTTCTTCCACTCTCGTCGGTATTTACATTGCAAAAATATAGCAATTGCTGCCAAGTTGTATCTAGTAATGTGCACGATTATAAAATAGACACAAAAAATATAAAAATAAGTTATTGAATTGTGGTGAATTTTTCACATCCCTAGAGAAGGAATTGTTTTGACGATTATTTTTTTCCTTTACGTCACTTGCAAGTTATATTGGACGTTCCATTTAATGCATATAAAGTAAGCCGAATAATCTAAAGTTGTAATTTACATATTAAAATGAGGGAAGATTTTATTGTTAAAAACAATTATTATAGTGTAAAAGTAATCTAAACCGCGCTATAAAAAAAAAAAAAAGAAACGGTATTTTTTTAAATAACGAGTTATGACAGAATTATTTTGACACTTCGACACTTTCGACAAATGACAAAGGGCTGCTGATTACGTTTAAATTTTTGCAGCTCCGTCACAGAGTATATACTGAAGTTTCCCTTATGCTTGCTCATTGGCGATTTTTATAGACAATTGGTGTCTACACGGACTGATTTTACCCAAGGCATGATTCTTTCCATATATTTCGAATTTTGTATACCTAATTAATATGCGACAAGTGCGAAGGCATATTGTATCCTCGCTATCAACCCGTTTATAACAACACTTGGACGATTGTATGCAAAATTATATACTCTATTGACACAATTAATTCATTACTTCCGCCAATTCTGAGACACCCAAATTTTACCAAAGGCTAATCGAATTTTTCCAAATGCTGCTAACCAAATAAACATCTTGACTCAAAATAAATGTAGCAAAATGTTTATGTCCCTTTTTATGAGATGAGCCTAGTTTAGGTTTAAATTTCTACATAGTTAATATTTAATTTTTTTTCAGTTACCTTTGGATGGACTAACTTTTAATCTATATTTTATATTATTAAGTTCACAAGCTACTAGTAATGAATATTACGACATTGTACCATTAATGCTGAAAGTTAGCTTTTAACTTATTTTTTATGGCATACTATGCATTAGGTTAATATTTCATGTTTATTTCTTTATTATTTAATATAAAAATATTATAATGTGTTAAGACTGGGTAACAACCCTAATTGATTTCCTTATATACTTTTTTTTTGTATATGCTTATACGTTCTGCGGTATAAAATAATTTTTCTGTAATCGCAATAGTATTTATGAATATTGTGGACCAAGTTTAAAATGTGGACAATAGTTATATTATCCGGATAATATGAATAACGTCCAGTCAAATCAAGCAAAATTAATTTTAATAAATAGTTATTTATATATGTATGTTATCACATTTTCTGGTCACTACTATAATTTTGTTTTATAATTCTAAGTTAATCAGAAATAGAAAGCTTGGTCTGTGAACGGTCATAGATAAATAAAAGCAGAGAATATTGAATAAATTTGGCGTTAATTTTGCAGAAATCCATTATTCACAATTAAATGAAACTACGTGATGAAATATTATTTTTGCTTTCTTTAAATTTTTTACCACGACCTTAACAAAGATCTTTACTAATAGCCCTTCCTGAAGATATTGTCATACAATGAAACCTAGGTCATTGTAAAGAACTTAAAGAAAGTAGAAATAATACTACATCACGTAGTTTGATTTATTTGTGAAATAGGCGAATAGTTAAGATTAGTTAAACATTTTTTTAATCCTCTCTTGCACCTTGAAGTAATTATTTTTTATAAAAAAAAGAATAGAAATATCTTATCATTTATAGCGACAGGAAAAAAACTCATAAAATATTATTTCTTATGATTAATCAAATACATATCGGAGAGAAAATGTTTCCGCCTTTTAAAATATACTATTCTTCTTATTAGTTATTAAATTAAACAAGAGAAACTATTAATAATTAATGTTCGAACATTTTTTGTGACAGGTTAATATGACAATAACCAAGAAGTTTAACAAAAACTAATTTGGTTTTGTGTCGGATATATCACCTCGTCTAGTTCATATTATACAAATTATACCACTAAATTATACCACAACATTTTAAAACAGTGTATTAATATAACTTCAATAAAATATTCTGTGGCGTATGAGGAATGTTATAATAAACCTAATTACCACATATCTTTTCATCATTCCGACCGATCGAGTTTAAACTATGTTATGATATAAATATATTTAGCACATAAGAGATGTAGATAACTAGAATCTCCGTTTATATAATTTACTTTAAGAACTAGTACAATTATAAATATAAAATTTAATAATTTTTGTTGCTTTCAATGAATTAAAATCACATATCTAATTTCACATTTGAATTTACAATTTTGTAGGTTTCATGAGAAAATAGGTAATTTTTTTCACAAATAAATTAAATTAAAACCACGTCATTTCCTTCACAAAATTAGGAAAAAATGTTTTTCAGACCTTCGTAATAAGCCCCTTCAAACTATACCCCAAGCTAAACCCAAAACTAAAAAAATATCGGGTACATAATAGGCCCATTTCTATTTACCAATTTCATAAGGATATATACTAGCCTCGAATTTATTTTGCAAAAAGTAAAAATGATTATGGTCAAAAAGTGAAACTGATTACTGCTTAATTCACAAACAAGAAATTCTTTGATGTTCTTTGATCTGCAATAAATGTTTATGTGATTATTATAACTAAGATATTTAATACATCAATTACAAAATTATGCTTCTTTCTCGTTCAAAAAAATCTTATATTTATTTCGTCCTACAAGGATTTTGTTCTAATCCTGGCCTTGTCCTCTTGAGTTTAAGTCTGAGAGTTTACGATTAGTATTTTTTTTAAAATGAATAACTACTTTTTAACAACTTCAAATCTGGTTATAAATTGTGCCAAAGTACAAAAATATCTTGGGCAACGTCTTAGTATTAATTATCTATGCCCAAAAATAAATAATACTCGTTATTAACATACTCCCCAATTTAGTAAAAAATTTAATGTTTGAGTTCTAACATTTCATAAACTTACTTGAATCCTATTCCCAAAAGTTTTAATCATATTCAAAGGACAGTAAACGAGAACTCAGGTAATTTAATATCAACTGGGTGAACTGGTATTGTATCTGAAATGCTTGAGACATTGTGCTCTGCCCATTCTTGTTTAAATTTGTGGAGTACAGAAAACAATAAATAAGTCGGTTGTATTTAATATATGGGTCTACATAAATTACACCTTAAAGCACACTTTAATATTTTTTTTGATCTAATTAGCTCCTTTGTCTATTTTTAAGAATTTAAAAATTACAGTTACCAAAGCCGAAATGTTACCAAGTCTTCTTAAGGAATCTTTAAATCGGTATCTGATCTAGAACGTAAGCCTAACACCTCCTTGTGCTATAATTGTGATACTATAATAAATATTATTTAGAAATTTAATAATATTATATACAAGAAGATTACAGAATATCGATTGTAAAATTGCATGTTTTTTCAAGATTGTCGATTATGAGTAACCTTTTGAATTTAATTTAATAATTTTCAAACGCATCTTAATTATTTTTAGTACTATTTAATATACTAAGATATTTCCACTTTAAGCAATTTTGAATGTACCTAATTCTTATTAAGATATAATTACTTAATATAAAAATGAAAGAGTACATAATCACTGATAAAACTAAAGTAAGATTACGTTTCAACGAGGAAAGAGAGAAGACCGTCGGTTTAGGTGTTTGTGTGGAACTATCAAACGTGTATTTATGTACCAATGCATGGGAATCGACGCATAAATGTTGTTTTGAGAGACCTTTGTTTTAAGTACAAAATAAACTACATATCGTCCTA
Source organism: Druceiella hillmani (assembly GCA_039881145.1). Taxonomy (NCBI): domain Eukaryota; kingdom Metazoa; phylum Arthropoda; class Insecta; order Lepidoptera; family Hepialidae; genus Druceiella; species Druceiella hillmani. The sequence goes on from JAYKKI010000001.1 coordinate 19,063,433, forward strand.
CTCATATATCTGCCTAACTTTCTGTCAGTTGAAGTAATTGTGTAAAAAAAATAAATTTAATGACAAAAAGGTTGCTTTTAAAATGCAACATTTTGTTAAATATGCTAAGTACATTAAACTGTTAATTTTCGAATAGCATCTTTGAGTATCCCTTGTGGCCACTATTGATTACGTACTCAAATATGTGCTTTAAGAATAATACCAACTTATTTCGATTTTTATATGGTTCCCAAACATACATTAATTTGTATTTTATATAACATAGCGTTTACACGTAAAACATTAGTAATTTTTTTTTGATCTTTGAAATTAAAATGCATTTCAAACCTTACGTAAAGCGTTCTGACTGGATCTTCTCAGTCTCTGGATATTTATGTAATTGTTATCTAGACGTCACAACATTATAATTTTATAATTATTCATATTTCGTCATGTACTATATGCAGATTGACCAAGTCGCAATTAACTACTGATTGTCTTAGAAGTTTAATTTTTGTTAATAAGTAAATTATGAAATCTAACGTTTCAGTTTTTGCCTTTATTTCTTGAATCTAAATAAAAATTCAGGCAACTTAAAATTTGTTAGCATATTCTATCTAATAACTTTAATATGTGTGGAAAGCTAATGAAAAAACAATGAATGTGGCATAAAAGTTGAATAGGGGTGAAAGGAAGCTTGCAATTTCAAATCATTTTTCTTTTTCAAAATGAGTGCGGATTTTCTACATGGGATGTATCATTGTTTCTTGCTTCCATATTTTATTATTATTTGTAGGTATATTATCTAATACAGTCACCAGCTTAGTGATCTTGTTGAGGCTACGTGTTAAACTAAGAGATTATGCCTAAACGTAAATGGATATTTTAAGAATATTGTATAGGTAGATAAGTTTTCTAAATAAAATCAATTAAATAATTTTCAAGTATATTAACACAATACGAAGAATAGGAAGCTAAAGTAAAACTCGACCGGTTTAATGGTACAATTGTCTTTCAATCAATAATACCATCGGACAAGTTTGATGTATCGACCACCTTATCTGTGTCTTACCTTATATATGCTCGCCAATATCTTTGTGTTCATGTGGTTTCCATGCACTTTGTTATACTTTTATTGTACGATTTAGTAGAAATATATAATTGGAAAGGAGAATTGCGACAAATTTTCAATCTTTTTTAAGATAATATCACCCTTTAAATCCTATTTATTTACAGAATATTTGGATTCAAAATGATTTTTACCTTGTTTATAATCCAAATCTTGTTTGATGTTACTTTATGGATTAATAAAGATTTATTGACAGATATATTAGTTAGCTTAACTGTTTTATAACCTTAAAGTGGTATGCAAAAAATTACAACGATAAAATTACTATTCTTTGTAAAATACCTATAGAAAATAGTACCATAATGCGTCTCAAATAGGTAGTTAATTCATTTGCATACAAAAATGTAGTACTTTCAAAACAAATATATAAATTAGTTGATCAAAGACGATGCCCTAATTCAAGAAGTCATCTTCATATTTACAAACATCATTTATATTATCTCCATACGAAAATACTGATTGTTGTGAATCGAATTATTTAACGCTCTTGGAATGATAAAGTTATTCTTAAGAATTTTAAAAAAATTTATATTTATTTTAATTTGAAACAAAATCGAATGTCAATTTTTTTAAAGGAATAATCCCTATTATTATAAGGTATTGACGTCTAGCACGTGCTTCTTCATAATCTCATATCCAAGAAATTGTAATTTTTGTTTCTATTTACACTTTAATTACAATGAGTAAAGTATTTATCATATTTAACCTTAATACATATTATAAAAACAAAGTCCCTGGATTACCTAACTGTCCGTATATACGATCCTATCCTATGACCGCTGAATGAAATTTTTCCGGTTTTCTGTAAAAGATAGATTGATCCATAAGGAAAGTTTAAATGTCTATTTTAAGAAATTTACCCGAGCTGTGAAGATGAATGTTGAGTAAATCGGCAAGAATATACTCATCGGAGAGGTATATTGTGGTGCGCTGTTTAAATCGTTAAAGATACGTGGGAACAATATATGGCTAAATTATTCTTTTTAAAAATTCTGGATTGAAGTCCACGATATATTACATAAAATGTGTGGAAACACCCTGTGTGCAAATATTACATAAAATCCATTATAAACGTTATACTCTCTGTAAAAACCTTTTATCAATTCAATTTTCTTAGGACTTCTTATGCAAAACGGTTTTCATTTTGGTTAAATACAATTTTACCTTGATCATACTCAACATATATGATGGTGTTTTTGGGTATGCAAATTATACGCGCTGGTTTTCATACATTGAAACGGGATCTGAGAGTGCGTTAGTAATCTTTGCCTACCCGTGAGAGGCGGGTCGCTGGTATTTTATAAAGTTAAAAATTAGTTTTTTTTACTCAATATACTAAGTTTAAATGTAAAAGTTTGTTATACGTGTGAAATCAAATTTTTGAATACTAGTTAGGTAGTTATGTAAGTCTAAATGAATATAGAAGTAAAAGTGTCTTATATCATCAAACGAATTAAAAAATAAATAATTTTGTTATTTTGTTAAGCCTAGGTATTTAGCTGTTGTGCTCATATATGTAATGACATACGAGTACTCAGCTAAACACTTGACAACTCATTATATATTTTATTTATATATTTTTGTATTTATTATTATATAACATGTTAAATGAATTAGTTACGGTTTATAATATTAACTTTTGATTCGATACACCGCAAGTAAATAAATATTTCACATTCTTAATTGGATAAGCAAGCAAATTGACGGGGAATTTTAGTAAAACAAGTATTACGAAGATTTAAGGTTGTCCAAATGAATACTATGACATTTTTAATTTAGTTGGCTCGATTCTTGTCTGTTAAACCTGCTTATATTAACTTGTAATCTAAAAACGCATGTATTATTTTAAGCAACACAAAGTAAAAACACTACTACTCGTGACGTGCAATTGCGCTAAGTAATTTGCTAATTTCAAAGTTAAAATATGCATTATAAAAAATATGTGAAAAATTTAAATGATGGTGATTATATAGCTTAACATGGACAGATAGAGTTTACCTTTATTTTATAAAATTATATAGATTGAGTTAAGATTGGAAAAATTATAACAATACCTAATGTTTTCAAAACCAAATGGACATCAAGTTCTTTAATTATCAAGATTAATAAAATGAAGTAGCCAATTTACATCATCGCGTTTGCAATAATGGAAGATTGACTTAAGGTAATTTATTATTTTAAGAATCACTTCAATTCATGGAGAAATTTTATATTTTAATAATATAAAATTTAGAATTAATTTAAAACTAATTTTGCTTATCACAAGATTACAGTTCAAAGATTATTATAATTTTTAAAGATGGGTCCATCGACGTATAAATATGGATCCAACACCTATATTAATTTTATTTCAAAGCTGATATTTAGATATAAATGAAAGAGCAACTTATTTTCTCACTTCTGAGGATTTAACTTTAAGTTTGAGGTTTGAGTTTTAAATTTAAGTTTGAGGTTCAACACATAAAAGGATAAAACATATGCTCAAAGCTATACGAAGTAAAAATATTGTATGATCCTAATAAAACAATATTACATTGGTTAATAAATATTGTTTTTTTTAAATAACTCAAATGGGGTGAAACGGAATTCGAAGTTTTTAATAGAGTAAAATTCTTTATCGATTCTGTTAATTGAAACTTCATGAAAATATTTTGAAAATGCAATTATGTTTAGAAAAGTATATTTTAGCTAAGAATCTGTTCATTACAAAACGATAGCAAAAACTGTTTTTAAAGTTGTTGTTGGTTAAAGTGTGTTTATGATATTCCACTTTCTATTCGCTTTTTAATTTTTTTTTAATTATTACGAAATAAACTTTTCAAACATTTCTATTAACTGGAATTTGTATTGGTGTTTGAATTTGTATTTATTTTGTTGTTTGTTAACTTTATTTGCCTCATGATCTCGACCTCTTATTATTTTAATTCTCTTTACTGTTTTATCACGTAGAGGATGGTTACCTAATTATCGTACGGCAGCGTTATTCCAAAATCAATATACCAATAAGAAATATGTTTTATGGCAAGTTACATGTGAAAAAGAAACTGTCTATTCTCGTTTTATAATAATTATTTGAGGGGGAGAAAATTTCCCCTATATATCCTTTTGCTCTCTTTAGTCAACATTTAGCGGATGAATACGGAAAAATAGAGATAGGGAGGCTAAATTTTTTTGGAAACAATCGAGGGGATTAACGCTTATATTCATCTTAAGGATACTGTGGGTATGCAGATACTGACGCATATCGTCAGTATCTTGCCTACCCACAGTTGGGTAATATAAGAGATATTTCATCATTTACTTATGGACCAAGATATGTACAAGAAACAACAGAAGATGCTGTGATATATGTACGTCATTATGGATACGTATGCCATAGTGGTGTTTATAATTCATAATACTGAACTTAGACAGTTATCTATATAAATTTAGTTACGTACAGTTTGCAGAATATCCATAGAAATTATTTCTATTACTAAGAAATATATATACATATACACACACATATATATTTGTATATGTATATATTTTCTAACTTATTCTTATATTATTTATTTTCTGTTATGTTAAATAGGAATGTAAGTGTGTTCTTTGTTTGTTTGTTGTATTTTCAGGGTTCTATCAATTATTCTAGCAACTCTAATTCTATTAATTACTCTATTATTTTCCATGAAAATGATGTAACTTTCATTATGGAGATAACCGTAAAAACTGTTTATCCCCTGAAAAACTAATACCACGTGAGCGACATTGCACACAACAGCTAAGTTTATATAAATACAAACAAAAACGACAAATGAAAAAGATGAAAAATAATACTCCTGAAGAGACTTAATCAATATCTCCATTCCGAGTAAACTGATGTAAACGAATAGAGGAAGTTAAATAAAACATTTCGATTAAATTTACTACCAAATTTTTTTATTGTTCGCAGCGAGCAAACGTGAAGTTCCAGAAACCACAGACTATCCCAAAAGACTGATAAATCTTATTACGAGCGTTCAATCAGGTAAATGAAGCGATTCATCAAAGATAACCTCAATTACTGACTTAATCACCACCTTTAGTATAATATTGCTACCCGCACTATGCCTAGAAATATGATTTATTTAAAACAAACACAATTGCCAAAAAATAAATTACTAAATATTCATAATGCCAAATATCATTTGTACAAGACACACTATTAAAAAAGAATTGGTAAGAGGTTAATGTATTTCTTGCGTTTATGGCTTTATTTCTTAGTATTTTACATCTTCTATCAGCAATTACGTTCTTTCTTTAAATGTGTTACATCAATTAAATAGTGAAATTGAAAAATTTTAAACTTTCCTATTGACCGTTATATTGTTTAAATAATAAACGTTTCGTAATTCAAAACTTTTAGAAAACTTCACTAAGTACATTATCCGAAAACATATTTCACTTTATGAATTTTGGATATAAATAACGATTAATATATAACGTTATAAATAACGATGATTTCATTAAAAATGTCATCAAGTTTATTATCATAGTTTTCCAGATGCTACTATAATACTATTAGATATTCCATTTTTACTTGTCTTTTCACTGTTTTTTTCACTGTTTAGTCTGTTAATTTTTTGAAATAAACTTTTTAAAAATTTCTAGTAATTAGAATTTGTAATGGTGTTCACATGGATTTTATAGTTGGTTTAATTTATTTAGCTCACGATGTTGACACACACAGAGGATAGTTACTTAATTATAATATCGCAACGCTGCATTCAGAATCAATATACCTATAAAAAGGTAAGATCTATTGCTAGATAACCGTGAAAAGAAACTGTCTATTCTTTTGTTATTATTATGTAAGGAGAAGAGAAATCTGTCTGCATACTTTTGTGCTCTTTTTCTTGATATTTGAAAATAGAGATAAGAAATCAATTTCTTTTGAAAACGATTAAGGGAATGCTCATGCTCATGTGCTTATATTTCCTTTAAGGATGCCATTAGTAGATAAGATACTGACGCTGAACTATTGGGTAAAATAATAATAATGTCATCCTCATTCACATGATGAATCAATATATTTACAAGAACCCATCGAAGGTGCCATGGTCTATGTTTGTCATTATGGGTAATAGTATTATTAAGATCACGTCTATATTTCATAATCTGAACCTAATTATACAATTATCTATTTAACCTTAGTCATGTAGAGTTTGCAGGATCGCCCTAGATTATATTCCTGATGTATCAATATTTTGCATATCAAAAACCTACTTTAATTTTTATAATATAAGTTAGGAAAATTATATCTAAATTATTCTAACTGATATAATATTAGTTAAAGTAAGTTTGTTAGTTTGTTTTATTTTCTCGTTTATTCTCGCAATTATTCGACTATGTTCCCTGAATTTTGGCACGCATACAAACTGTGTTATTTAAAAAAGCATAAAATACTTTCATCCCAGGAAAATACGAATACCAAGCAAGCGAAGTCACAGAAAACTGCTAAGGTAATACAAATACAAACAAAAACGATAGATAAAAAAGTAATACCCCTAAAATAAAATATTTAATTAATTACGCCTCCGCTTCAAATAAACTGACGCAAACGAATAGGTTAGGTTAAACAAAAATATCAATTAAATTTTATACCAAATTACTTTATAGAGCGTAGCGGGAGTTATAAAGTTGCACGAAGTAAGCCTGCAGTAGGTCCCAAAAGGTTGATAGATTTTATTACGAGCGTTCAAACAGGTAAATGAAGCCATACATCAAAGATGACCTCAATTACTGACTTAATAACCACTACCAAAATGATATTGCTACCCACTCCAGTGACAGTAACACAATTTATTTACGCGAAACACAATAGCTAAGAAATAAATGACTAAATGTTGATGACTCAAAAAATTATGGCATTACGATTAAAAATAAGACAGTTCAAATGCATTATAAACTTTTATTAAAAGTGTTGTGATGAACTAGAATATGGATAAACAAATGTAAGAAATTAAGGTAACAACTCATTTATCTTACAAAGGAATTTTTTCAATATTGTTGTAAACGACACGACCATTGTTGAAGGGTTGATAAGGTAATATATTTCTTGTATTTATGGTCTTATTGACTTTCGTGTCAAGTCTTCATTAAGTAGCCCTTAAAAAGTACATTATTAAAAAAAATTGCATTCATGGCTTTGTTAGCTCACCTGTTAGCTCTTTGTTTAATAGTTTCACATAAACTTTTGCATTACGGCATTATTGATTAGCGTATAAGACTTCCAATTAGCAGTTGGGTCTTTCGATGTGCTACATCAATCAAATAATGAAATTGAAAACTTCGAAATTTTTCTGTTGACTGTATTATTAAATAATATAATAAAAGTTTTGTATTTGATGACTTATAGAAAACTTCTCAAAGTACATTACCTATATAACTTGATAAACTAGGGAATCTCACAGACATACTATGCTGGGTATTCACTATGAATATGAGAATTCTTTTTAAACATGTTATAAATCTTATTATCGTAATTTTTTTCGGTGCTACTGTAAGAATATGGAATGCTTTTTAACTTTACCTATATCACAGGAGAGACTATATTTTGAAATATTCCAAAATATAACAAAATATACACTCCTTTTAGAAAAAAAAAATTGAAACACTATTAAATTAATTTTAAATTACAGAAAACCAGATCGAATTCCAGAAGAAATTAATTTTATTACATACGTGAAATGAACATACAAACTGTAATTGTTTTTCAGATATTAATGAATATTTGACTACTTCATTCGATAGGGATAGCGAAAGTTATGTTCTTTTAGAACATATGCCAGTCACTGATAGGATATTATTTTATAAAGACTAAGTATGCCACACCTCAATACTTACTTCAATGTACTAATTTAAGAGGTCAAGAAGAAACATGCCACAATTCACTTCTAATAGTGGAACTGGTTCTTAAACGTAACATCAACAAATATGTGAGATGAAAAATTGTAAAAAGATCACTATTATAAACAATGATATTAATTTTTACAAACGACTTTATTTTCCTTATATTCTATTCATTCAATTCTTTCGTTTTTTATACTTTAGTAACTTGTGAAATATGTTAAGATAAAATATGTTTACAGAAATTTGAGGAGATATAGAGATAAAGAAAATAACAGAGTTTTATCAAACTGATACAGCTTAATTATTAATTTATTTTTCCAACATTTCAAATAGAGTGTAAAATTGTTTCGCTAACTAAGATAATTAATCAGCTTAAAAAGTGTTAATTTCAATTTAAGTGCGACAATTGTAAACAGAATATTCAATAACTTCATAAAGGATAAGGAGATAAGGAGAAAGAAATGAAAAAAAATATTTTATTTTATGGGCGCTATGGTCCTTCTCAATATTCGATAAAGGAAAACCATTCCATACCCATGCCCAATTAACACACAGTGAAGAAAACTACACTGCAGCTTCAGTAAAAAATTATTTTTGGATTTCGCTTACAAAAAAAACCTGATACTAAAGACACCTTTCTGTTTTCGCCTTCCATAAACGAGAACCCTATCAACATTAAAAAAAATCGGGTAGAAATTTTCGTAGCAATTCAAGATACATGATAAATAATTCATTACCTCAACGAATTCAGCCTGTACGTGCGCATAACAACTGAAAAACAAAGTTTTTAATGGCGTGTTATTCTGGCCGCCAAACAAAAACAATTCATCTACTTTCCTGATATATTTTGGAATATCGATGAAGTTATCATTCGTGACTAAGTTACTCTTTTTTTATGGGAGCCACGTGTAGTTTCGCTGGCTTATTTATTTTAAGATGGATAAATATTAAATATTTCTGTCTACGTATTTTGTACACTTTTATCTTTATCGAAAGTTAAGCATCCACTTGATGAGAAGAGTTGTTCGGCTGATTAATCGGAATTCCATAGCCGATGGAAAACCTGATGGCATTCCAATCGCACACCGTTTAACTGATAGTTTCCAGTATTAGGCATACGACTCATGTCATTGTAAACTTTTGCAAAATAATTTCCTTGGATATCCAAACTAACCTGAAATATACTAATCTCTCAATAAACTCGGTCTCCTTCAAAAACTACGATATTTGGGTGATTTTTCGTGCTAAGTTTTAAAGAGGTATAATTTTATACATATTTCAATGCGAATATAAATGTTTCGATCCTATCAATGATTTAAAATAAGTTGATCGTATTTCAGATCTCACTTTTGTCGCGGCTTGAAACCGATAAATTGCTGTTTTTTACAGACGTATTTGTGAGGTTAACTCTAACCTTATTTGAGGTTAATTTTAATTTTTGTAATTGATATTGTCATCACAGATCTTCCAATCCAATTGTTTCGGTATAGTAACTGTATCTCTCATAACTTACATGTTGTAAAAAATCTGATCACATGGAAACTTTACATACTTTTTCCAGTTAACAATTTCCATACGTTGTTAATGCTTAGTTATCATTAGTTTATGCTGTCAGTAATATTTTAGAAAACAATTGGAGGAAAAAAATTAACAACTCAGGTTAACATGTTTCTCCGTAGGTGATCTATTTCGAATTTATAAAAAGTAAACATCTTCATATAATATGAGATTTAATACACTTTAAATTATAGTAAATTGTGGTATCATTAATTATAGGAGGTGGCACCTTACCTGGGATGTATTAGGCCTGACGTGTGTTAATACCTAGAATACAAAAAACATGCATAAAATAGTTTGATTAATTTGATACTTCATTATTATATGAAAAGGAAATAGGGCATATTGGAAGTAAGGTCATATGATTTGATGACGTCCTGTATATCTTTGAAGTATGTTATGATAGTTTCCTATACTACTCCATAAAATGAAAACATTTCTTTGTTAGAGCTTTTTTATTACTTCGATATTTTTGTGTTAAATACCCATAATTTAAGGAAAAATATAGGCTACATATCATCGCGGTGCGTTTTATAGAGATAGATAATTGACAAAAGTATGATCTGGGACTCTACTGAAATATAAATTCGGAACTCTACTTAAACGGTACAAGATAAAGTTGAGAGATATTGGTTTATGTACTGACTGATCATGTCGATGTACCCCTAATTATGATGAGCGATAAAAAAATTCTATTCGGGTGAAACCGTATAGCACAGCCGATATTTTCTAATTTTCATTAAAAATAACTGTAAATTTTACTTTTTATATCATGTATTTTATTTTTATATTGACATGTTTTTATAAACATAAACCTTCTTTGTTAATCAAGATGCTACACTGTGCAGTAAAGATTTATTATTTTAAATTTATATTTTATGATTGTACATTACGACTAATAAAATCTTATAATTTAAAACTAAGCTTATTATACTTTCGAAATTATTGAGAATACTAAACTCTTGTAATTCATTAAATTGATAAATCAACAAAATCCAAGAGTCAATACAATATTTATTTGTAAACTATTGATCTTAACAATGTGTTCAAAGAATGAAGGGAATTGCGTTTTTTATTTGTTATATAGCAATCGTCTCACTATATAATTGCAAGTTTATTAAAAATAAGAATATTTTCCATACAAAAAATAATTATAGGAAATGAATATCTTCTTGAAAATATATATTCCTTTTTTAAAGCAACGTATAACTAAATCAATGATTACATAATGTTTAGCCAAAGATTTTAACTTCTACTTGTTCATTAATATATAACTCATTCCATAATATAACAAAGGCTGGCACCACAGTAAACGTGCACGCTAAACAATTTACAGCTGCACCGTACCAAAGCACCCTTGTTTGTGAACGCCTCCTTCCCTGCATACGGGCGCGTAGCCTCCCCCGCCCCAACGTCGCTTTGTTAACTTTCTCATACTTATGTCTGTAAGTAAATTGCAGGATGTTTTGTTAATTACATAACAAACAAGTGTAAACATTCATTTAAGGTAGGTGAGTATACTGGGAAGGAACAAGGAACTCTTCATTAATTAAGTCTTAAAATTTATTTAGACACACAAAAAAGAAGCAGGGAGTGGGGGGAATATATTTACGTATCGTCGGTACTACACCAACGGAATGTGATTATATTACTGCTATAATCTATCGCTGTTACATTTCTAAAAAGTTTTGACGGTTTTTGAAAAAGAAAATGATTTGCTTTTCAAAATATTTCTTGAAAAAATTTAACTTTGTTCGGATTTATGAATTTGCTAATTTTCATGTTCTCAGTATACCTTTCTTATTTAGATTTCGACATTTATGTGCAATGCGTACAACTTGTAGAAATATTCTTTTCTCATTTGCAGGAATTGAGTTATATTCTGGGAAAAAACTTTTTTACTAACAAATAACTTACTACAAAAACATAAAAAATCGCGTATCTTGAAAGAGCTTCTGGATATTGGATATGGAATTCTTTTCATAACGAATATAGAATCTCCATATCTTTTTCAATTACTACCCCATTCTATAGATATTAGAGCCTTAATAAACTACTCCTCACGCAGATGGGGTAAAAAAGCAAACAGGAAACAGAAGCGCGAGGGAAGCCGTGTCCGTACGCGGCAAGAGTGTATCGGAGGCAATATCGCCCGCGGTCACGTATCATCAATAAGTCAGCGCAGCATGTGTTCGTATCGGGTTCCGTGACTTGTGTCGCTCCTGCATCGCCGCAGCGGGGTTCACCAGCGATGTTTGTATTAGGACAAGTGTTTTAAATGATCTTGGCAAATATTTTTTGTGGATCGCTTTCTATTCTTTCTTTAGCAATGTTGAATTTATTGTTTGTAATAGCAATAGTTAATATTAACCACTTCATAAATCCCCGAAGTTGGGTTTCTTTTATGTATTAATTTTTAGACTCGGTTTTAAAAGTTCTCTCTTTTTTGGCCTTCATCAATATACGTTACTGAACTATTTATCGACCACATACTTTTAATAAAACGTTCACAATATATCAGATCCTCACATAGCCTTTTTCTTCCACTCTCGTCAGTATTTATATTGCAAAAATATAGGTAATTCATGCCAAGTTGTATCTAATAAAGATATACGAATATAAAATAGACCCAAAAGAAATAAAAATAAATTATTGAATTGTGGTGAATTTTTCACATCCCTAGAGAAGGAATTGTTTTGACGATTATTTTTTTCCTTTACGTCACTTGCAAGTTGTATTGGACGTTCCATTTAATGCATAGAAAGTAAGCCGAATAATCTAAAGTTGTAATTTACGTATTAAAATGACGGAAGATTTAATTGTTAAAAACAATTATTATAGTGTAAAAGTAATCTAAACCACACTATAAAGAAAAAGAAAAAAAGAAACAGTATTTTTTTAAATAACGCGTTATGACAGAATTATTTTGACACTTCGACACTTTCGACAAATGACAAAGGGCTGCGGATTACGTTCAAATTTTTGCAGCTCCGTCACTAAGTACATACTGAAGTTTCCCTTATGCTTGCTTATTGGCGTTTTTTATAGACAATTAGTGTGTACACGGACTGATTTTACCCAAGGCATGATTCTTTCCATATATTTCGAATTTTGTATACCTATTTAATATGCGACAAGTGCGAAGGCATATTGTGTCCTCGCTATCAACCCGTTTATAAACAACACTTGGACGATTGTATGCAAAATTATATACTCTATTGACACAATTAATTCATTACTTCCGCCAATTCTGAGACACCCAAATTTTACCAAAGGCTAATCGAATTTTTCCAAATGCTGCTAACCAAATAAACATCTTTACTCAAAATAAATGTAGCAAAATATTTATGTCCCTTATTATGAGATGAGCCTAGTATAAGTTTAAATTTCTACATAGATAATATTTAATTTTTTTTAGTAACCTTTGGATGGACTTACTTTTAATCTATTTTTTATATTGTTAAGTTAACAAGCTACTAGTAATGAATATTACGACATCATACTGTTAATGCTGAAAGTTAGCTATTAACATATTTTTCTTCATGGCATACTGTTCATTGGGTTAGTTTTTCATGTTTATTTATTTATTATTTAGCACAAAAATATTACAATGTGTTATGAATGCTTAACAACCCTAATATATTTCCTCATACACTTTTTTTCGTATGTGCTTATGCGTTCTGCGGTATAAAATACTTTTTTTGTAATCACATTAGTGTATATGAATATTACGGACCAAGTTTGAAATGTGGATAATATTTATATTATCCGAATAATATAAATAACGTTCAGTCAAATCAAGCAAAATTTATTTTAATAAATTGTTATTTATATATAGATGTTATCATATTTTCTGATCACTGCTATGATTTTGTTTTATTATTGTAACTTAATCAGAAATAGAAAGCTTGGTCTGTGAACGGTCATAGATATATAAAAGCAGAGAATATTGAATATATTTTGTAGAAATTCATTATTCACAATTAAATGAAACTACGCGACGTAGTATTATTTTTGCTTTCTTTAAATTGTTTATCACGACCTAAGCAAAGATCTTTGCTAAAAGCCCTTCCTGAAGATATTGTCATACAACGAAACCTAGGTCATTGTAAAGAACTTAAAGAAAGTAGAAATAATACTACATCACGTAATTTCATTTATTTGTGAAATAGACAAATATTTAAAATTTGTTAAACATTTTTTCAATCCTCTCTTGCACCTTGAAATAATAATTTTTTATAAAAAAATGTATAGAAATATCTCATCGTTTACAGCGGCAGGAAAAAACTCATAAAATAATATTTAATATAATTAATCAAATACATATCGAAGACAAAATATTTCCGGCCTTCAAAATATGCTATTCTTCTTATTAGTTATTAAATTAAACAAGAGAAACTCTTAATAATTAATGTTCGAACCTTTTCTTTGTATGACAGGTTAATGTGTCATTAATAAAGTAATAACCAAGAAGTTTAACAAAAACTAATTTAGTTTTGTTTTGGATATATCACCTCGTCTAGTTCATAT
>JAYKKI010000001.1:19082500-19300000 GCA_039881145.1 Druceiella hillmani
ATATATATAACATGTTTATTGAAATAGTTATGGCTATACATATAAGGGAGGATGTGAGACTTTTATTTACTTGAGATACATATTCGATGCACTGCAAGTAAATAAAAGTTTTACTTCTTCAGTTGGATATTCATGGAACTATTGACGAGGTACTATAGTAAAACAAGTGTCACGAAGATTCAAGACGGTCAATATATTTATATTGTGACATTTTAATTTTTTTTCTCGTTTCTTTTCAGTAAAACTTGTTTATATTCTCTTCTAGTCTAAAAGGGCGCATACGATTTAAAACAATACAAAGACCACACTACTGTTCGTGAAGTACAATTGCGTTAGCTAATTTGCTAATTTCCCTTACTTGCCGTGAAATCTAGTTAAAGTATAACCTCTTGAGCGGAGTAAATAAATTGTCAGATTGAAGAAAATAAATTGTCAACATGGTAATCATTTAATGCAAAAATGTGAAAAAAATATTTATCCCTTAAATGAAAAGATAAATACATATGGCTGGAAATATATTTAATCATTTATTCATAAATTGTTTGATAATTATAATTACATTTGTCCAAATCATATTTGATTTGATTAAAAAGTTACATGTGAAATCAAATTACAAGATTCCATTTATACAGTCTATGAATTTGTTCCACAAGTTTTATTTTATCTGCGCGTATTTTACTTACTTCAGATTTCCCGTTTTCAAAGCCACTCAGTGTACTTCACTTGCCAATACAATTTCATTACACAATACATTGATATAATTGTGAACAACACAATATAATTGTGAACAATACATTGCATTAAGTTAAGTTGTTATTCATACTACATAATTTTACATTCAACATGTGCAAAGAATTATCAAGTTCGTCGAGTCGACCTACGTTAATATGCTTTCTAATTATCTAAAGTGAAAAGTTAAAATATGCATCATCAAAATATATGTGAAAAATTCAAATAATAGTGATTATGGAGCTTAAGGCGGACAAACAGATTTTACTTTTACTTTATAAAAGTACATAAATAGCAGGAAGATCAAGTTATTAAATTATCAAGATTAATAAAATGAAGTAGCCAGTTTACACCGTCGCGTTTACAATAATGGAAGATTGGTTTAAGGTAATTTATTATTTTAAGAATGACTTGAATTTACCCATCGAGCATTTTTATAATTTATTAGCCTTTAAAATGATTAATCTAGAATTAATTTTAAACTAACTTTGGTTATCGCAAGATTACAGTTGCAATTGTAAAGCATATGATACACATTTCAACTATTATCTTAATTTTTAAATTTGGGCTTTATATTCTTAAAGTTAAGTTAAACTGTTATCTTAATTTTTAAATTGACGTGTAAATATGAAATTAATACGTATATCAATTTCATTTCAAAAACAATATTTATATATAAATGAAAGAGCAATATTTTTCAATTGCCAACCATGACGATGTACGACCATTGACAGGAAGGTTAAGCGAACAGTTTCTCTAAGTTGGTCGGTGGTCAATGGACCGTTGTTTAATTATTTAAGTGATCCATATTGCAATAAACCTTCGAGTGTTTGACCATTTTTTTATGTTTTAGTTGAAATCAGTAAAATTATTATGTACGTACTTATGACCGTTTCCACCCTAATGACCGTTTCTCTAGTATTGTTATTAAATCTTGTGAATAAAAAAATACTAATTATTGTTTAACAATTTCATAATTTCTTAGGCAGTTCTTAGTTCTCTTCTCAATTTCACAAAGGAAGAGAAACAATATTTTCTTTTTTGGATGTTGCGCGAGTGCTTAATCACATTATCTGTATAACACTTAAAAGATTAGCTATTTAGTAAGTAGATGTGTGGTGATTTGAAAAAATATTTATGTTAGCTTTTCAACAGTCGAGTAATATTTGTTTGTGATCTTAATATTACTCGACTGTTATTAAGATGAAATAAATATTTTTTCAACTCACCGCACATCTACTTACTAAATAACTAACCTTTTAACTATTATACAGATAATGTGATTAAACACTCGTGCATCATATAAAAAAGAAAATATCATTTCTCATACTTTGAGAAGTTTTCAAGAAAAAATAGTATTTCAAAACCGTACTCACACTTCTCGCTTTGTAATAAATATAATATAATATTGCTATCGAACAGTTGCAACTTTAAAATAGACACCCGCAATAGCACTCACCATTGCAAGACCACAAGCAGGATCTTACAATGAAACTTCTTACGATTTAACTGTATATGTTTAAACTAATTACGAACATCCTTGTGACCACTTTTAATGTGTTAATTATCGTATATCGGTACCTTACCAATAGATGTCTGCGAATTGGAAAAGGAGTTAAATTTAATTTTAATGTTTCATTAAAATGTGAAAAAAATTATTGAGTTTACAACTCAATACTATAATAATTACCTTGAGTAGTGATAGATATATTTTAAAACGTTCTGAAGATTTAGGGTAAAGTATGAAATAAATATTTATTAGTTCAATACATAAAACGATAAAATACATGGTTCAAAAGTATACGGAGAAAAAAATATTATATGATCCTAATAAAACAATATTACACTGAAAAATAAATAACTGTGCATATGTCTTAAAGTTTTTTGAAATTAATTCAATTGGGGTAAAATGGAATTTGAAGTTTTTAACAGAGTAAAATTCTTTATCGGTTCTGTTAATTGAAACTTCATGAAAATATTCTAAAAAATACAATTATGTTTAGGAAGGTAAATTTTAGCTAACAATCTGCTCATTTCAAAATGATAGAAAAAAACAACAGCAATGTAGTAATTTATCGATATTGAATGCGTTGTTGCTAAGTGGTCACTATGCAGATTTTAAATTGCGCTATCATAGGCTTCACCGAGATTAATAAAAATTTACCTACGAGTATACACTCGTCTTACGTATATTTATATAAATATGTATTGTTTAGATTAATTTTGCTGTTTGTCGGTTAAAGTTTGTTTACGATATTCCACTTTTTATTTGCTTTTTACTTTTTTATTTTTAGGAAATAAACTTTTAAAACGTTTCTATTAATTGGAATTGGTATTGGTGTTAGAATTTGTATTGATTTAGTTGTTTGTTGTCTTTCCTTGGCTCACGATGTCCATCTTTTTTTCATTTTGATCCTCTTTACTCTTTTATCACAGAGAGGTTGCTTATTTAATTATCGTACCACAATGTGATTTCAGTATCAATATACCGATAAAAAATAAGTTATATTGCAAGTTTCGTGTGAAAAAAAACTGTCTTCTTATTTTATAATATTTATTTGAGAGAGAGAAAAAATCTCCTGCTCTCTTTAGACAACATTTAGCGGACGAATATGCAAAAATAGAGTCAGGAAGACTACATTTTTTCGGAAACTATCAAGGAGGTTCACGTTTAGGTAGCTTATGGTTATCTTAAGGACGCTGTGGGTAGGCAGGGTACTGACGCATATCAGTTGGGTAATATGAGAGCTATTCCGTCATTTATTTATGGACCAAGATATGTTCAAGAAACATCGGAAGATGCTGTCATATATGTCCGTCATTATGGATATTTATGACGTAGCCATAATGTTGAATAATAGTAGTAGTTCATAATACTGAACTTACTTAGCTAGTTATCTATATAGATTTAGTATGTACAGTTTGCAGAATATCCTTGGAAATTGTTTCTATCACTAAAAAGTGTATATCAATATGCTTGATCTCAGCCCTTTCGAACATATTCTTAATGTAAATACGAAAATAAGTATAATTGTTCTACTGTCAGAGTTCTAGACCTTTTTATAGCAATTTTAATTCTGGCAGTTATTCTGCTATTTTTCATGAAACTGAGTATACATGCAACTTATTTTACGGAGATAACCGTAAAATACATTTTATTCCATTAAAAACCAATACCACGTGACCGAAATTGCACATAACAGCTAAGATTATATAAATACAAACCAAAAAGACAAATGAAAAAGAAGAAAAATAATATTCCTAAAAATACTTAAATCAGTTGCCTCCATTCCAAGTAAACTGATGTAAACGAATAGAGAAAGTTAAATAAAAAATTCGGTGAAATTTTGCAACAAATTTCATTATAGAAACCACAGACTGTCCCAAAAGACTGATACGTCTTATTTCCAGAGTTCAATTAGGTAAATGAAACGATTCATCAAAGGTGACCTCAATTACTGACTCGATCACCACCCTCAATAAAATATTGCTACCCGCACTATTGCCTAAATATTTTGTAATATACGATTTATTACAAAATAATTTACTAAATATTCATGATGTCAAATATCATGCCGTTATGATTAAGATTGTTCATTAAAAGTCTTATGATAAACTAGGATATGGATACATAAATTTAAAGAGTTAGGGAAGCATCTCTTGGCAACTGTCTTGCAAAAGACTTTTTTCAAATCTTTGTACAAGTCATGTCACTGACAAATAATTGGTAAGAGGTAAATTATTTTTTGCACTTATGGCCTTATTTATTAGCATTTTAGATCTTCTATCAGCAGTTGGGTTTTTTCTTTAAATGTGTTACATCAATTAAATAGTGAAATTGAAAACTTTGAAACTTTCTTATTGACCGTTTTATTATTTATAAAATAAAGGTTTCATCAATCAATAGACAACTTCACTAAGTACATTATCCGAAAACATATTTCACTTTATGAATTATGGATAGATTTAATATAGTGCGTTATAAATAAGGATGACGTCATTAAAATGTCATCAAGATTATTATCATAGTTTTCCCGATGCTACTATAACACTATTAGATATTTTATTTTTACTTGCCTTTTCACTTTCTTTTTATTTTTTTGAAATAAACTTTTTAAACATTTCTATTAATTATAATTTGTATTGGTGTTCGCAGGGATTTTACAGTTTTTTAATTTATTTGGCTCACGATGCTGATCTCCTATTATTTTTATTTTATCACAAACAGAACAGTTACTTAATTATGATATCGCAGCGCTGTATTCAGAACCAATACACCGATAAAAAGGTAAGATCTATTGCTAGATAACCGTGAAAAGAAACTGTATATTCTTATTGTTATAATTATTTAAGGAGGAGAGAAATTGGTCAGTATACTTTTGTGTTCTCTTTAGTTAACATTCAGTGAATTAATATGTAAAAATAGACAGAAAATATATTTTTTTGGAAACGATTAAGGGAATTTAATCTCATTTGCTTGTGTTCGCTTTAAGGATGCCGTCAGTAGATAAGATACTGAAGCTGAATTTTTGTGTAAAATAATAATAATGCCATCCTTATTCACATGATGGATCAATATATTCACAAGAACCCACCGAAGGTGTTATGGTCTATGTTCGTCATTATGGGTAGTTATGCTGTAGTAATATTATTTAGGTAATGTCTATATTTCATAACCTGAACCTAATTAGACAATTATCTATATAATTTTAGCTATTTAGAGTTTGCAGGATTGCCTTAGAATATTTTCCTTATATATCAATATTTTTATATCAAAAACCTACTTTAATTGTTATTATATCAGTTAGGATAATTATATCTAAATTATTCTGATATAATAATAATTATAGTAAGTTTGTTAGTTTGTTTTATTTTCTCGTTTATTCTCGCAATTATTCGAATATTTTTCCTGAATTTTGGCACGCATACAAACTGTGTTATAGAAACAAACATAATATACTTTCATCCTTGTAAAACTAATACCGAGCAAGCGAAGTCGCAGAAAACTGCTAAAGTAATATAAATACAGACAAAAATGATAGATAAAAAAAGTAATACCCCTAAAATAAAACAATTAATTACGCCTCTACTCCAAATAAAGTGACGTAAACGAATGAATTAGGTTTAATAGAAATATCAATTAAATTGTATACCAAATTACTTTGTAGGACGTAGCGGGGTTATAAAGTTACAGAGCCTGCAGTAGGTCCCAAAAGGTTGATAGATTTTATTATGAGCGTTCAATCAGGTAAATGAAGCCATACATCAAAGATGACCTCAATTACTGACTTAATCACTACTCCCAAAATGATGTTGCCACACGCACCGGTGACAGTAATACAATTTATTTACGCGGAACACAATAGCTAAGAAGTAAATGACTGAATGTTGATGACTCAAAAAATTATGGCATTATGATTAAAAATAAGACAATGGTTCAAATGCATTATAAACTTTTATTAAAAGTGTTGTGATGAACTGGAATATGGATAAACAAATGTAAGACATTAAGGAAACAACTCATCTATCTTGCAAAGGAATTTTTTCAATATTGTTGTAAACGACACAACCATTGATGAAGAGTTGGTAAGGGGTAATGTATTTCTTGTATTTATGGTCTTATTGACTTTCGTGTCAAGTATTCGTTAAGTAGTCCTTAAAAAGTACATTATTAAAAAAAATTTGCATTCATGGCTTTGTTAGCTCACCTGTTAGCTCTTTGTTTAATAGTTTCATATAAACTTTTGCGTTACGGCATTATTGATTAGCGTATAAGACTTCCAATTAGCAGTTGGGTATTTTCTTTCGATGTGCTACATCAATCAAATATTGAAATTGAAAACTTCCAAATTTTTCTGTTGACTGTATTATTAAATAATATAATAAAACTTTTGTATTTGATGACTTATAGAAAACTTCTCAAAGTACATTAACCAAAAATAAATTTAACTTGATAAATTAAGGAATCTCACAGACATACTATGCTGGGTATCCACTATGAATATTAGAATTATTTTTAAACATGTCATGAACCTTATTATCGTAATTTTTTTCGATGCTACTATAAGAATATGGAATTCTTTTTAACTTCACCTATATCACAGGAGAGACTATATTTTGAAATATTCCAAAATATACACTCCTTTTAGAAAAAAGAAATTGAAACACTATTAAATTAATTTTAAATTACAGAAAACCAGATCGAATTCCAGAATAAATTAATTTTATTACATACGCAAAATGAACATACAAACTGTCATTGTATTTCAGATCTTAATGAATATTTGACTACTTCATTCGATAGAGATAGCGAAAGGTATGTTCTTTTAGAACATATGCCAGTCACGGATAGGATATTATTTTATAAAGACTAAGTATGCCACACCACCACCACCAATACTTACTTCAATGTACTAATTTAAGAGGTCAAGAAGAAACATGCCACACTTCATTTCCAATAGTGGAAGTGGTTTTTAAACGTAACATCAAAAAATATGTGAGATGAAAAATTGTAATATATATATATATATATATATATATATATATATATTTTTGGATTTCGCTTACAAAAAAAAACTCGTAGTAAAGACACCTCTCTGTTTTCGCCTTCCATAAACGAGAACCCTATCAACATAAAAAAAATCGGGTAGAAATTTTCGTAGCGATACAATATACATGATAAATAATTCATTTGCTCGACGAATTCAGCCTGTACGTGCGCATAACAATTGAAAAACAAACTTTTTAATGGCGTGTTATTCTGGCCGCCAAACAAAAACAAATCATCTACTCTCCTGATATATTTTGGAATATCGATGAAGTTATCATTCGTGACTAAGTTACTCTTTTTTTATGGGAGCCACGTGTAGTTTCGCTCGCTTATTTATTTTAAGATGGATAAATATTGAATATTTCTGTGTACGTATTTTGTACACTTTTATCTTTATCGAAACTTAACCATCCACTTGATGAGAAGAGTTGTTTTGCTGATTAATGGGAATTCCATAGCCGATGAAAAACCTGATGGCATTCCAATCGCACACCGTATAACTGCAAGTTTCCAGTATTAGGCATACGACTCATATCATTGTAAACTTTTGCAGAATATCAACTTCTTTGTATATCCATACTAACCTGAAATATACTAATCTCTCAATAAATCTGGGTGATTTTTCTTGCTAAGTTTTAAAGAGGTATAATTTTATACATATTTGAATGAGAGTATAAATGTTTCGATCCTATCGATGATTAAAAATAAGTTGATCATATTTCAGATCTCACTTTTTTCGCGGCTAAAAACCGATAAATTGCAGCTTTTTACAGACGTATTTATGTGAAGTTAATTCTAATCTTGTTTGAGGTTAATTTTAACCTTTGTAATTGATATTGTCATCATAGATCTTTTAACCCTTTTTTTGGTGTAGTAATTGTATATTCATAACTTACATGATTAAAAAAATCTGATCACATGGAAACTTTACATACTTTTTCCCGTTAACAATTTCCGTACGTTGTTAATGCTTACTTATCATTAGTTTATGCTGTTAGTAATATTTTAATATCTACATTTTATCCAAAGAAATGTTAGTTTATATTTAATTTTCTTATGGGGTTTATTAAATAAGAAAACCTAAAACAACATTTTTTTAATATAAATTAAATTTCAAATGAAGTAATTTTTACATATTCAATTTCAGAACTGGAAAGCTCTGCTTGAAGCAAAAAATTGAAAAATGCGTTTTAGGTAGAAAAAAACTATTTCAGCCAGAGAAAAGCCGAAATGAAAACAATTCGAGAAAAAAAATTAACAACTCAGGTTAATATGTTTCTCCATAGGTGATCTATTTCCAATTTATACAAAGTAAACATCTTCAAATAATATTAAGTTTAATATATTGAAATTATAGTAAATTGTGGTATCATTAATTAAAGGAGGTACCTTACCTGGGATGTATTAGGCCTGACGTGTGTTAATACTTAGAACACAAAAAACATACATAAAACAGTTTGATTAATTTGATACTTCATTATTATATGAAAAGAAAATATAGGCATATTGGAAGTAAGGTAGTCATGTAATTTGATGACGTCATGTATATCTTTGAAGTGTGTTATGACCGTTATCTATACTACTATATAAAATGAAAACATTTCTTTGTCAGAGCTTTTTTTATTTCTTCGAGATTTTTGTGTTAAATGCCCATAACGTAATCAAAAATATAGGCTACATATCATCACGGTGCGTTTTACAGAGATAGATAATTGACAAAAATATGATCTGGGACTCTACTGAAATATAAATTCGGGAACTCTACTTAAACTGTACAAGATAACGTTGAAAGGTTTATGCACTGACTGATCATGTCGATAGAACCCTGATTATGATGATCGAGAAAATAATTCTATTGGGGTGAAACCGTAAATCAAAGCCGATATTTTCTAATTTTCATTGAAAAATAACTGTAAATTTTACCTTATATATTGCCTTTTTATATTACCTATTTTTTTTTAAATTGACATACTTTTATAAACATATGAACCTTCTTTGTTAACCAAGACGACGCTGTACTGTGCACTAAAGATTAATTATTTTAAATTTACATTTTATGATTGTACATTAGGACTAATAAGATCTAATAATTTAAAACTAGGCTTATTACATTTTCGAAATCTTTGAGAGTATTAAACTCTTGTAATTCAATAAAATTGATAAATCAACAAAAACCAGGAAGGATCAACACAATATTTATTTGTAAACTATTAATATTAACAATGTATTCAAAGAAGAGAAGGAAATTGCGTTTTTTATTTGTTATATAGCAATCATGTCACTATATAATCGCAAGCTTATATAAAAATACTTTCCACACACAAAAATAAAAATACTTTCCACACACAAAAATTATTATAGTAAATGAAAATCTTCTTGAAAATATATATTCCTTTTTTAAAACAACACATAACTAAACCAACGATTACAGAATGTTTAACCTTAGATTTACCTTCTACTTCTTTACTAATATGTAACTCGCTCCATAATATACCAAAAGCCCGCACCACAGTAAACGTGCACCCTAAACAATTTACAGCTGCATCGTACCAAAGCAGCCTTGTTTGTGAACGCCTCCTTCCCTGCATACGGGCGCGTAGCCTCCCCCGCCCTGACGTCGCTTTGTTAACTTTCTCATACTTATGTCTGTAAGTAAATTGCGGGATGTTTTGTTAATTACATAGCAAACAAGTGTAAACATTCATTTAAGGTAGGTGAGTATTCTGGGAAGGAACAAGGAACTCTTCATTAATTAAGTCTTAAAATTTATTTAGACACACAAAAAAGAAGCGCGGAGTGGGGCAATAATATACTTACGTATCATCGGTACTACACCAACGGAACGTGATTATATTAGTGCTATAATCTATCGCTGTTACATTTCTAAAAAGTTTAGACGGTTGAAAAAGAAAATTATTTGCTTTTCAAAATATTTCTTAAAAAATATAATTTTGTTCGGGTTTATGAATTTGCTAATTTTCATATTCTCAGCATATCTCTATTATTTATATTTCGACATTTATGTGCAATTCATTCCTTCGTAAGTTTTAACTGCGTACAACTTGCAAAAATACTCTTTTCTTATTTGCAGGAATTGAGTTAGTTATGTTCCGGGAAAATACTTTTTTACTAACAAATAACTTACTACGAAAACATAAAAAAATCGCGTATCTTGAAAGAGGTTCTGGTTACTGTATATGGAATTATTGTCGTAACGAATATAGTATCTTTCCATATCTTTACGCACAATGGGAAAATTTCAAGGGGGAAATGAAGTGCGAGTGGATTTTTTGAATTGCATGTGACCTAGAGGATATCAACTGAAAGAACAAAGAAATAAAAAACAATTTTTTAGAACTTTGTGTAATATATAAGTAGATAGTCCAAGAAATATTTCTATAATTATCCGCATAAATTAAAAACATAAATTAAAAATTAGGGTTTTTTCTGGTTGGCATAGAACATTTATTACGGCCGTGGTTAACTTCAATGTAAATGTTTTTCAGGAGATCTGTGTTGTTATACTCGTACATTGCTTCTGTTTATTTCGATTAACGACGAATTATGTGAACGATTAAAGCAGCCAACACCAAGACACTTCTCCTATAAATGCTTTTTCCAGACTTAGATACATATATATATATATATATATATATATATATATATGTGTGTGTGTGTATATATATATATATATATATATAGTCCTAGTTAATGTAATTTTACGAAATATTTATAATTTATGCAATTTAAATCATTCTTGTGAATCAGTGTATCTACTAATTTGAACCGAGTAAAAATTCGTTATGTATTTATTGTTTGGTAAACGCAGCATCACTATCAATTATATCCTCTGGTAGACTCTTGAGTACATTTTAGAGGAAAATAGTTTGAAAATCTAAAAATATCTAACATAACTCATTTTTTCCTTGCCAAGAAAGACGGAATTGCCAGAACATTGAAATATCTTAGAAATTTGAACAGATTGTTTTTTTATTAGTGTACCGAATTGGTAAATTAAATGAAATACAAAATTACACCAAGTTCATTCCAATACCAAAGTCGATAGTGCGATTTGCAACACGTAATTTTAATAAATTTAATTAGAATAAGCGAAACGAACTCATAATTTCGCTGCGTAGCGTAGTGCTGATCAGCCACGTCTATACGAGTGTACTTATAACATGATAATTTTCGTAAAATTCAGGCGAATTGGACGAGATTTGTAATGAAAATTCAAATCTCGTCAGATGGGAAGTATTGTAGGATGTACAGCATTTTTGAAAATGGTTATGCTTGACCGCCGTATTGTCGAAAATTTTAGAATTATTTCCTGCAAGTAAATTCAATTTTGTTTTTCATGTGTTAGTTATTACGTAAATACTACAACCCTTATATAATTTCAGAAAAATAAGTGATATTTTAATATATTCGTTTTTCAGGAAGTATAATATATTCATGCCTTACCTGACGTTTCCTTTTTTTCCCTGAGACATGGCACTTAAAGCCACTTTTCAAGCTACGACATGAAGAGCTTTTAACCTATGCATAATCGTGATATTTAAAATTTCTTATTCGTTATTAAAATCAATTAACGAACATTGAAAATTGTACTTTAAATTTCCTTGATTCCTACATATCCTACATATGCACACTCTTTCCAGGGCCAAAATATGCAAATCAAATAATATTCCCGTTTGTCTTCTAATTTTCTATTAAATGAGGTTTGATAATTTATTGTACTTCAAACTAAACTTGATTTTTGTAAACCATTTTTACTACATTCTTTCTGCTATGGAGGTGTAGAAGAATAACGAATCGATAAATTAAGCTATGAATGAGAATAAATTTGTCTTTTTTGGTTCTAAAATGTACAATAATTTTTCAAAACTCATGTAGGTGAAGTTGAAAAGCCTGCCTTTTATTTCTGTTTATTATTATATATTCAAGAATTTTCTTACTGAGTATTATACTCCGATATCCGTAGGTTCACACCATAATCGTGTAGCATTTAACGGTAATCTTAAAACTTATTTTCATATATTACAAATTATTAAGAATGGTTACATTAACTTTTGTCATAAATGATGCAATGGAACCACGATCATAAATAATTTTTACTTATTATACACATGTCACTTTTAATATATCATTCATAACTGGCTATAAATGGATATCAAAAGGAAAATATAAAATGTATACATCTATGTTTGCTTACATTGCATGTGATTCTGTCTTCGTAGCAAATAGGCCGGCAAGCGAATACAACCGAGAGTAAATGCAGATAAAAATAATGAGAAGGATAAGTATTTTTTTACGGCACCTACATTATTTCATATATATATATATATATATATATATATATATATATATATATATATATAATGGCTCCTTTCTTCCTGAGCCACTATTTCATACTCCAAAAAAACAAATGTATAAGAATATTTTTATATACCCATACTTGAAGATATTTTTAATACTTTTAAATTATTTATCGTGGATGCCAGAGTTCTGTCATATTAAGCGTTCCCTAACTGAAGAGGAAAAGAAAAGGGAAGAAGACTTAGAAACCCGGGTGACGATTGTCCATCTGTCGCAGCTTTAACGCGCACGCGCACGCGCAATCACATGCACACGCACACACACACACACACACATACGCATACGCACATTTATTGGATTGTCTAATTCAATAAGATGTTCGGTACGGGGTTTGTCCTCAAGATCGTAGTCCTGATTCCTGAACTTTCTGAATCAAATCTTTGCCGTCGCTTAAGACACTGTGGAGTTGTCCATCGCATGACATATATTATTTATGGCAGTCTTTGCATCGTGACGAAATTTATAAAGTAATAGAATTCGTACTTTTGATATCGATTTAAATCCATTATCTATTATGTAATTCACTTAAAACTTCAGCGCTGGCTGTTGATAAGTGACTGCATTTTGGCCTTTTTATGCCCTACAGTAAAACCTTTTAGAAGTTTCAAGAATCTTTCTAGAAAAGTACTTAAGTTGTGAAGAAAAACTTGTAAATATATATATATATATATATATATATATATATATATATATATATATATATATATATATATATATATATACTACAATTTAAAATTATGATATTATATTCAGTTATATAAAATTGCGTGCGTCAATATAGATAGCATAAAATCTAGGTATAGCATTAATAGTAATGATTACTAAAGCTAATAAGACAAATATCGTAATAATGACGAGTGAACTATTTGGTACATTATCGTTGCATAACACATTTGATTTCCAGTAAAATACATACTTAGGAAATGCATTAATTTGACATACTTACAACGTACACACTACACCAAAGATGAAGGGGAAAATATTTTGCGACAAGATGAAGCTGAAATGAATTTCGCGATATTCTCATAAAAGCTCATATTCTTTCTCTAATTCGTATCTGTCACTCGTTTGTCTCCGAAAGGAGACGACTGCAATTGGCGAAGGGACATATGTCATATCTTTCTCGTCTTATGTCATCGCAACTGTGAGTTATTACTTCCGTATAAGAGAATTCAACTGCATTGAGGAAATGAAAAAGATTCTCAAATATAACGTTATAGTATTTCACAATCAAATGAAACTACGTGACGTAGTATTATTTCTACTTTTTTTAAGTTCTTTACCATAAATTGTAATACAACGAAACCTAGGTCGTGGTAAAAAACTTAAAGAAAGCAGAAATAATACCACATCACGTAGTTTCAGTTAATTGTGAATAATTAATTTCTACAAAATTAACGCCAAATATATTCAATATGTTATAGTATTTAACAATTTCAGTATACAAAATAATACTCTGGTTAGAGAAATGTCGTCGAAAAGTAGTTGGCCGTTTTAATGATGCATTAATGTTCTTATCAATTGCTTTTATATCGTGGTATTTATGAAAAACTCTTAACGCGTGATCAAAATCGAACCAATAGTTTAAGTACCACTTCAATGCTGTGTTATAAATTCAAATTTCATGGCAGCAATTATAAGGAACAATAAATAATATAAAAATAATTATTATACTACTAATTGATTCGTGGCTTATATTCAATGTGAATAAATTTTCTTAATTATTATTCAATTGTTCATATTGTTTAACGAATTAAGAAAAACGGTGAACCGTTTCCATTAATCACAGAAATGATATAAAAATTTATTTGAAATATCAATTCACACGGTATGTCCATACGACGACATTGAGATTAATATTTTTCTAACAGTTGTTAATGATAATACCGTAAGATCAATAACAAAAATAACTTAAATGTGTAGTAGCGTACGCACGTTAGAACTTATATTTTTTTGGCATAATACAAGATTAACTTTACTTAGCATGAATTAATGGAAATAAAATAATAAAATGACTGTACTGTTATTATAATACGGTTTATAAATTCGAATTAAATGAAATAATTAAATTTTAAGAACTGAAATTTATGAATGGTTAAATAAACTTTAATTAATATTGAAAATAAAGGAACGTGCTGAATTTTATTGTAATTTTATTTTTTATTTTATTGAAATTTATTGTAATTTTATTAATTTAAAGTATTTAATAAATGATAAACTAAT
This sequence comes from Druceiella hillmani, assembly GCA_039881145.1. Lineage (NCBI taxonomy): Eukaryota > Metazoa > Arthropoda > Insecta > Lepidoptera > Hepialidae > Druceiella > Druceiella hillmani. Next base: position 19,097,382 of record JAYKKI010000001.1, read on the forward strand.
AATTTATAAATCAAATAAATACATTGCGAAGCATTACCTCACATAGAGAAATATACCCAAAATATATTTTAAAAAGCAAATAAATAAATGTTTTCTATAATATATATATAACTATTAAATTTCAGTTTCTAAAAATATTATTTAAAAGCACAGATATAACTTAGATTTATATTAATATAAAACACGTATCGTGTGTTCACAAATACTTCAATAACCATCATGAATATATCAGTCAATATAGGAATGTAAATACATGTTTAGTGAGCAACTTCAACCTGTTAATTTTTGTTGCATCATCCTGTCGTTTTTTATTGCATTGTGCGTGAATCGTAAAATTTCACTCTAATAATTTTTTTCATAACGTACCTAAAGAAATATAACATTATCAATTTTCTTTCTGTTTTTATATAATAGACGCATGAGATAGACAATGTGACACATTATTCTTCTAACCGCAAAATTGAACACGTAAATACGAGGAAAATTGGAAAGTAATATCTAAAATGGAAAGGCAACATGACTCAAATGATATTTTTTTCAAATTGGTAGAAAATATGTTAATTTGGTGTACATTTAATTTTTTAAGTGAGCTAATTTTTTTCCGTAGTTTGCGTCAGTTTTGTCAAAATCGGAGCATTTTTTCATTGTCAAAATCCGTTAAAATTTGAACCTTCGGTTCAGAAGGTGTAATATAAAATTACGTTATATTTGATCGGTTTCAGAAACCACTCAATTATTCGATTTTTTTTCCTAAAATTTGCTAAAAGTGCCGCTTCTTTTAATATTTCTTTTATTAGAACTTCAGGAAAAGTTCATATATTTAAACTCAAATTGGTGACTTTTTTGTAGAAAGAAGGAAAAAAATACAGCGTGTTATCTATACCGACCTATACTATAAACGATTTTAACCCTGTGCCGATTTTTTCGTGTTATAAAGAAAAGCTTTTCCTTATCCAAATTTCATTAGCCTACATAAAATGGTTTGAAAATTGCAACTCTATGATAGACCTACGTAATGTGACTCCATAATAAATTGGTTATCACAGAGACCTGTGACAGATGGGCAAGAAGTTTTAAAATAATTTACTTTTTTTGAAAGATGAAATTCCGGTTTTGAAAGACGAAATTTCGGAACAGAACTTTTCGATTTTTTGTTCAATTGAAAGACATGTCATGAAAATGAAATGAGACAAAATAATCTGGCTGTATAAAGGACATGGCCATTTGCATTATTGGCTAATTTCAATGTGTATGAAATATTTTTACTGTTTTGTAATTCTGGGTATCTATGAATCCATAATAAATAAGAAACAGGTTCAAGGAGCTCAAAATTTATATATATATATATATATATATATATATATATATATATATATATATATATATATATTCCTTGCAGTCCGTCAGATTGTTAATAAATCTTTAAACGTAAACAGTCATATAATACTAAGATATAATGAAAAACAATAAAAAATGCAATATTTACATCAACACATGCAACTGTAACAAAGTAACTGAAATGGAATTGTCATCTCTCAGTACATCAATCTTCAAATACAAGTAAATCTGTTATCATGTATTTTCCTCGTATGTATTGTTTAATAACATATTTTAATTATTTACTGTTTAATACGCCTAAATCGATAGAAAAAGTTTCACCTTCTTAACATAAGAATGAATAGCAAGACGACACATGTCAAATACACTTTGAAGCGACAAAAGTCAAATGCAACGCTTGTTTGTATATGACATTGTGAAAATAATTCTCTTATAACTAAGAAAATTGTATGCTCTTGGTAAAAATTAAGGCAGCGATATATTTAATCACTTCGTTGTTATAGCCTTAAATATAGATAATCAAATGAAGGACTAACTTCCAAATATCTACGACAAAAATAATCTATGGTTTTACGCAACCTAGTGCAAGAAAGCCTTTTTGGCTTTTTTGTATACATTATATCACACAGGTAGGTACGGTTATACTTAACTTTTACAAGACAATTGATATAGATATAATACTTTGAATATTGCAGTCATTTACGTTTAATATATATGCGATTTCGGTCTGCAGAGTTCATTCAACCCTACTCTTCAATACTTATTCACATACTCGCCCGAGTGTTTTGGCTAAAATTTGACGAGAATCTCGGGTACAAATACAGCCACGAACATCTACTCAAATTCTCGGCGAATACGAGACACTGAAATCGGTGGAGCATATACTTTGTATTGTTGAATTTATTTAGTTATATGAATCTTTTATAAAGAAAAAAAGTAAACATTTCATCCATTTTGTTATTATTTTGTTATTAAAGATTAATCGAATTATATAAATTCGTTACACATAACGTGGATACCCTATAGATTTCAATGTTTCTCATATTTTTTAATATGTCTCTAAATATAGTTTATAGCTAATTGTATATGAAAAGCATTTTCCATGAAAGTCAAAGGAAAAGTCTTCAAAGCCTTTAGTGTCTATGAAATATTATTATCATTGCCCATCCAATACCTAGATTGAGTATGTACTACAAAAATACTGACTTTATTAACCATTTTAAGGAAACTGACTTTTACACAACACACTTAAAAACTGATCAACTGACTTCGCTAACCAGTTCCCACTCCTGCTATACACGTGTAACTTAATATTTAAATGTGAATAAGTATCTATTTTAGAGACGGAGCATAGATACTCGGAATATCAAGTGCTACATTATAATGATTATTAAACAATAAAACAACCAAGATGTAGTAGATACTTTTTGTTCCTATAAATCAATAAAAAATTTGTTCCTATAAATCAATAATTTAAATTCATCTATACTACAATAAATCAAATATTATCTAAAAATTATACTTTTGAAGATGTTATTTTGTTTTCTGGTTAAACCAAAACAAAACACCAACTTATTTAACCTATTAAACAACTATAGTAATATCCTAAAATAACATCCAAGTGACAATAATTTCTGAGCTCGCTGTCAATTAAAATATATGTATAAAGTCCTTTAACAAACCTAAACTTTATGCGCCCTCTTAATACATAAGGGCTATTACCTCCTACTAGCAAAACTATTTCTTGTGAATATTCCAGTTCTGGATACTTCAGTGTGATAGAAACTATTTTCCCTTATATTTTCTCCGTGATATGATCGCGCTCGTCTTACTTGATATGACCTTGCTTAAAGTATCTTTGTCTGCATATTTTAAAATCCCTCTTAAATACATCATTAACTACTTCTATCACCCAACTGCACACTAACTCAATGTACAGAGTTTGGCATTTGTGACAGATTTTCAAAATTAAAAATCTTACTTAGAAATATTAATTGAGTCTTCTAATAGATATGCATTAAAATTAAAAAATAAAGTGCTTTTTAGCCGCCACTATATCAAAAATAAATGTGTTGTATTGTTATGTTAAAATCCTTTTAACGAGCGTATGAAGGAAATGTGTAATATTATTACAACTATTAAATATGCATTAAGTAAATATATTTGGGGCATGAGCATAATTAGGTAGCATCATTAAATATATACTTTGGGAAGGCAATATAGTCTTGGACTTGGTGGTAATTGAGGTAGTACCTATGGAGCGAGACTTAACATAAATGGTATATTAAACTTTCGGGCAGTTTCAGAGGGTAACTGTTCCATTTCTTCTCTTAATGTGTCTGGAGTTAGGTGCTGGTTAGTTCCTATCCAACAAGGATAACAGACATGACAAATTCTTGATAAAACCTAAACAAAAAACACATATTTCATATCATGCTGGCATTATAAATGTATATACAATATGGGTATTGCAAGTTCTTTTTAATTTCACGGTTGAATCTTAATCTCAATATTATATTACCATATAATCAATAGTGTATTGTTTACTAAGTGACAAATATAGCATTCTTAATAATTCCTAGCCAACTTAAAAAACTCAAAACAAGGGAGCATTCCGCTCCCTTGTTAATAAATACTATTGATAAATACTATTGTCCTAGTAAATAAATACTATTGAAAATATTGCAACCAACAAGTATTATACTACATATACTATTGCAACAATAAAATACAATCCTACCAGTCAACTAGAAATAGGGGCAATATTTTTTATATTTCTCTACTTTTATTTCTCTATAACCGTTCATAGACCAAGCTTTCTATTTCTGATAAACTTACAATTAAAAAACAAAATTATATCAGTGACCAGAAAATATGATAACGTACATATATAAATTAAAATTTAACTGGACGTTATTCATATTGTCCGGATATAAATGTTGTCCACATTTTAAACTTGACCCATAATATTCATACATACTTATGTCATTACAGAAAAATTATTTTATACCGCAGAACGCATAAGCACATACAAAAAGTAGTGTATGAGGAAATAGATTAGGGTTGTTACGCCATCTTAACATATTATAATATTTTTTTGCTAAATAATAAATAAATAAACATGAAACACTAACCCAATACGCAGTATGCCATGAGAAAAAAATACGTTAAAAGCTAACTTTCAGCATTAATAGTATAATGTCGTAATATTCATTACCAGTAGCTTGTAAACTTAATAGTATAAAATGTATATTAAAAGTAAATCAATCCAAAGGTAATTAAAAAAAATAATTAAATATTAACTATGCAAAAATTTAAACTTACACTAGGCTCATCTCATAATAAGGGACATAAATATTTTGCTACGTTTATGAGTCAAGATTGTTATTTGGTTAGTAGCATTTGGTAAAATCCGATTAGCCTTTGGTAAAATTCGATTAGCCTTTGGTTAAATTCGATTAGCCTTTGGTAAAATTCGGGTGTCTTAGAATTTGCCGAAGTAATAAATTAATTGTATCAATATAGTATATATGTAGATATTTTATAATTTTGCACAGAGTCGCCCGAGCGTTGTTTATAAACGAGTTGACAGCGACGATACACTATGCCTTCGCACTTGTCGTATATTAATTAGATGTACAATATCGGAAATATATGGAAAGAATCATTCCTTGAATGAAATCAGTCAGTGTAGATACCAATTGTCTATAAAAATCGCCAACGAGCAAGAATAACGGAAAGTTCAGTATATCCTCTGTGACGGAGCTGCAAAAATTTAAATGTAAACCGAAGCCCTCTCTGATTTGTCGATGTTACCAACTGTCAAAATAATTCTGTTGTAATGCGTTATTTGTAAAAATACCGTTTATTTTATAGCGTGGTTTAGATTACTTTTACACTATAATAAATGTTTTTAACGAAAACTTCCGTTATTTTAATAAAAAATTACATCTTAGATTATTCGGCTTACTTTCTATGCGTTGAATGGAACGTCCAATATAACTTGCAAGTGACGTAAAGGAGAAAAATAATCGTCAAAACAATTCCTTTTCTATTTCACATAAATAATTACTCCCGAGCTTTAGAGACGTAAAAAATTCACCACAATTCAATAATTTATTTTTATTTCTTTTGGGTCTATTTTATAATCGTGCACATTACTAAATACAACTTGGCAAGAATTATCTATATTTTTGAAGAAGAAATGGAAAGAGAATGGAAGAAAAAGGCTATGTGAGGATCTGATATATTGTGAACTTTTTATTAAAATTATGTTGTCGATAAATAGTTCAGCAACGTATATCGATGAAGGCCAAAAAGAAAACAACTTTTAAAACCGAGTCTAAAAATTAATGCATAAAAGAAACCCAACTTTGGAAATTTATGAAGTCGTTGATATTTTTACATTACGATTCTGATTAAACTAACTATTGCTATTACAAACATTAAATTCAACATTGCTAAAGAAAGAATAGATAGCGATCCCCAAAAATATTTGCCAAGATCATTTAAAACCCTTGTCCTAATACAAACATCGCTGGCGAACCCCGCCGCGGCGGTGCTGGGCAACACAAGTCACGGAACCCGATACGAGCACATGCTGCCCAGACTTATTGATGATACGTGACCGTGGGCGATATTGCCTCCGATACACTGTTGCCGCGTACGGACACGGCTTCCCTCGCGCTTCTGTTTCCTGTTTGCTTTTTTACCCCATCTGCGCGACGAGTAGTTTATAAAGGGTTTTTTAATATCTATCGAATGGGGTAGTAATTAAAAACTGGGAATACGTTATGACCGTATGAAGTAAAATTTGTTCATTTTCCTTTTCGATTTTGGCTAGGCCAAGGTTTCAATAAATATTCTAAGTAAATGGAGGATAAAATATATAAATACTGTTCTTAACTGACGTGATTTTCAAAAATGTTAATTTGTAATATAATTATATTAACGTTATAAACCTGAGTACAGTGTTAAGATATAAATTTAACAGTATATGGAAAAGGTATTTTAATACGGTTTAATTATTATAACTCTTAAGATGTTAACTTTTTCATTAGATCATTAAATGCCAACAGTGAATTAAAATCTTAGTAAATTTAAAAGTCATGCGCTAAAAAGTTTAAAAAAATATGTCAAACAAACCGAGAGTATTCATTGATTATGGCAGATTAGCGCTGACAATGTAAAGAATTTATTGCAAATAATTTAAAGAAACTTGTCAAGCACGAGTAGATCTCGCACCACAAGAATTTCGTAAACATTTAGGCACTTGCAAATATTTATGGGTACATAATATTTCAGTTAAACTATTTACAAACTGAAATTTTCACAACGTAAATTTGTTGCCTACCGTACCTTTCAAAAACTTAAAATATGCCCTCTTATTTAAAAAAAAATGAGATCTAGGGCAATCGCATAGTTTTTCTTTCATCTTGTACTAAGATTTTACCAACCTTGTTTTTTCTTGCTTTTGGGCTCAATAATTTCATAAATAAGAGGTATAATTCTTAATTTTTGCATATGGAATATCGTTTTAATTATGTAATTTAAAATTATGAAATAAAAATATTTTTGTGTTCGTCAAAATAATCCCTTTTAAATGATATACCATGATATACAAATCGAAAAAAAATTATGACTTTTATAACCCTCTTTAATTTGATAAATCTTTAATTTTGAATTAAAAATTTTGTGATAATTAGGTAGAAAATTAGGCTTTTGTAGAAGATTAAAGATATTAGAGAAAATTAGGCTTTTGTGAAAACTAGGGTTAAATATGTCGGTCAGTAAGATGTATTACTATGCCTAATTCAAGTTTCTACGTCGCATGTTTTCCGAGAAAAGCATTGAGAATCATCCCTTTAATTTACCTAAATTTTTTGCGCAGACCTATAAATTTTTTTTTTTAATTTTAAGTTGAGCAATTTCGGATACAAGGGGATGAAGACATATTTTTGCACATTTTTCAGTATACATCTGAAGATACAACAGTAAAAATTAGGAAAAAAATATATTTAGACCCTTATAACTATCTCTTTCAAAAGAAGCTCCATGTTATACGTGAAATTTAAAAAAAATCGAATATTTAATTTGTCTCTTTAAAATTTCCAAATGAATATTTTCGAGTTTTAACTGCTGAAATATATTCGATTGAATATTATTAAATTTTTTGCGATTCATTACGTAAAAAAAATTTTTCAAACAAAAAGCCACCATACTTTGCTAGAATAATATGCCAAAGATATAATATACTAGCGATACAAATTAGAAGTAATCTAAGGTTTGCAATATCAATATTTGTAAATAAAATAGTCTCCACTATTTATTTGACAATCTTTTTTTAACATGTTTCTTCTCTACTTTATTGGCGTGAAAAAAAGGAAATATTACTGAAATTGAACGAATTAATATACAACTATGAGACTTCTTATGGCTTTTTATTTAAGATAAAAATACCATTTTTTTATAGCCAAGGACGAGAAGTGGCAAGTTATGTGAAACTGAATAAAGTTGTAGCATAAAGAAATTTTCAGGGCATCGAAAAATTATTTATAATAAAAAAACTACTGCTTTTACAATGCAGATATATATGTGTAGAAAATAGCCTAAAATGGTAAAATATGGTTAAGAACGTCATGAAAATAAAATATTTTTTTAAATTTGTATAACTGGCTTATGATTGTTAACTCTGTTTCATTTTATTTCACTTTATGCACAAATATGTCAAGGTTATAAAACCAGTCAAATTTTTTATTTCCTGTAATTCTTCACGACTCTTTAAATTCCAACATCCATGTGCGCGCCTCGTGATATAAAAACGTGTATACCATTGTGTGCAAATTTTTGCACAACCCTGGGTAACGAAAAAACGTTTCGTATTTTAGTGAATTTAATTACTCAGTAATAATATTTATAAGTGAATATAATTAAAATATATTAAATTTGATATATTGCTTATATATCTACATTTTTATATATATCTACCCTTTTTCATTAGATCATTAAATGAAAACAGTGATTTAATATTTTAGTAAATTTAAAAGTCATGAGCTAAAAAGTTAAAAAAAATATGTCAAACAAACCGAGAGTATTCATTGATTATGGCAGATTAGTGCTGACAATGTAAAGAAATTATTGCAATAATAATAATTATAACTGAATATAATTGAGATATATTAAATTTGATATAATGCTTATATATCTACATTTCTAATTTAATTTAATTCAATTATTTCATTATTCACATAGGCCAGCATGGTTTTGATTGATCATCATAGTTGTGCAAACAATTTATAAATCTTTATTTGTGGCTAATTTTTGATGTCGAAATTTCTTTTGAACAAAACCAACCGTAAAGCTTGGGTCAGTGGTGCTAAATCGGGTAAACTCGGCTCCCTTCTGTATCGGCTAATATGTTTTATCAATATGCGAAATATAGTAGTTTAAACAGTTTCTGACAAAAACAGCTGTGTCGAGCGGACGAAGAGACGTAAGTGATCTTATAACGGTTCCATTTTTCCTCTAAAGTTTTGGAACCCTAAAAGGTATGTTAATAAATTTAATTCAGCTGAAACGACAAAATTAATAAAATTCGCAAGATATAAAAATCATTAAAAGTAAGTACTGTTAAAACCATTTAAAAACATACATTTAAAACATTTATATATATTTAAATTATTTTTGCTTTGTTTTATTGTAATTGACTTCGCAGACGTAAAAATATCGATAATTTTTCAGAATATTAGATAGAATATATATATATATATATATATATATATATATATATATATATATATATATATATATGTATATATGTGTATATATAATTTAGTATAAGATTTAGAATTACCACTCTACTTTTCCAGTAAATGGGTTAGGTAACATCTGACATCGATATTTTTTTATAATTTTGATTTTAGCCGTTGAACCAGCTACAACTATAACAAACAATTATAAAAGTTTTACTGTTTAAATGTAAACATAAATTGTAAACATTTTTGACCTCACTTTTGTATAACTTATTATGTCAAAAGATGAAAATATCTCTTGCAAATCAAATTTTTTATTAATATTCTTTGATTTATAAGCAACAATTTCCCTTTCATATTGTAGTTTTCTAATGAATAGTCTAAAAGTTACAATGGTTTTTTATCACATTATTATACACATTACTATTTTATTCCTATGTCAAAAACGTGAGATATATTTTTAGGAAAAAATATAATAATGAAATAATATTAATATTTAAGCATAAAAAGCAAATTATTCTCTATGTTATAATACAAATATTGGTTTAGTCACTTCGATTGTGGGCGGTATATAAGGAAAATTTGTTATCATATTTGTTAGTCAAGGAAAGATTGTAATTACACAATAATTTCTAGTTTAATGTCATAGGTATTAATTTCTAATTAATCTATAATTAGGAGCAATAAATACGTACGTACTAGATATTTATCAAAGAAAATACCATAACATAAAACTTGTAATATCAACAATGTCCCTTCTTTCGCTTGAAAAGTAAAGATCAATATTTTGTGATCTCATTTTACAGTAAAGATACAAATATATATAATTATTTATTTCTATTCCATTTAAAAAAAATACAATAAACTTTTCAGAAATTGTATTTAGCATATTGCCAAAATTGATTCTTCCTAATGAAAAAATAATTATAATCTATGAAACAGAAAACTGGATTAGGAAAATGACCTTTTATCAAAGGGAAATATAAAAATTTTCGCACAATTGCGAAATTTGTGGGACTTTACACAGAGAATTTTCTAAATACTTGCACTAACTTTGAACTGTAATTACTAACACTTGGAATATTAAATGCAGAAATCATTACTCTCGTATATTAAAATAAATATTACTTAGCCTTAGTAATATTTATTTTAATATATATTTTAATATAAAAAGTATGGTCTATTTATAAAACTGTAAGCTCGGTAGTGTACAAAAATATACTAGACGGTCAGTTGTAGGCCATACATTTATAGAATAATAAATGCAGTTAAAATAGAATTTGTTATAAACATATTTTACACGATGTACTAAGCAATAAAAAAGGTTTAACAGAAGTAGGCCACAAAATCTGAACAAGTTATTTGGTTTGGTCATGATTTCATCATATACATCGAATATATAACAGGGTTTATCCCTTAATACTTTATGTTATAAAATAGTTTAAATTATTTTAGAAATAAGAAGTAATTGTAACAAGCTGTAAGCTACTGATCAAATGAAAGAGTTTTATTTAGACCAAGTTATACTAAATATTATGCTTACTGTTTATTTTAAATTTATAAGATAAATAGTGGTGTTACAGATTAATGAACTTTTTTATTTGTTTTATAAATATTTATTTGATATTTACCCTTTTAATAAATACTTTTACACTATTTTTCACAAAGATAGGTTAAAAAGCAAAGATAAATAACTAATTGTACAAAGTTATAATTTAATAACTTGAATGAGGGCCACACAATGAAGACCACTTTTTGGGGAACTCCGATTAAAATAACAACTTTTTGAACAAAATTCTCATTAAATGTATCGGTATCACATTTAGTGATAACCTTAATCCCGTAATAAATGGACAATACTCGTATTTTCAAACTTAAGAAGTGAGGTATACAATAAGAATACGCTTTCATATAATACCTGCCTGATGTAACTACGAACGTTTGAAATATTCTTAAATTAATAAAAGGAAGAATTTTCAAGCAATAAAATATTCGTGGAGACTTTTTATTAAATATCCTCCGGAATAGAGAAATGTATGCGATACAAATAAAATATGCCGTTAAAAACTTTATTTGACAGTTTACATATTGATGTTTGACTGCCGTTCACAAAGTTATTCTAACTCTCAAAGCATTACATCCGCCAAAAAATTTTCTAATATAGCAGAAAAATGAAAAAGAAAGAATTTTACATCCAAAAAATATATTATGAAGATACCTTCAAACAATATAAAGGTGCAGAGAATGATCACACCATGCTCAGTAACAATAGACGCTCACTTTTTTCGTACTATTCAGAGACAGCATCATACAGCGCAGAGAGGAAAAAAAATCGAGAAGATAAAAAACAGGAGAGTTTCGTAATATTAATTTAAAGTGACAGAAGGGGTGTAAATCAGCTACAAAAAAATTACGCATAAATTTCTAACCTCGAATACCTTGGGGACAAATACTCACTACGAGAGATCAATTTCACAGTTTTTGGTTATTTACACTCTTAATACAATATGTTTAGTATATAAGATAAAAAATGTATTACAAATGTTACTACACTCGTGTTTACTAGCTGCCTGTAGCGGTCGGTCTCTGTTGACGTTTACAGTTTAGTTGCATTTACATCCAAATTATCTTAAAACTGAGTGCAAATTGAACTGCTTAAATAATGTTAACATTTGCTATACTAAATAGTATTTATTCCTGTAATAAAAACGCTCTGGAATACACTTCTCATCAGCAAGTATGGAAAAATAACTTTCATTTGCTACTCACCGACGATGATGAAAAGAACTAGATATTTGAGAAATCCACAAAGTGGCTACCTACACATTCATTGGTGTATTTATTTCTCAGTTTATTTGAAGTACATTTCAAATATTAAACCTGTGAAAATAATCACTATAGTAACAATAATTGAAACACATTTTATTTTGAAATTTACGGAAACTAATAAATTTAAATTTTTATCTCGTATATCTATTATTTTTTCCCATTTCTCTTGCTTCTTTCTAGAGTAAATTTACAGTTTACACTACACCTACTTTGAAATTATTGAAATCAACCACGAGTCTAATCTAGATTTATAGTATTGAGAATTTTCACAACTGGTGTGTTTCTGTAAAATTCAACTATTACTCAATGAAAAGACTAAAGACGATAAATAGAATTAAAAATAAAGCCAAAAAAAATGTTAGTTTGGATAAAGAGTGTAAGAAAAAATTTAAAGCGAATCTGAAACCTAATAGAGCCTGACTAATTAAGACTATTTAAGATTAAATACTAATTAAGATTAAAACTAATTAAGATTAAAGATCTGAAACAAATGTAACTAGGATTATAGTAATAAACACAATGAAAACACATTAATAATAACACCAATGATGTAACTTTAGTTGACAGAGTTGCAACCTGTTCAAATGTAATACATAGTAATTTTTACTGACGGAAAAATATAGTAAATAATAAATACCTAATTGATTTAAGCGATTCAGGATAAGATTGTAATAGCGGATACTCATACAATCAAACAAAGACAATAAGAATATTTAATACAAGTGAAGGGTTGTGTTAATTGGTAAAAAAGGGGGAAGAAATTTCATGACTAACCTGATATAACTGAAAGATTTAGCTCTATAGGCGAACACAGTATCGATTAAAAAATTCTTTTTAGGAGACTATTTTCTGAATGAATATTAACTCTGGATCATCTGTATATAAGAGATTAATAGTATAGATCTCTGACAATTATTCCAAATAACACGGAAAAAAGAAGCGGTGGGTCTATTCTTAGTTATACCAATCAATATGTCGATTCATTCTGAACGAATATTAGAAGTGTTTACATATTTATTAGAGCCAGTGAAAATTAAAGTCAGTCTTAATCATGCAGTAATGCTAAGAACAAAAAAAATTAAATTAATAGAATTCAAAGCTAAATTTAAATACCATAAAAATTATTACTAGAATATTTAGCCGAATGATAAAGATATTTATAAAATTTAGATTGAAATTGATCGACGATATGATAAATATCTAAATTATAACCTGAATAAGCGTGTACAAGTAAAATAAAAAAATAAAGACTTCGTAAAAAAGAAATTATGCATATAACTTGACGTTTTTTAGCTGAATTGAAAATGTTATTGTCCACAAAGAAATGTTAGATTTTTTCCCACTTAGGTACAAATATAATAGATTTAAGTAAAATGTTAAAAATATTAGTGGCATTAAGATTTATAATGTCCATAATATGAGCAAATCTAATTTTGTTGTTTGGCTGAATTGATTTTGAAGATAAGCCTTAAGATGCCTTGAGTGCTAAGAAATTTCTAGACATTGATTAGAATATATGAAAGTTTGTACAGGAAGTCTCTCCAATATGCTGGGATCCTGTAATTAAGACAATGCTCCTTAGCTTTGCCCTTTTCAACCACAAAGATGAAATTAAGATAATTTTTTGTGTTAGTAGTAGTTGTAAATATTTACATCTCTGAATATTATTAGACTTTAAAACTAGTTGTTACTGTAATAAGAGACAAATATTGATTTCTTACCACAAAGATAATAAAGAACTATAGTAGAAAAAAAATACATTATATATGAAATACCTTCAACAAGGCACTTCTATTTTGTCATTTTAATTACTTATTTGAAACTATTTTTAAAATAGTACGAGTAAAGACATAGTTTTGACATTACTTTTATTTTGATTCATTCTAAGCCGCGCCATATATAGTCACTAATATCAAATAATCAAAAGATTTATTCGCCTAAAACCTAATTAAGTACACTTTTAGTTTTTTTTATTTGTGAGTGGGACATAAAAAATATTTCAGAGGGAATGTGATAAACAATAGGGAATGATGGATGTAACAACAAAGAAGTTAATAATTAACAATCAATAAGTTGAGATTATCTACGTTAATAGTAAAAAACTGACTGCTATAAAATTATACGCAAACATATTTTAACAGGATATTTTTATACTAATTTTTCGAGAATTTATTTAATTCGGGGTTAATACTCTTTATCATATTGCTAAATTCTAGTTTCTACCTAAAACAATTTCCAAATAAAACAGCTATCGTAAAGGGACGACCGTATCGGTGATTTTCCAAGAGAACACTTCAGGGTTTAATTTGTTTCTTTTAAAGTATGGAACCGTAAAAACTGACCAAGATCGCGTTAGTGATGCCATTAATATGAAGTACGACGTGAACTGCAGAAATATGTATGCAATGAAATAAAATAAGTCATTCGTATTAAAATTTGAAAAGCCTGTTCAGATGATATTATGCTTGACAATTTATCATCGGCATAGATATTCAGGTACAGGCTAATGCTGTAGTTGAAACTATTAGTATAGACTAATGTAAAGAAGTTCTCTCTTCTGTTGCTGTTTTTACTGTCGATGAAAAGAAATTGAATTACATATTCGCGAGAGATGAAAATTTGGAGGCTCGAACATGCCAACGTATAGGTTAAATCTTTAGTTGTCAAGTTGGTTCACCATGGATACCTCGCAAAGTTTGGTTACAAGGAAAAAAGATATCGACGAGTTCCCAACTTAACATAGATAGTTTGTGTTCACAGAAATTAATGTATTTTCAAAGAATAAAAAAAATGAGGTCCTCAGTTCAACGCGTTTACATATTTTTTTAATCTAATGCCAGTAGTAAGTCTGATATTGAATTCCAGGGATACCTTAAGGAAGTCCTGAATGGATGAGAGCACAAGACTCTTTTGAGAAAATTTTAATTCATTTCACATATATTTATAACGTATTTTATAGTTATAGATGTTGGTCAGGATCAATGATAGGTCTGAATTTTGGTTATAAAGCGTTTCAATTAAGAAATGTATTCATAGAACTCGGGCTCATTTGACTTGCCCTAAAGAGTTTAAATTATCATTGGCTAAAAGTAATTACACTAGTCTGACGATAATAGGGAGTTTTTTTACAGTAACTCCTAAATGGAAAAATGTAGATTAATCATGTTTGTGTTTATTTCAGTTTTTATGAGGGGTATTTTAATTACAAGTAGTGGCCAGGGTAATGAAGATAAAAGAAGATGGGATGAGCTTCTCAATTGTGAGGAATAAACTAATAAAATATGAACTTGTTTGACTTAACTCACCCAAGTCAAAAAGTACAAAGTAAATAGGTAGATATGCATATGTAGCCATATAAAAAGGCTTGAAATATTAAGAGGTTGGAAGGTAGGTAGGTAAGAAAATATGCATTAAAGTAACGGGAAAAATCAACAAAAGAATTTAACTCGATAAATGTCGTTCAAGCAGAGCCAAAGAATAAATTTTAATTGAAAGAATTCGCACAAATACGTATCCAAATAAATATTGTTTAGGCTTATTTAACCAAAATAGACTTAAGGTTTTTTATTTAAAAAAAGGGAAATAATGCAGAAATTAAACAAATAAAAAAAATTAATGAAACTAGATAACGCAATCTATTTAAAAAAAAGTAATCATATTATAAACAGTTTAAATTATTAAACTGCAAAGGTAACATATTCTCAATCGTTACCGAATTTAACTTTTCCGTTTCTTAGATAGCGACTTTAGTCACATACAAATCAATTAGTACTAATTAAACTGGAAAATATGGAAGCCTTAAAAAAATTCGCTTGGTATCGCTACTTAAAAATAATACAACTATAATAAATGCAACAAGTGCATAATAAATACAACCATAGCCCCATTCAGAACATGAGAAGCGTCATCTATCGCTGAATAGAAATATTTAGTACGATTAATATTTTTACGGGACTTACGGGAGCGGTAGCTACACAAATATAATTAATTTTATAGACATATCTTTGTTAAACTTTTCACATGAAAGATCCGTATTTAACAACCGAACATTTCAATGTAATTAGGATTATGAATTTTTATTGAAAAATAAATTATTTCTTCGTAATAAAGTACCGGATTTAAAAGTATATTATAAATTTTAATTTAATATTTTTGAGAGGAAACCGAAGAAAAGTTTTAGAGTACCAATAAACAAACACCTATATAAATTGGAATGAACCAAATAGAGACTTTCTTTTGTATGAAAGACGAAACTTGATTCGTTCACTTGGGAGAATAACGTTGCTTGGAAGAGTAAATGATTAAGCATTTTATGAAAGGAGTTTTTTATTTAGAACCATTTGACAAAGAAAATGAGAGATACATTAATGAAAATTATCCGCTTGACTGAATATTGCAACAAATTCTCAATTTTGTATTTATGTACACGGTTTAATTAATTACTACGCAGGAATCTGATATAAAATGTGTGCACCTATTTTTGTTAAATTTCTCCAAAGACTAATATTATTAAAATATAATTATCAAGCCGAACATCGATGTGAACCACAATGTATAAAGTACTTTACTATCCTGAACATTGGGTTGGAGTATATTTTCTTTTTACTGAGTAAAAATTAATAACAAAGCATATTTTATTAGAGCAATGATGCTTATGGACGCCATTTTACCATCACCATTTTATAATTATAATTTTATTATTATCGAGATTTCTAAATATAAAATATAACGAAAAAATATGTTTCAAATAATTTACAATATTATTGTCGAAATAAACTTAAGTAAAGAGCATTCAAGTTATCAATATTTTATTAGCCAAATTTCTTAGGTATTACCGTATAGGGATTAGATGATATTTATTTGCAAAAATAATTTCAGAAGAAAGTGTCGCATTGAAAAAAAACTACATCTTTTAATTCCTAAAATTCCTGCTTCATTTGGATTACATGTGAAATATATTTTAATGATGTCCGTTTCTTACGTATACAGAAAATACATAGGTATACTTGAGTTTCGAGGATATATTATTACTTTTTAATATTAATAATGATAATATGTAACCTAATAATTATAATTGAAGCTATGTTTGATGTATTGCTTCATTTATGCGATTGGCGTAACTTAATCAAAGTATTAATTTATCTTTCGGAGTGGGGATGTTTTCATTGTATTTACTAAGTTATGACCTTTGTGATCCTGTGCTTTATGTAAAAAAACAGTCGATATCCTGCATTATGTCCTGCTTAGTAGATAATATTTTTTTATTGGAAGAACTTATATCCCGGAGCATGATGCTACGTAAGCACACATCGCATGTTTTGGAAATATAGTTACCGGTAAGAGGTATACATTTACATTTTTAATAATATTTTATAACAAACAATCAATTTACTACCCTTTCGTGAAAATGCTGATGGACCTATTAATTCATTAACTCAGTATTCGGTTTTTGTACTTCTGCTTATTTAGTTCTCTAGGTGCGATCCATACATATATAGCTTTATATGTATAATAACATAGGACATTTAGGATACCCTCTGCTTACGTCATCCGAAAGTCCAACTAAGGACAAATTAAGATGAAACAAGATACAAAATCGTTTAAAAAATTTACATTTTTTACTATAAATTGTTACACCACATCATGAAAATTATTTTTAAATCACATAATTACATTTTTACAGTAAGTCAGATGGAAAATAATCTTTAGAAATCTTATGTCACTCGTTGCACTGACAAAATTAAGACTTAGATTTTATTCAATTTATCCAAAGTTTATTAATGTACTAGCTATTCTTCTCTACATCGATGAGTGCAATTAGTATTCCCCTGTTTAGGAAGTAATTTATAAATATATATATATATATATATATATATATATATATATATATATATATATATATATATATATATATATATATATATAGATGATATAAGTTATATGTTAAATTCTAGAAATTAATTTAATTTAACTCAAATAGGACGGAACCTAGGTAACATTAATCTAAGCACATATTTAACTGAACATGGATATAGTAAAATCCAAATATGATTAACTTGGTGCGTCAAAACTAACTCAAATCGATTGCAGTGAAATTCAAATGCAGCCTTAATCAAATAAACACCGGATACGAAATTAACTTATTAACAACTGAAGTCAATCAAACAAATGAACAAAAGAACCTACTAACAACTCAACCCCAGTTAAATCTAATTTAAGATAAACCCATCCCAAACCGAACACAAATCAAAATCCATTTTAAACCAAAATTAGACCAGATTTAATTCAGCAGAAAAACAATACAAATACAATGTAAACTCAAACCATATATAAATCAGCCCACATGGAAATTGAAAAGAGATTTCGCCGGACAAAACTAAATAGAAATATTTTAACCGTAAAACATATCACATACACACACACACACATACACACTCACACATAAACACATGCAGGTGTAATATCATGCTAAATGATGATACAAGATAAACAAAGGTATTTACTTCTATCTCCAGCTATATTAACTCCGTGATCAAATCTCGGGCAACATAGACTGATAAATCAAAATCACGAAGTAATACTTGTACTAGTGACATTAATTGAAATTGTAGTCATCTTTGATGTATCGCATCATTAATCTAATTAAATGAACGTAATAAGGCGATATCTGTTAGCTTTCTGAGGATATATTTTCGGTATAGCCATAGTTTTACGTTTCTGCCTTAAGATTTAATACGACCTAAAATCAAATTAAGTCGAGATTTTTATTTTATCTAGGAGAGACAGGTTTACTTATTTAAGGAGGTGGTTTTTCCCGAAAAAGTATTTAATTAAATCTTATATAACTGGAATGTTTTTATTAATAAGCCGTTTGGAAATATTTTCTTTAAAATCAAAAATGTTCATTAACTTTAACTTAGAAAATATTGATGGAAATATATCAGTTGTTTAAAATTTGACGCTACTTATACAAATTAAAGAAGACTCATGCGAAGATAAAGTTCAAAGATGCATTGGAAGGCAAACCGATATGTTATGGTTTCACATGATCTTGTAAGAAAAAATATCAGACCGAGGATTAAGATCAAAGTTGTATATACATAGAAATTTCTCATTTTTTCTAAAAATCCTAAAAGTGCCACTAAGAGGATAGCATCGGCGCTTTAAGCTGTAATGCTGAAAATGAATCTTATCCAAACAATTTATTACAAATTTAGAAATCGTAACAAAGTTGTCAAAAAATTACTTATAAAATATTTTAGAACATTTCAGACATATTGCTAAAAACACAGAAACAAACTGAAAAGGCTAACAACCAACATCAAAATAAAAAAACATCATTGTGTAATAAACATAATGATTTCTTTCACATTTACATCAAGTAAGGGATCGAATCCCAATAATTACGTCCAATTAGATACGCCCTATTCTAGCTACCGCTCTATATAACTCTGTGGAGACTGCTAGAAATAAAAACTGTTGGTTTATCATGGTGAAAGAAATATTTTTCTATGAAAGGGATCATGATCTTCAGAATTGATAAAAAGATGAGAGGAGGAGGATTAAATGAAATTCGACGTACGATTCATGCATATCGCGCACGAATTAGTACTTAAAAGTGTAATAAGTGGGTAATACCCTAAAGCCGACCGCTTTTTTTATTAGAATATAGATTCTACTTATTAAACGAAAGTTTGAAGTAAAAGTAAGTAGTTCTTATATGCTGTAGCAGGTTTATGGCAATTAGTTTTACTGTTTCATCGAGACCAAAGAATTAGGATTGTGGCTGACTTGAATTATTTCGTAAACCGAATTAAAAAATCATTACAAACTATTACATGAGTAGAAGCTAAATGTAGCACAAATAATAATAAAACATTATTAAATAAATAAGAGCGTAAAATAATTTAATTTAATATAAAACAATTGCGGTTAATTTATTAATTCAAATTTTTTAAAAACACAAGTATAAGAATGTTTCATAAATAGGATAATTTAAGTATATTACAAAATTTATCTAATAATAGTCACAAATTTCTAATTATGGCATGATTAGTCAATATCTACAACTCTATTTCAGTCTTCAAACCTTGGAAAAGTAATTCGAAGCTCATGCGATATTAAATTATATTTAATTTATTTACTTATTATTTTATTAACTTAATAATATAAAGGAACCTTAAAAATCATATGAAGAACAAAACAATTTCATTATAAAATTATCTTAAATGTTGTTTTGAGCAAAAGGAAAGTTAAATTATTCTTAATACGTATACTTAGATCGGTTCGTTCAATCAGATGAATAAAATGACATATCAAAAGATATTAACAGCTCTATCAAAGACGCGGTTATAAACATAGTGTCTTCAGTGGAAATTTAATCAGTGAATGATGCTTATAATGTCTCTGGATACAGAATTATTAAATAATGAAATTGTATATGTGTATAATGTTTTGAAATATCTTTAATTTAAATTTTAAGACAGCAAATTCAAGATTGGTATTTTTAATAGTGTCCTATATGGGATATTTTAAATTATAGTTATGTTTTTCAATAATATAGTAAATATATGTAAGGCTATTTGAGTTAAACAACTAAAATGGTTACTTTTAACCAATTCATATCATTGTGGTAGAAAACGAAAGAGCATGACAAACGTTACCATATCATAAATTAACCGTCTACACCACGTCTTGGAAGTTGACAATGTACAGTATATAGTATTATTAATTAAAAACAACCAACTTTTCCAATGAAAGTCAGCCAACCAACTTTCCCATGAAAGTTAGCCCTTACTTTCCCAATGAAAGTTAGCCATCGGCTTTATTTCTAATAATATAATAAATTCATTGATTTGATAGCAGACAATACAAATATCTATAAATAATTGATAGTGTTCATTTACATAGATTTCTTTAACTGATTGCAGGCGATCGGCTTATAGGCGATTAGGCTGTGGTCACGGCGGATAAAGCTTTTCTTGTTAGTTAAATTGATGATTTTCTCGTCTTCCTTTCTGCCACCTCTGTTGACACGACTAGTCATAAGGAAGTTGTTGATTCCATTGTTGCAAATCGCGTTTTGGTTCTTATTTGACAATAATTTGTGTTAATAGGCGAGTGTACTAATATCGTGATAGATAGGAATGAACAGAATTAGTATTATTGTCTGCTAAAAGTGTTTAATTATTTTATTTTTAATCTTTCAGACCATCTCTATTCCTACTTTATACTTCCTATTTATATATAGGCCTTATTATATTTTTGAACTTCCCATTTATATCCGCATTTTTCATAATTGAGAGTTGTTTCTGACAAAATGATTTGTATTTAAACTAATATTCATAATGAATATATTATTTGTACGTGTTATAATGAATATATTATATGTATGCAGCTATGTAACGCTTTAGTAAGAAAACTCTATTTTATTAAAAGATGAGAGAAGTGGTGGATGGGGGAGGGACGCGGGGATGGCGTCTTCCCTTAAATCGATTTTCACTAGGAAAAAATTTACTTTATAATTATATAAAAATGGAAGTTCAATTCAGGACGAAGGCTGTATTTGTCTCTATTTTATAATAAAGTGATTATTTCGTTCATTTATTATTATAGTTTAAAAAATGTCGTTACTACTGACTAAACTGTATTGTACCCATACACCGACTATTTATCTGATGGTTTATTATAATTAATTTCTATTTTATATCTTTGATTTTGAGTTATATTTGTTACAAATTAAATTCCGTTTCGTATTTTTGTAGTCATATCAACAAACAGTCGTTCCTGTAGTCGTGATAAAAAGAGCGCCGATACGAGTAAAAGCAGATTTTATTGAATTGGAAAAAATACTTGCGTTAAAGAGTTCCCTGATTTTATCATTTGTATCGATACTTGTGGTGGGCTGTGTTAATCACTTTTGGTATTACAGAAGTGTGTGGCAGAAAACAATTAGTATTTAGTAGTATCTAACTTCTTTTGGCTGACTAAATTTTAATTTACACTGCGTTAAATGGTTATAAAAAAAAGTTAAAACAGAAGTTTTCAGTCAGTAATTAGTAACACAAGTGGTAATTCGTCCTAATAAAACGTTATTTTTAGATATAATTTTAAACTTTAGACTATAAAATACTAGTATATTTATAAAGCTTAAAATTATTAATAAACAATTAATTAATAATAGCATTTAATATTACAAAATTGAAGTAAAGCAGAAAGGAATTCTGCCCTTGACGCTGATACCAGCGTCACTTAAATGTTCTTGACGTCTATGCTTATGGTGAAATATAGCTCGAGTTCCGTTTCCGTTAGCAATCTACGCGTTTCTGGTCATTATTATGCGGCGCTATGTCCGACGTCAGTTCTGTTTAATATGGGAGACGGCGTGCGAGAGTCGACGAGCGAATCGCTTTGAAGTTTGTTTTGAAGAAGAGGTTAATTTTAGAATATTGTAACAAATAAAATTTTTATCAAAGCTATATTCAGATGAAGTGAATTATTGTTATTGTCATTAAAGCAAAAATTTTTTAATAATTTTTTTATGCTTTCTCCCCATATTCGCCATCTAAATGTGTCAATAGCTTAATTAATTACCCCTATGAGTGATATTAACCAGCTGATTGAAAAATCAATGTTTTTAAACTTATATAAAGTGACCTGGATTTTTTCTGAAAATGCATTTAATATCAGGGTGAAATGTGTTAGCAACATTGAATTCAAACAATTCAATACAACTATGGACCTATAGATTACATTCGTTTAATTAATTTGTGCAAAAATTATTACGATGTATTACGTAGCATTAATTTCTTTATAAATGTTATATATTTTAGGTTTTTTAAGATGGTAGTGTAAATTATGCTTTGAAAGGACTGTCGCACTTCGTACTATTAGCTAAAATATAAAATATTACATTGCACACAAAACGTATTTATCGATTATTATTTATTATTCACCTAAATAAATATAATTTATTTACATAAGTGACAATTCAATACAGAGCTTAAGTAAGGGTTTGTTTTTTATTTTTGGGCAGATATATTCAGTGCCCGGATATAATTATCCAATCCGTAATCAGCTTAAGAAAGAAAATATAATTTTATTCGGATTATATAATTTAAAGTATAAAACTAAATCATTACGTAAAAAATTTAATTTCTTGTGTCATTTCATGTGTATACATATGATGTCTTAGAGTAATAGTATTTAATCAAAGAAAATTTCTACTTATGTTATGGCTAACTGTTAAATATTTTTAATAAACGTTTCTTAGAAATGTGTCAAAATTTTGGACTGGGTATCCATAATATTGTTAATATTAGTTATTCATTGAGTCACATTTTATTTTAATTTTAATTTAATCCAATACATTATAATTTAAAATATTAAACGTAGCTCTGATGCTTGCTATAAAAATGTGTTATAATTTACATGTATAGAAATAACATTTAATGAAAACTAAATTTATATTTCGTATGTAAAAGTCTATTCGTTTTTACTTTCGAAATTGATGACTGAATTATTGAGACTAAGAAGACTTCCTCTATAAATGTGAGCAAAAAATAGTTTCTACGTAAAGAGTTTTAAATAAACGGTAAATACACACACACACACATATATATATATATATATATATATATATATATATATATATATATATGTATATATACATATATATACTGCCATGGCAATATCGAAAGTAATCAGCCTTTTACATCGTATTAGAAGCACAATATAACCGTTACAAGTCATACAATATAATACGACACGGTGAAAGCACCTTTCATATCGGAGGATTTGACGACAGATAGAACGAATGAGTCTATATAATTGAAAGCGACAACCTTCAATAAATCAATTCCTTTATCTGATTGCAGGCGATCGGTCTGTGGGCAGCTACGCTGTGATTAGGTTGGGGAAAGGCCTTTCTGTTTGCTAAATTGATTATTTTCTCATTTTCTTTCTTAGCATCTCCGTAAGTCGAGTGGTTGGAAACGAGTTGTTGATACTATATTATTATAAATCGCAGCTTAATTGCGACAAAGATAACTATTTGACATTAATGTATATTAGTGAGAACAAACAATTTTGTATGATAGAGAGTACGTGTATAATTACAGGTTAAATTATTTATCAATATACTTAACCTGTAGCCTATTTTATGTACCAATTTAGAACACTTACGCATTAGTTACAGTAAGACATTTCGAGCATTAATTAATAAAGCGTTTATATTATTTGCCAATATACCTACAGCTGATTTTATATATAAATTCGGAACATTTACTCTCATTAGTTTCAGAGAGACAGTGCGAGCATTACTACATCTGTGGTTATATTATTTATCAGTATACCTATAGCTGATTTTGTATACAAATTTGGAATATTTAGGTACGCATTAGTTACAGTAAGATAGTAGGAGCATTACTGCATAGTACGGTTATATTATTCATCAGTACACATATAGCTGATTCAGTATTAACAATTCGGATCATTAATGTATTAGTTATAGTAAGATAATAGGAGTATTACTACATAGTGCGGTTATATTATTTATTAATATACCCATAGCTAATGTTGTATATATATATTCGGAACATTTACGTATTAGTTACAGTAAGATAGTGCGAGCATTACTACATAGTGCGGTTATATTATTTATCAATATACTTATAACTAATTACGTATAAAAATTCGGATCATTTACGTATTAGTTACAGTGAGATAGTACGAGCATTACTACATAGTGCGGTTATATTATTTGTCAATATACCCATAGCTAATGTTGTATATATATATATATATATATATATATATATATATATATATATATATTCGGAACATTTACGTATTACTTACAGTGAGATAGTACGAGCATTACTACATAGTGCGGTTATATTCTTTATCAATATATTTATAACTAATTACGTATAAAAATTCGGATCATTTATGTATTAGTTATAGTAAGATAATAAGAATATTACTACATAGTGCGGTTATATTATTTATCATTATACCTATAGTTAATTTGTGGTTATAATTCGTATCATCACATTTGATTTTTAACACCCGAAATTTGGTTTATTTACGCATTATCTACAAAAATACAATATCGGTTTCATTAAATAATATGGTTTTATTTCTTACTAATACGCTAATAGCCTGTTGTACGTAATTTAAGAAATGGACTAAAACAACTTCATTACTAAGTTCAAATCGAATTAAGTGAATACTTTTAAAACCGTTAATGAGTTTTGATATAAATGAACATGAAAATGAGACAGCACAAGAATATATATTGAAAGATCTTTAATATATCCTAAAAAAGTCTCCAATGGTGTGTTACTGTTAAGAGGCAGGACTGTTAGAGGCAATGCTGAAAATAAAGTGAGATTGTGGTACATCCACATTCAGATTTATGACCGAAACTTATAAATTAAGGCTAGTGGAGTGCCGCACTTTTACAAATAGCAGTTACTACAAATATTACACAGTTAGCACAAAAGTTTCATTTATGAAACTTTTGTGCTCAGTGTCAAAAACATGCAAGTAGATCCATAACAAAAAGTCGTTTCTCTTATGTTGTTTTTATTAGTCTCTAGGAAAACTTTGCTGACTCTTAATTACGTTTTTAGGAATTATTCCAGAGTTTTAAATTGAACAGTTACGGCAATAAAAATGAATAGAGCTATTATCATTTATAAATTTATTATATATATGGCATTGTGTGCACTATTCGAGCTAGAGGATAAGTCGAAACAAAAACAAACAGAAAATGTTGGGTTGTAAAACCTTGACAAAATAGGTAGTAAACTCTTAAAGCTATAAACACGTGACAATCAAGCACGTGAACAAAAAAGAATGATATAATTATAAAAATTCGTACGTGGGTTATATGTATGTCCTGTCTAGGGATACCTAATATAATTTTCTTTCATAATTCCACTATTTCATCGTATAGCAGTTCACAGAAGCCAACTACCATCCAAATTTCATATATACACGGTGTTCGAGAATAGATGTCGGGCAAAGAAATACGCTTTTCCTTAGCTATGAGGGAATAAATTGTCGTTGAAATAAAACGTGAAACACGTCCTTGTTCTAATTGAGAGCAAACAAATTTTAAACACAACTCTTTTTAACACACCGAATATTTGCCCTGACAGTATGATGTTTACCGGAATGTTTACCCGAAAGTAAGATATGGCGAGCCGCTAACGCATGCACAGAATTTTACGCTAGCCATACACAACCCCAACATATTCTCTTTCATTCAATTTACCGAAGAGCTGATAATATTGTTATTTCGCTACAACCCTGACATGACGTACCTAAATAATGAATTTAATTTATTTGTTTAATGACATGAAACATGACTATTAAATACATAATAAGTTAATTACTAATGTACTCACTCATGTCGTAGTTATGCGATAATTACTTTATATATGTATATATATATATATATATATATATATATATAGTATCACAAATACTAAGAGGAATATACGAAACACAGATCATTGCACAAAATTAATGTCACATCGACGTCCAGAGACCTAAACCGTAATGAATTGCATTTGTTCAGCAATAAACCTCCTCGGCAATAAACCTCAATAAACCTCGGCGGCCAACAACGCAGTCGCCTCGTACTACTGAGAATTCACCAGCGAACAGTTCTACATTGCTAATGAGTAATTGAGCCACGTCACAGTCAATGTAAACAAATTATAGAGGACAGCGAGCACAGCCTCAGTGCACGTTTTTTATGCCAATCTCCTAATATTTTGATAGAAAATGACTTGCTGATTGTTGAATATTTGATAACATCTACTGAATGCCCGCTTGACGTCGAAATCGCCACTTCTTATAGAGATATTTTAAGGTCAAGCATTTGGTTTAAAGCATTCGTCCTGCAAGGATTTGGGCACGGTAACTTTGATGGTTGCGTAGCTACCTTTAGTATTATCGGCAGTGCAGGTTCCACCTGAATGGATCCTTTTGGTATATTCGAGGATTGCTTACACTGAAGTATCGGGATGGAAACTCCATACGTGAAGTAATATTATTTAAGGCACGGTAGTAATTCCATGAGTCATTGTAGAGATATCTCCTAGTATTTAACGGAACTGCGGTTATGGCGGCGATGCACATTAGTCTATTCACCATTTTGTTATAGTGGTGTGAGAATCGACGGCGATGCGGCTGGACGCAACAGGAACGGTGTGATAGGCACGCGTGTTACGCGACCCATCTCAGTTGGTTGTTCATTGCCTGGAAAATTGGTTCCGGTAGCTATATTTACCGGAGAATGTGGATATTCAGAATTTTGTTTCTCGTTTATCGTTGATAATCGAAAAACAGTTGCTGCTTGTGCGTCATTTTTTTCTTCTAATCTATATGGTAGTCCAGACAAATACTATCTTATTTGAAGTACGATTCGTTTGCATTATGTACTATTGAGACGGAAAAGATACAGAGTTATGTATTGAACAAGGGTTTGGCGCGACGGTAGCGACGCGGTGGTGCTTAATTCGGATATAATCCGAAGTAACACATTAAGCACCACCAACTACCATAGATTTATTTAAATTTTACTTATAGAACACTATACCCAATCGCATAATTCATTCAAATATAATTAAGTAAAGTAGTCAGAACTAATCCTTTTTTGATTCTTTATGTCTCGAGAGTTTTGAATTAAAGTTTTAAAGTTCAAAGTTATTAGTTCAGATAGATAAGCTAATATTTAATAATTTTGTTATACGTAGTTAAAGTAAATGATTCTTAAAATAGTAATCCCTTTTTTAAAAATATTAATTTTGACGTAATTTAGAGACATTTGTTTCGTTTTTGTCAATCCTCTATTAACGTATATTTTGCATGAGCATGTCGGACCAAAATAAATGCTATTACCTAACCATTTACATATTTGATGAAGACTTAAAGAGGCCTAGTCCGACTATTCCATACATTATATTTTAATTTTATAAAAAAATATATTTTAATATTATGCTATTGTTTTTATTATTTTAGTTTATGTTAAGGAAGTATTTCTTTCGCATAAGCTAAAATTCTTGATCCTTGGGTTTACATTTTTTTTTATAATGATTGAATGTAAATACTGACATTGCAAGTGTTTAATAATTAGAGGTAACTGCTGATATTGTTGGTATATAAAAATTCTAATAAAATAATTTCATTTTCAGTTAACCTAAGTTTCTTCTTGGGTAAATAGCATTCCCGACTATGAGCTACTTTATAGTACAACTATTCTGTCTATCAATGAAGTATGAATATTCAGTCTTATTTTAATTTTAGTAAATTCTAATTATTTGCTATCTAATTGTGTTTTTGCACTCGTGATTACTCGAGTTACCTTTAAGTGACCGTCTTGGAGAAAATCTCAAATAAAGCTCTTCGCGCACATTTTAACTTGTACAAGTTTCCTAAAATATATCTGCTGTAAGACAATACATTTTTATTTCTTGTGTTCATTCCTGGTTGGCCTTGAGTTACCATTAGTCGTTGATATTACAAGTAAGGAATATTATATTAATTTGAATTGAAATACACAGTTAAGAGTGGACTGTATTTATTATTATGTTCAATCTCTTATTGACTGTTGAGTGATGCACCCATTTACTTACAACAATTGTATATAATTCACTTATGTTATATGAGAGCAGAATATAGGTTCGAATACTTGAGTAAGTCTATATGATAATTGTTGATGAATGAAGACAGATAAACTAGGTCAACAAATTATGAAGTTGAGATTTACTGAAGTAAATAATTTACAAACTGTATGATGATATGTGAAGAGAGATTTAGCAGGTTACCGAATGATGAAGATGAAGTCCACTAAAGTAGATTGTTGATTGTTAGAAAGGATAGTTGATTTTTATTGCGGAAATTTTTCTCTTTTCATAAATTGTTTACATAGATCTATGCTTAAATGGTTAAATGGAACGATTAACTTTTGGTCGCAAAGTAAAATGCATCCAACCAGCTTAACTACGTGTAAATAAAATTCATCTGTAATGATTCCATGAGTCATTAATATAGCAAAATTTTGGAAAATAAGTCTTGGTTTTGAATACAATTTTTTATCTGAATAGATCATAAATGGTATCAAATTAAATCGTTTCGTGTAGTAGACACAATTGAATACATGTTAGAAAAATAGTTGTGATACAGTGTTTGTATATCCACACTATTTTAATTTTTAACACATATATGAAAAATTAAATTAATTAATGTTTACCTTTATCTGCCACAAGGATTCCTAATTTTTCCTCAAAATAGATTTCCGTCATAAAACCTATGTATTTGATATAAAAATTATATAAGAACGAATTTCCCATGCCATTAGATAAAACATGTTCATAGTGAGAGGCGAGAAGAATAGGGTGACTGTTGTGATAATACATGACAAGGGGGATGAAGTTAAGATAAATGTGAGGTCACATGAAAGTAACACCAATTTTATTTTAATTAACAACTGTAGTTTTTACTTTCAACGATGGAGCAAAACAAGTACCTATGCATAAATTAATCTAATTTTTTTGAATAGATTATGTCAGTGTTTAGATATAAAACTAAAAATAGCATTATTATTTTATTAAGTAGGTTAGAGAAAAATAAGCATTACAAGAAAACATTTGATAAAAATAATATACTCAGAGATATTCTAGATTCCTGGCGGGGCGGCGTCGGGCTGAGTGCTTTTATGCATAAAGTACAGAAGACACCACCGTCGCCTTGCATTCAGTTTTATTTTCGGACTTTCGCTGTAATTTTGGTTTATAGTTTTGTTATGTACGTATATTTTACTTCAAATACTTTATACTTGGAAGGTATGTATTGGGTGATTTAATGATTAATATTCTATAGTAAACGATTTAAAATAAATTTATACCTTATATTTTGAGCATCCATTTTTATAATTTATTATTTAGTAGCATGAGAAAAATTTATAAATAATGAGACAATTTATCAATTTGTTAATTGTTCCCACCATACAATATTATCCAATATGTTTGCATGAACGACCATAAATACAATACATCCAGATATATACCCATAAGAAGGAACTAAACGATAAACATTTTATGTGTACTTTTGAAGCCTTTTTTCTGTTACCAAATTCTCCCAAGGAGTTTCATCTGCATAATGTGATGTATGTTATAACAAATGTAGACACAATTTGTCACATTGATTATTCGAAGGCATAACCTAAAAAAATATTAGGAATTTTTATAGATAATGTTTCATACGACACGCGGAATTAAAAAAAATTAAATTACTTTATTTACCCGGTATAAAATAGCTCTATGAATATTTTTGTATTTAAGTGTTAAAATTTATATTTACTAAAATGTTTTACATAATATGAGGTTTTTAAATTTTATCAATTAAAAAGAAGGAAATAAGGTTTAAAATATTTTGGTTACGAAAAATAGTGAGACCCTATATAGAGCAAATGTTCTCTTTATTAGTATTTAAACGTATAAAATATCGGCAACTCGTGCTAGCCTTAACGTCGTGTGATTAGAAGCTACGCTTCGCTATAACACGAGTTTTCTACCTTTATTTAAAAAAATATTTTTACGTGTGTCTTTAAACTTATCAAACATAATTTAACAATTTTATATAACACAAAAATGTATTTACCTATAATTTTCAGATTTAAAACTAAATAACAAATACCGAAAGTAATAAAGCTTATTCAGGTGATAAAAAACCTTTTAAGTATGAGTAGAACTGCACGAAGGGGCCAAACTTAAACACATAATAACAATTAAGGGTACATATTATTTTCATTAAAATATTTACAAATATTAATATTATTTTTAAACATTTAAATATTATGCCTATTGTATGCTTAAGCTATTAGTCAATTTCTCAAAAAATTATGAAGTTTAAAACCATTAGTACAGTTTTTTTCCGAAAATGTTAGGTATACTTCTAGTAATTTTGTTTTTAATAATAAATTTGACTACAGCAGTGGAAGCTTAGACTACGAGATGAAATAATAAAAAAAAATCTATTAGGCAGTAGTAAAACTAATGCTACGAATATTTGATATACAGTTATATTTATACATTTAGAAATCGACAAATAGTTTAGAGAAAAATACTGTAAACCCTATATACTCGTAGTATTTTTCATTATGCTATTGAGAGGTTTCTGGGAAACTGTACCCGTTTCTTATTTAAGGGCTCATAATTTCATATGTAATTGATAAATTGAAATGTTAGTAATTAATTATCGCAGCCCAGAAGAAAATATGATCATATTAAGCTACATTTTGTCATAAAAGTCGTATGCATAATTTGCACTATTTCGGCGTGCTGATTTTTTTACAAAGAAGAAAATTTGTCTTAATTCTCCTATTTTGACGAAAAACTTTGCTTGTCAATTGCTAAATAATACATTTAGTAATACAAAAATATGTTGGTATTTGATTTAAGCCATTTCTCACTGATTGTATATTACAGAATGATGGACTATTATTTGAAAATTTGTACAGCCTATTTAGCAATGATAATTTTCCTTTTGATTACATAACACATATTACTAATTTTCAGATATTTGAAAATAGCGATATGGCTGGTGGGCATTAACCAACATTAACGAAAATAATTATTTCACATCTTAATATTGCGTAAAGGTTACTTAATTGAAAAGTATTCATTACATACCCTCAATATTTTTAAAGAACTAATCAACAGTGCCCTGCTCAATGGAGAAAGTAAATAAAACAAAATTGCCCCCAATTTACACGTAAACCCTTACGTGTAAATTGGGGGCAATTTTCCCAGAAAAAAAATTAAAAAGATTTTATTTCTTAACCTTGTAGCTGTTATAAATATGTTTAATAATATCAAATTACAGCTGTAAATACCCTTATACTATTAATTACTCTAATAGTAGGCGAGTAGAATGACTGGGACGTATAGATGGATAAGCAGATACAGAGAAATTATAAGGATGTCTAGTTTGGCTACAGAATCTCAGTAGATTTTGTAACTCAATATATTAAAAATGTCAAGTTATCTAGGTAACAAAAGTTAAGAGTAGTGTGATGTGTCTTGATTTTTTATGTTCATGTTATAACATTAATTAAACATACGCATGTTTAAATCTATTCACACAATTCGTATTTTTTTATTTATTCCGTAATCTCATAAAATATGCTAGTAGTCCTTCGTTAAGTAAGTCCTTCATCAAAATTATCGGATATGTACAAAAAAACTGTAATTTTATCTAA
Source organism: Druceiella hillmani (assembly GCA_039881145.1). NCBI lineage: Eukaryota > Metazoa > Arthropoda > Insecta > Lepidoptera > Hepialidae > Druceiella > Druceiella hillmani. The sequence goes on from JAYKKI010000001.1 coordinate 19,129,575, forward strand.
ATATTAAATTAATACTCAAATTTTAATTAACTTCCTGTATTTGGATCTCAATCAAATTAAATAAAAATGATCAAAAAAAATATTACAGAATCCGAAAAGTATTCTTGGGGTAAAAATTAATCCCACGTAACTAGAAATACAATTAAATTGAGACTTCATTTTGTATGAAATGTCAAACTTTTTATGATTACTTGGGCGGATAATGTTGCTTGAAATAATAAATGATAAGCGTTTGTGGAAGTTTTTATTAGGAAACCATTAATAAAGAAAATAAAAGATTATTATAATAGCTTTTTGTTTGGAAACCGTTGGCAAAGAAAATGAGAGATTTCATTAATTTAAGATATTGTAATTATTATTTCGTTTTAAAACTTTTTATGCTTGGTATTTGCTTGTACGATACTACATTAACAGAGTAATACAGCAAAATTATTCTTATATTTACGTAGGTTTAATTAATAACTGGATGAAAAATAGATTACAAAATGTGAGCATCTATCTTTTATTAAATTTGTCCAAAATCTATATTTTGATATAATCAGATTTTGAGCACTAAGTTATCTACACGAAATGTTTAGTGCACCGTTTTGGAAATTTCTGTGTGTGTGTAAAAAACAACACAAGAAAACAAGAAGTTATACATGAAGTATGTAAATGACTATAATGATTAGGAAAATAGACTTTTCGATTGTGTTTATGGCGGTTTGTAGTTGGAGTAAACTTTTAGCTAGAACATAGCATGACACTGATTGTTAGTATGTGGTTAGGCAAATCTCTTTTATGTTGATGTATACAAGAGGAGATATGACAGAGGGTCTTCATTCTTAAAACTAATTTATAAAAAAAATTAATTTTTGTATTTAAAACCAAATTTAAAATACGCAATCTTAAAATTGAACACTTGCTTCATTTGGAGCATATGCGGAATATATTTTAATGCTGCTTTGTCTTAATTCACACAGAATAAATCATGATACAGATTTATCGGAAGCCCACAAAAATATTGATTGTGATAATGCGTAGCCTATAATCGTAATTGCGGTCATGTTTGATGTATCTCTTCATTAATCCGATGGACGGAACTTAATCAAAGCATTCATTTATCTTTCAGAGTGGTAATGTTTTTGTTTTGTTTCAAATTACGGCCTTTGAGATACAGTACTAGATATTTGATGCATTGAGAGACAGTCGACACTTATGGAGGGTGTCAATCGTCTCACAGTAATCTTTCAGACTATCAGGCAGTTGCAGATAATTTTTTTTTTTAATTAGAAAGACTCGTATGCCTGATTATAATACTCCATAATGCATATCGCACTTTTAAAACAAAAAAAGAATCAATTGAATAAAAAAACAATAAGCTTTGGGAGAGCGTCTTTATACTTACAACAATTACCGGGTTTTCTAAATGATCACTAACCGTTTTACCCTTCTTTGTAACCTTTCTTTGGTAACCGATTTACCTTTCTTTTTTAAAATATTAATGCACCTTTTAAGTTCATGAATACAGTTCTCAATTTTTTGAGTTAAGGCTGTTTTATTTTCTAAGTGCGATACAAACATATATCGGATTTATACTTCCGATAATTCGATGGAATATGTAGATACCACATGGCATATCAGATTTTCCGTAATTGACAGTCAACCCAGGGTCACATTTCGAGGAATCAAAGTACACTGAACACAAATGTTAATTTAATTTAAATGACTTTTTTATGTATAATATTTCTTTTACCCCAAGTTATATTACACCATATCTTGAACATTAGTCTCAATTATATGATTAAATTTTTTTAATGAACCAAAAGCCTTTACACGTCTTCTGATTTCACTAGTTACTTTAGCAGCGCAATTACGACTTAGAGATTTTATCCAATTTATTCAAAATTGATTAGTTTAACAGCCTTTTTCCTCAATTTCACTTGAGTGAAATTAACATTTGTCGATGTAAAAGATTTTCTATATTTATCGCCATAATAAATATATACTAAATTTCATATAGTGTTCATTAAATTTACCTAATGCACCTCAGACTGAACCGAATCGAAATTAAATTTATTAAAGCCGAAATTTTACCGAACATAAATTAAGAAAAAATTCAAGTATAAATGACGAACGAAATCAAAACTAGCTCAAATCGAACGTTATGATATTAAAACGCATCCTTAATCATATCAAGCCTGTTTACAAAATTAATCTAGATACTACAGACACTACTACACTAACAAAAATTAAACCTGACTTAAGAAGAACTTACCCGAATAGATTCGAAATCAAAAACAAAACCAAATACACTAAACTGAATTCAACCTAAAAAACAATACAAACTCAAACTTAATATAAATTAACCCATATAAAAGTTTAAAAGAAATTCTGCTCATACTTTCATTTCCTTCACTACAAAACCTAAAAAACAATACAAACTCAAACTTAATATAAATTAACCCATATAAAAGTTTAAAAGAAATTCTGCTCATACTTTCATTTCCTTCTCTACAAAACCTAAAAAACAATACAAACTCAAACTTAATATAAATTTACCCATATAAAAGTTTAAAAGAAATTCTGCTCATACTTTAATTTCCTTCTCTACAAGAAAGTAGAAAAATGCGCATGAAAGTAATGTGAAAAAAAACGATGAAAATAATTAACAAGAAATACATAAGTTTTAAACTTAATAGATTATTGTTGAATTTCGTTACATTCTGAATGCTGTGGATAACTTTTATAATAAACATGAGCATAGTAATGTAAATATATTTCGAGAAAAGTACAATTTCTAATTGTGTATTTTTATCTATACGAATTATATTCTTATAAAATCACTAGCATTATTGATTCTCAAACAAACACACGAAATTATAGCTATATATAATTAATCAAACACACGAAATTATAGCGGTCAATTTAACTTAATTTGCAGTCATTTTTGATGTATTACGTCATTTATATGATTGAATTCATATAATGAGTCATCATTTCTTAACCCTTTGAGGCTATCCCTTCCGTTTAGTTGAACTTTTTACTTTGTCCCAGGGCGACCTTTAATCGATCTCGAAATGAAATTATTCAAGGCTTTTGTTTTACGTAGGAAGGAAAGGTCAATTAATTGAAGTAGGAGATTTAATTCTTTTTTTAGTGCTTCATTCAATATTTTACTATATTTTTATTTGTAAGCTGTTTGCAAATCTCTTCTTCGATTTGAAATATTATTTAATTTTAGATTTTGAAAATGTGTGCATGAATACATTCGTTATGTACAATAAGGTACAACTTAAAGATATTAACAAAGGTTCATGCGAAGATAAAGTGCAAAGATGTATTGAAATGGCAATAACGCTATGATTAAGTTTCCCATGACCTTGGAATAAGAAGAAAAATCTGTCCAAAAACTAAATCTCACTTGTGCGTTAAATTTTATTCCCCACTTTCCTCTCTAATAACACTAAAGCGATTGAACTTTTGATCTGGGATGGTGAAGAAAAATGTTATTTAAAAAAATTTTCCTGAATCTAAAAGTCGTATCAAAGTCGTGTTCATAATATATATTTAACCTATTTAGAATATTTCAGACGTATTGCTAAAAACGCATAAACAATTTGAACAGATAAATGGTTCAGTGACAAAGTGATACTAACCAAATGATAGAGATGCCATTTGTAAGATCAAGTAAGAGGTCGAATCCCAACTCCTGACAACGTTGTACACAAAGCTTGTAGGGTGTCGAAAACAAGAAGTGCTAGATAATGAACATAAGAGAGACATTTTTGCATAAAGGAGGTTATAATCCTCATAATAGAGGAATAGAAACCGACATTCGTGACGTGATTCATATTCATCGCGCCCGAATTAGAACTTCCAACGTGTAATACGTATTATTATTTTCAAGACGACTGCTTTGTTGGTTGGAATAGAGATTTTATTTGTTAAACAAAAGTTTAAAGCAAAAAAGTAGTCCTTATATAAACAGTTGTAAGAAGTTCACGACAAGCTTTAGTTTTTTATCTAAACCAAGATCAAGGATCGTTGCAGACATTCGTAAATATTTTGTTTTAAACACGAAATCGAAATATTCTTCAAAAATAGTACTAATATATGTACTATTTTTAGCTAATGGTTAAAATATAACAAAATAGGTTTATGAACATAAATTAGTTAGGAGTTTCAAAACACTTTAATTGTTACACTTTAATTTTTTTTAAACACTATAACTCTAATTGGATCCACTTACAAAATGCAAAAATTATGGTTTCTATTTTTAGATATTTTTTGACGAATTATATAAATACGCGTGCAATAACGTTTCTTACGTGGGATAATTTATATATATTGCAAAACTTATTCAATAGTAATTATAGCAGCAACTATCTAATTACAGTAGAATCATTCAATATCAACTATTCGGTTCAAAAAAGCGTCTAACCTTTAATAATAAATTCGGAGCTTCCGCGAAGTTAAATTAAATTTGGTACTCAGATCACTATATTAAGGTATTTTGAAAATCATCTAAAAAGAAATAAAACGATTTCTTTTTAAAATTACGTTAAATGTCATGTCGGGAAAGAAGAAAATTTCAAATTAAACATGAATATGTATGTTCGTTCAAACATATTAATTAAGCGGTACATCAAATCCTATCAACTGAACGATTAATGGCACTATTATATCTTTATGTCAGGAGTCATAATTTAATCAATAGATGATATTGTCAACTTTTTTCCGGGTACAAAATGATTAATTAATAATATTTTACTAGTATAAAACTTCTTATAATTCGTATCAAAGCCTAATTAATAAAGTAGTTTGTTTTTATATTAATACTGCTAAGTAGACGCATTATGTATAAAAATACTGTAATGAATAGGGAGGGTACTTGAAAGAAGTATAATGTCTCTAAACATGTATTATGTTCAGACTTATATGCAGAGATTAATACGATATTTTAATCACTAAGAGTACCATTATATATCTGGTGGACTGGATTGTGACAACCGGAACTGGATGTTTTAATCAGTTTTTTATAATCAAAAAATGTTGCCGTCTTTTTAGGTTACTTGGGTTTTTTTTAAATTATTGGATTTAATTTTATTTCCTTTTGAATTATATATGCCTATTTTCATGTAATTCTATTATGTGTATTTACGTGAAAATCGGTAACATTTAATGGTCAGCAGACAAACTAAAACAAAAATTAATTTAGTGAATCTGTGAAGATAGTTCCAAGTCAACATTTTTGAGTGGGAAATGAAATATTAAATTACGTGCAGACGTATTTATCTATTATTATCTACATATTATTTCGTTTTGTGGATATGATTTTTATTCTTATTTGTCAGCGTATGCTATGATACCACGGAATGTGTATGTGAACGGAAAAATGTCTCTTTAACTACGTAAAAACAATTTTCCACGTCATCGAACAGTTGACCATAATTAGATAATTTTGCACTTAACGCCATTCGATGCGCATATCGTGAAGAGACTGCATATACAGCGATGGTGACTAATGGGAATGAACACTTATTAGAACAACGTTTTTTGTGTTCCGCAGTCAAACTAGGAACACTTATAATTTCGCCATGTCCGTCTGTTAGTCACAACCATCTTACTCGTTGTCCATTTGCGTTATACGGCTGAAATTGGCACGGTTATACATAGTTGTGACCGTTATACATACAATGAATTTATGCAATAAAATATTCTAAAAAAAATTTTATAATACCTCTCCTTTACATGTAAATGATGGTGATTTTTTTAAAGTATCGTTAGAAAAGTCGTTCAACTGTTCAAAGTCGTTCAAGTCGTTCGGTAGGTCATGAACATTTTTTTGGTGCATGTGTCCAGTTACAATATATTAAGAATAAAGTGGTCATTTTTATTAGTTACATGTCTCCGCCTACTGACAGCCAAACCGCTATTTTTTAATATCTGAAAAGTATTGACAATATACATGCTATAATGAAACGAATATGTAATGGTGTATGTAATAAATTCTAAGGAATTCCATAAGAATAACTTAGATGAACTGCAAAAACTGTTTTCGAAAAATCAGAATAAAAAGTAACTATATGAAAACGATAAACCTAACACAAGAAATCAGAGGCCTGTATTGTAGTCATGAGAAAGCAACACTTTAATAATTTCGATACTCGTATCATAAAAACCTTGTTATCGGTATTTTATAAATTAATATCTTATTTACTTTATAAGTTCCCTTCTTAAGTTTACATTTATAAGAAAGATGAAATAACTACACACATTCTTTGAAATAAAAATAAACCTTAAATTGTTTTTACCTTTTTCCTCGCCAAAAAAGTAAAAACTTTGATTTATTATTTTGATATTTTGTAAAATTTTGATGTATTATTAATTACTCCCTGCTTACACTTTAAAAAGTAACAGTAAATCCATCTGGACGAAGCGCCATCGTGCTTCGCAAAGTGTTTGCATATAAGTTTAGTGAGCAGGTTTTTGCTTTGCATTATGTATATATTATCATTATTTGTTTGAAAATTGGTAAAATTAGTTTGACAAGTTATAAAATTAATTTGACAAGTTCTAAAATTTGTTACACTTACTAGACGAGTCGTAAAATTTCATCGAATGCGATTATTTCTAAAACAACTATTATTTTACCTGGATGAAGGCGATCAGCTAATTGTTGAACTTATTATCACGACGGCTAAGTCATTCAAAGTCATTAAATTTATCATTTTACGATTTTCTGTGTTGATTTTTCATTGTCACAAAAGCATATTCGATCTTAATGTGTACAGCAAAAAAAAACACGTCATGAACTTTTAGAATATAATAAATAAATGAAAGTAGTATTCTCTATATATTTTTAAAATACAAAATGTTGTTCAATATCTAATAAGGAACACCCAAGAGATGATACCTGATTTGATGAACACTTAAACCTTGCTAATCATAAAGATACCAAAATGAACCCACCGATTTGTATACTTTAATAATACCGTTTCAGGCAACAGGAAAAATTGAAGAGGATGTCGTTTAACGAACCGCCAAGATGACATTTATGTAATTCCACCTCATGTGGCAGTCGTCAACATTAACGTGGAGAATGAAAATAAAAGTTCCACCTCAACGTCAAAACCTAGATAATTTACGGATTTTACAAATTAAAGATAAAAAATATAAGTCCTTGAATAAATATCTGATAAAGCTGTAGTCTTATAAAATGTCGCACGAAAGGTCATTAGAACAATGCACAAAAATTCCAATGGATTACATGGATTACTCCAATTAATGATTTTACTTTTTTCTTTACTTGTGCTATAAAACCTTGCTTTTTGCCAAATTTCATGATTCTAGGTCAACGGGAATTACCCTATAAGTTTTGTTTTATTAGCGAGTGTCAAAAAATGCGGCATAAATGGTCGTATTTTTGTAGTTATTTTCCTTGTGTTGACTTAGAAACTTGATTTTTTACAGCTTTAAGGGACCGTAGACCTAAGCTTTTCATATTAATTTCTACTTAATACCTCTGCCTGGTCCTGAGAAAAAGGGTCTTGATATAAAGCTTTCATATTCATTTCAACTTAATAGCTCTACACGGTCCTGAGAAAAAGGGTCTTGATATATAAACTGCCAGATAGATGGACAAGACAGACAGAAAGACGGAAGTGATCTTACAAACATTCCTTTTTTCCTTTTGAAGTAAGGAACCCTAAAAAAATCAAAATGTATCTAAGGCTGATATGCACATACACATTTATATGAACATATACACACACACACACACATATATATATATATTAGGGTGTCCCTTATATCACCGATTTTTTTTTCTTTTAAATATTGTAACGCATACCCTCTAATTCTTTTTATAGTACTAAAGGCTACCTTCGTGCAAAATTTCATTTTCATATGACAATGGCAACCCGTGCCGACAAGGCATTATTGTTTTTCTAAACAACGGTTTTAGAAGACTTAGTTGCATGTAAGCTATATTATGATCAAAATATATATTTTATAAACGAAAACAGTGGAAGATTAATTTAGGTTATGTATTTATTTATAAAATTGAAAAAGGTATATAATTCAGAATTCAGGATACTTTTTTTTTAAAGTATCTTTCTTACAATCTGAGTACAACTTTCTGTGTTCTTGTACACAACGTAACAAGAACTGTTTTTGTTCTTCTGCAGCTAATTCATGAAAATCTTGCATGAGCTTCACGCCTCTCTTTGATGTATCATTGACTGCCTTCAAGTGCATAAGTTTTTTTTAGCATCCTGAAAGGAAGGGATTTGTTCCCATGAAGAGACGTCTTCTTAAAGAAAAGCGTTATCAATTTTTAACCGCGATAATAAATTTGTGCTCTTGATGGTCACGAAATCACTCAAACGTTTTCCTGAAACAATAAAAGAAATATATTAACAAGATTATCACATTTTCTAATGATAATATGAAAAAAAACCCTTATTCAACTCACCGTACAAAGAAGCAGATATTTCTTCCTTCGATGGAATATATCTCTTCCCAAAATCATACAAACTTTCCCTTTGTAAATTCGATACGATATCAGCTTTGGTTTATGTATCAACTTCATCATCAGATAATGAAAATAAAACTATTTCTTCTGATAAATACCACAAGTGTTGGCTGCACTTGGTCAGAGTTGCTTTAGAAATCACTTGGTCGACTGTTTCATAGTTTTTCAATGTTTTTAAGAAACATAAATCTTGATGCGGGTCTTTTACCGCCAAATTGCACTCAAGCCAGGGCTTTACATAAGCCATTGCAATAAATAAGCAAACATCTTGCAGTGCTCGTTTGTCCTTAGCACTCATTTTAAACTGTGATTGCAGCAAGCATATCGTTAAAGAGTAAATAGCTCTTGCCATCCATCTTGCCTGATGCATGGCGCCAGGTGGTCTGATTTTAAATTTCTTTTCATTATCTCCCCCCAAAAACACTATACACAGTTCAATCAACTCTCGATAATCGTCACGTATAATAGATTTCAGTACTTCTTTTTTATAATAATTAATAAGTTCGTTAATCATCGTTTCACAAAATTATTTCTTTACGAAATCAGTACGTTTCGGTAGCAGTTGCATTAACGTTCTTCCAATTTTCTCTAATTTTTTTAAATAACGGGATATCGGGACTACTAGGAACTTGATGGATCTTTGATTCAAACACACATTTCAGTACTAGTTCATACATATGATGGCGGCAAGCAAAAAGTAACAATTCCCTTTCTAATTTTTGCTCCAAGAGCACACAAGCCCCATTTAAGCGGCCTGTATTGGAAGCCGTTGTGTCGCAGCACATAATCTGTACCTTGTCATTGAGATCCCAATTAGAAAGGGCATTTAAAACAGCTTCAGCTTGAACTTTGCCAGTAGAACTATCAAGTTTTGGCACTGCTAGAAGTTGGTCTTTTTCTCCGAATGAAATGAGAATTGCCAGTCGCCCTTCTTTTGAACCTATCACATTTAAACCGGGCAATAGCTTTCCATCCCAATGAATAGTTACAATTTCAGGCACGTTGTTCTGAAAATCAGTTTTTATCGATTCTGCTCTCTATTTTCTTATTTGGGTCCGAATTCGTTGAATAGAAGACTTGTTGATATGAAAGTCTTCATAACTGAGACCAAGTGCTTCTACAACAGCCTGAAGTATGTAAACAGAATCCCATACACTTAGTTGACATCTATCTAAAGCTGCAACTAGTTTAAGGGTAATAAAACACATCCTTCCTCTTTTTGTAGCAGATAATGAAGTCACGGATTGCGATTGCGAGGTGGTAGGTAAATTTTCTTCCAAACTTTCGTCAGAACTGGTAGACTGTTCGTGAAGGTCTTGAGGTGGGATAGAGGTGTTTGAAGTCAAAAATATCAGTCAAATGCTTTAGTCTTTTTTCCTCTTCTCCTAGTTTTCTCTGCCTTACTTTTTCTTCTTTCTCAACTAACTTTTTGTCAACACCCGCTAAGCAACCCGAACGCCCTGGCTCTCTTTTTTTTGTAAAAATATTTTGTCTTCCTCTATTTTGATTCTTTGTAGAGCATCGGCATGCGCGATATCAAATAAATTATCTAACTCTTTTTGGAACTTCTCCTCGCGATGCTTATAAACATCCTGTGTTTTTTTACAGTTTTTTTCTAGCTCTCTCCAAACAAGGTAAAGATCCACAAGTTTTTTCACACAATTAGGTACAGCTCTGTTAGGTATTCTAGCTTTTTCCCAAAATATGATGCACTCACGAATCACAAGATTTGCACTTTCATTAACAGTCAATTTTACCTCGCGAATATTAAAAAACAGAACTGAGAGAACTTGACGATTAGACGGCAACTTTGCACCCGTTATTTGGTGATTTATCTCACCAACCAAGAAAACATTTTTCTTATTATTTCTAAGTTCCACTGACATCTTGAAAATAAACTATTATTCACGTTAATTAAACGATACGCCGGTGAAAACTCGGAAACAAATGACTACAAGAGCGAGTACGCGCCGGTCATCCGCGTTACTTGTATGAGCATGTTTCGCGCTCAACTCGGCACGGGTTGCGGTGCTTCAAATAAGATAAATATTTATTTTTGAGTGTTTTATGGCCAAATGAAAAAATGAGAAGGTATGCGCTACAAAATAAAAACTTTGGAAAATAAGGGACACCCTAATATATATACATATAAAAATCTATAAATGATAGAGGATGGAGAAAAGATAGGTATTAAAAGTCATCCAAGAGTTTAGATTGATCGGTGGAAGTGTAAATACTCTATAGGTTTTCATGGTTCATGAGTAAGATTATAGTTATAGTATATAGATTATAAATAAATATTACATATAATATCTTTCACAGGCTCACATTTCAAGAAATGTAAAATTTCACATAGAACTAAAAATCACCAATTTATTAACTTCCCTCTTTACTTCTGCTGTAAGATCTCTCATTTTGTCGACTATAAAGGTTGTATATCGACCAGAAATGGCTTATTAGTTTAGATAACCAATGAGTAAAACTATGGCAAAAATAAAGGTAAAATGGGCTTTAAATGGCCACACCTCTTTATTGCGTGCACCAAAGAACTTGAATTTTTTTCTTCAATATACTCCGCTAATACAGATCCTCAGTATGCAATGTCAATTTCAAATTGATACCCAGTTTCAGAAAAAAAGTGTTTTGACAGACACTTGGACGATACGAAAATCAAGTGACATTATAATGGTTTCCTTTTTTTTTTTCATTTTAAGAGATGGCAATTTATTTTAATTGCATTCTTAAATTCATTATCCATTTTAAAAAATGCAATTATGACTTCATAGCAGTTGGCCTTATTTTTTATACTATATGCAAATCTAAGCGGACAATTGTCTTTTTTAATTATTTTCTTTATATTAATCGATGGAATCACATCCATTAAAAACTAATTTTAAGGTATTATACTCCGGTTTCATTTTTTTAATAAGTACATCATTTTACTAGGCATTAAAATACCTTAATTTTTTTGAAAATACATTTTTAATGAAGACTGCTGTATATTTTATTTGACAGTAATTAATAACAATGTTGTAACACGAATTGGGGTCGTAATGTTATTAGTTTTACATTTCATACAATATTAAAAACTGATAACTGTCATTATTAATAACAAACAGTACATCTACGTTTAAAATACGGGTGGCCATTCCATAGCCGTGATAATTACGACGAGTACCTATAGCTTTTCTGATATCTGATTCTGATTTATTTTTTTGTATAAATTTATTTAATAATTTTTCTTCCGGACGTCTTTGTAATTTACGTAATCTCGAAATGAATTGTTTAGTCTTTATTGTAACAAATCATGGCAGTTTGACCGTAGAAGTCAGTAGTAGTTAAAATAAAGTTAGATATACATTCATAATTTAAAGCACTTGTTAATTGTTGTAGAAGATGGGAATATAAATACGAAGCGTACATCATTTTTGCACGATATAATAGTAGTTTCCGTAGACCTATTACTATCATGTGTTTATTAAACATCTATATTTGTTTACAATCATATTTCAAAGGATACATTAAAATCAATCAATTTTTTAATGGTATTAGATATGCTTTGATTCTCAATAGAATAGTCGAAAATTATCATCAACGTGGTCCTTCTTCTCCTTCCTCTTTCCCCAACCGCCCGCAACCCTAACTTTTGCTTCCTTTTCCTTACTCATACCCTTCACATTTCCTTCCCTCATCCACTTCCACTTCCTCTTCCCCTTCTCTTTCCTCATAGTTCGTCTTCAAAATAATTGAATATAATCTCTTAATTAATAAATGTGCAAAATTTCGCCAAAATCGTTAGAGCCCTTTCCGAGAAATCATTTACATGTATATATACTTACAAGAAATTTTCGTTTAATAGTATGGGACATATATATATACACACACACACACACACATATATATATACACACACACACACATATATATATACATATATATGTATATATATGTATATATATGTCCCGCACTATTAAACGAGAATTTCTTATTTTTCTATGTGAGCGTCCAATATTATCCCGTGACAACTAGATTAATATGACGACTATCTTCCCATTATTAATGTGTGACTTGCATATTCTTTTGGTTTCGAGCTTTATAAGTTGATATTTGTCACTACGACAATAATAATATGGATATAAACTTATAATATTTTTGTAATAATATAGTGTTAAGTAATTATCGAATTTCTTCCAGTGCTAATTCAACTGCAGCGTCTATTGTTGCAGATTGAATTTCTGATATGTTTAAATTATTTTCCTTTCTATTTTATTTATTTAATTTTCAAAGAGGATCAATCTGAATAACTTTCTTGGGTGGCACATTTTGATTATTATAACAAAATTATTTCAATATATTCAAAAGTACGTGACAATGTGCTGGCGTTATTAGTTTTAGCTTCATCTAAATTAATACCAAAAAAAAATAAGTTTATCACTTTGTATACATTTCTTAACTAAAACAACCCAAAACATAGGTAGTTTTGTGACTTAGAATGACGCGAATTTTATTCTGTAGTTTTCCAAAAAAAAGGAGATTTTATGGGCAAAATAAAGTAAGTCAAAGAAAAAAAATCATTTTTATTACTTTTTTATATGTATAAATATGCTAATGATAGAATAATTATTGAATTAAGAGATAAAAAAATATCTTCATATCTGCTTATAGTATTATATCAGAAATGGTTTTTTTATGTTAAATTTAATGCATATTCAGAGGTATGTTTTTATTAATTCATTTAAGAATAAATTATGTGTTCACGAATATTTAATGTGCGGGAATTGGCGTTTGTAGCTTGCGATGAGCATTCAAATATTAGGAAAGTCATGTTAGTAAAAGCGTGAAATCTGTTTACTTCAACGTCTTCAATTTAATAATAATTTCACACGCAAAATAAAGATACTCATATGAGTATCTTTATTTCACACGCAAAATAAAGATACTCATATATATTATCAAATTAAAGTAAATTTGTTTAAACAGTGTAAGCAAAATATATAGATATTTGACAATATTTCATCAAAATTGTTAAATACTTACCTTTCTTCTTCGGTAAATCATGAGCAGAGATTTTAGAGTTTAATCCAAACCAGACATTGAAGTTGTCATAGCTATTTTTCTTCCCGAAAAAATATCGGGTATTATTAATTTATTAATCATGACCTAACATACATGTAGCCGATCCATTGACTCAATTTACGATTATTTTAATGTTTTATATAATTTACGTATTTAAATGGATGTAAGTAAGTGACCACTTGTTAATCATCTGAAGCCGGTTCTAGGGTTTGGTAAACCTTTTCATTTCTTCACTACTACCTTGGAACCAAATTAAACGAAAGTTTTAATTTTTTGTGAACTAGGACCGACTGAATCTCAACATCAATCGGAAGAGTCATTGAATAAATCTTTTATCCTGAGGGTTTCTTGTTATTATCCCGCTTAAAGAGAAAATTGAATTTTTATTTAGCTGAATAGATCTTAAAAATTATTTGAATGCGAATATAGTGTGAGGTATGGTTGAAGTAGATAACTGTTAAGTTATTCAAGACTATTCCAGTTTATTCGCAAATTGAAATTTACTATAGTCGGATAGATAATGTGGCTTAGAATATTTTTTTCATATATTATATTTTCAACTTTAGAACAAAATTCCTGTTCCAATATGTTGTTCAATATTTAAAATACATATCTAAAGGCCAAATAAATTAAATTTAATTATGCAATTTTTAATTATATGTTAGGACTATAATAGTGCTTTCGGTTTTATATTAATAATAATAAATTTAGTATTCAATCTTCTTAAATGTTCTGTTTCATAAATGTGAAGAGTGTTTTAAATTTACCGAATTGCTCAGTTAGTACAATAAGACACATATTATATCTACTTGACGAAACCTAAAATATGAATTAATGTTTATGTAATATTCATAAAAAATGTGGTATAAATTGAATCATGAAGCACTTAAACATTTTGCGCCATCATATGTTGCAAAGCTTTTAAAAAGTTAATGATGGTGTTTATATGAACACCATAAGGGATTTTATTTTAATCTCTTTGTCAAAAAATCGTTTAATTTCGTTAATTTACTTTTTTATTTTCATGATTATATAGCAAGCTATTACATAGCTATGATATAGCATTTTGAATAAAAGAGTTCTTTTAATTTAAATTTTTGCGGACTTTTTTTCTCGGAATGAGAGTTCTAAGTTGGCAACATTAACTTATTATTTACAATTATGACCAAAACTGAGTTGTGTGTACACAGAACGAAATAATCTGGGAGAAATATTAATCGATGATCATTACTAATTCGACGCTTCTCGCATCTCTCACTGGTACATGCACACTCACATGCCCACAGACGAGTGCTACATTTCACTTTTTTATTTATTTATTTATATACTTGAATATATCTCATTAATACATATAGCGGACTTTTTACTCCGAGAGCAATCTCCTACAGCCAACCATAACACCCGTCCAGCCAAGCTTGACAAACGGCCGGGAATCGAACCCGGGTCTCCGCGGTGCGTCGCGTCATCACGGGCCGTATGCCTTGTGATGAATCCAACACACCACGGCGACGACAACTTCACTTGGCACTCTAGCCGTATCAATATTTTGCAAATTTATTTCTGTTCGGGACCCATATTGTACCGCGAAAGTTTCAACTAAGCACTTGTGGTTTCATTATTTTATGCTTTTCAGTGCATTTCCTAATCAATTGTTATTTATTAATGCCGATTAATTTTTTTTGTATATAAAATTTATTTTTCCATTTGTAGTGCCTATAATATACTAGTATATATTGTATGTCTGCTACTAATATTCTAGGTGAAATATGTATTTTTGTACATACCATTGTGTACGCACACACACACATACATATATTGTTATAATTATGTGTAATAAGATTGTAGTTAATTTCCTTTTTTCTTTCCAACCAATTTTTACAATTCTTATTCTTTATGAGTTAAGGTTGGTATAATGTGTTTGTACATGTGCAAAATTGGTGCAATATTTTGAAAATAGGGACAGTTCAAATTTCAATAAATATTATTAAAACTTTTTTTTGTTATAAAAGTATACGAGGAACAAATACATCATTAAAAAGGACTTAAAATACATCGAAATTAATAAAAGTGAAAAGAGAACAGGGGCGGCAAACTGCATTTTAATCTATACGCCCTTTACATTTACGGCATATGCATAAAATAAATTTCATCCTAATAAATATTTTTAATTCATATAATTCATTATTAAATAATTAACATTTATTTTTCTCCTGTGACATAGATAGGATAACACCATTAAACTATTCTATGTAAATACCATCGAATAAACAAATTAGGCTCTAATCAATATTCTATTAGAAGTTTATCCATTATTTAAATTTATCCATTAAGAAAGTTATCCATTGTTTATATATTATTTAAATAAAATACTGCGTTTTTTTTAAATAAATGCAAAACAAATTATGCCTCGTATGAGAAATAATAATTTTTTTTTCCTGAAAAATATCAACTATCAAAAACTGTACGAATTCTTCTTTTTGATTGGCGTTTGCTTCTGATTTTATTTTCAATAAGACGACAGATTTGATGGAAGACAATACAAATATCTATCAATAACTGAAAGTAAGTATTAAGGTAAGTTCTTTTATCTGATTGCAAGCGATTATCCTTTAGGCGGGTAGGCTGTGGTTAAGGCAAGTAAAACCTATAATTGTAGATAAATGGATGATTTTCTCATTTTCCTTTCTAATATTTCTGTGATGTGAGGAGTCAGAAATATGTTATTGATTTATTGTTAAATTTGGGTTTTTCTTTACTACTTGATGATAGCTTTTACTAATGGGCGGGAATAAAATGATCGTCATTGATGAAAACGAACAATTTCGGTATCAATATCTGGTACAAGTATTTTATTATTCTTAAGTTAATATTTTATTTAATCATTATTATTATTATTTGTTTAATTTGCGAGTAGTTTATTTTAATAGTATAACGTCTAAAAAACTTGTAGTTCAAATTTACGTTTAATTTAGCATACAGTATGTTCATTTTAACAAGGTGAAATGGTGAAATTCGAAACCATAGCAGCCACAAGAAAACTGTTTTAGGTACATATATTCTATTTTTATGGCAAAAATTTTGGTATAGTCAACTTGTTGGTCAGACGTGAGTTTTCCATAAAAAAAAATTTTAAAAATTATTTTATGGTAGGAAAAAATCTGTACAGCAGAATTTGGTAAAATTTTGTAAAAACTTTTTAATAGGATACTTGTCAATTTTAGTATTGTAATGTAACTTTAGTCGAGGAACATAAACATTTCAATATTGTAAATTTCAAGTATAAAGTATCCATAGAAAGTAATATAATTTATCGACTATAAGAAATACTCAAGCAGCAAACACTCTTTTGTAATGATAGAAATGTATTTGAAATCCTATTTACGATATCCATGTTAATCGCCAATTCTTTGAACAACAATTAAAAGAAATGCAATTCAATTAAAGGACTTCTTTTGTTTTAAATATTACTTTCATTTATCATAATCAGTTTACTGACTGTTTATCATCATCAGCGTATCTAATACGCATAAATTTGTTTTGGTTTAAGCGTATTTTTGTAAATATCGAAGGCCAAGTAATATAGGAAATAGTATCCTAACCGTGAGCAATAGAAAAGTGAATAGTAAAGTGAATGTGAGCTCTGTTTATATTTTGACTAAAAATTTAAAACAACAAGGTTGTTTTAAACCTAAACACAATAGGCTAATAATAGTTGTAAATGAATTTACAACCATCGCCATATGAGGATATAGAAGCCTTCCCAAAAGCTTCGTTTCGAAAATTAGCTGAAAATATGGGTGTCTATAAATCCACTGTGAAATACTGAAGGAATGCAACAGAAAAATTATGAAGAAGTACAAGTATTTTGTAGAAGGTTGACATGTACAAGCTTTACATTCGGGAGGTGAAGACAGCAGAGTAAAATTTTGTCACTGGTTTGTCGCACGAATTAAAAGAAATTGTTTTTTTACAAAATTTATTATGTGGATTGATGAAGGTAATTTCACTAATATTGGCATGTACAACAGGAAAAATAATCACTACAGAGATACATATCAAATGCGTTTTTCCTTTAATGGCTGGTGTGCAATATTACACGATAACATTTTTGCAACAAAGATTTATCGTGGAAAGTTAAATTACCCAAAATAACAAGAAATTTTGAATATGGTCCTGAAACAAGTAAATGGATGAGATCATTCCTTTAAGTGAAGTAAACAACATAATATTCCAACAAGATGGTGCATCTCCTCACAATAGTACAGTAAGTAAACGTTTTTCAGATAAACATTTTCCTGAGCATTTGATGGTATATATGATGATATATGGTCCCAAAAAATGGCCACTACTTTCACATGATATGACGCCGTTGGATTTTTTTATATAGTTTACAAGTTATAAATCTATATACACAGTTTATAAACCCCAACAAACAGTTTATAAGTTCCGATATAACAACGGACAGGAATTAATTTATGCCGTTTGTTATTATTTGTAAGACATTCATCACATATCTTGATCCAAATCTACTAAAAGTGCTCAGAAACGTGCCTGTATATAGCAAAATGGATGCCATATTGAACGATTAGTAAAACAATAGTTTTATTGCTAATTTAACACATATTGTATGAAAAGTTTTTTATAAAATTCGACCAACTTCTGCTATCCCGATTTTTTCCTCAAATAGAATGAAATGACACTATCCTGAAACTCGGTTAATTCACATAAAAAATATATTATCTGGTTTCGGATTCCCCCAGTTAAAAAAAACACACTGTATATTTCAAGGTTCCACTTTTACAAAGTCAATTGAATAAAAAATATGACAATTAGAGACAGCATTTACATTATAAATTCAAATACACTTAAATAAATTATCAATAGAAAAATATTTAGTTTAAAAGTGAATTAGAATTAGAATTCAATTTAGTATTGAGTGGTAGATAATTATCTTGTTTGTATACTAAAATGCCATTGTTGTTTATAAATATTTCTTATTTGTAATGAGCTTTCATAAACGTCATTATTATTATATTTATAAACCAATTATTTAGCTGACAGTTTATTAAAAAGTAATTTGTACTCTTTAACGAGAAACTTAAGTCTAAAGTTAGGTTTTTTATTAATTGTATCCTGTTTCGTACATTGTTATATACGTAAACAAAACAGTTGCAATCCTTGCAGCCATTATCACAAGATTGTTTCTTAGACCAGAGTCCATTTAAATTTAAAAAAAATTGGCGAAAATCGATGAAAGAATGTAAGCATGTGGCGAATATATGAATCATTGAAAAATTGTAGGTACGTAAGACTACTAACAACGTCTGCCTCCATGCTTCTGTCCACATTAAGTTTACTTAAATATCTACCTCTCCCGTGTTACTCTGCATTTCACTTCTGGCCATGGCTATTTTACCAATGCATGACAGGTTGAAAAATTTCATAGCGTGATTTAAATCACACGTAGCGCCATCTATTAATATATGGGCACACTATACATTTGTGTAACTGCTACACGTCAAATAGCTAAGTACTTCTTTGTTGTTGTATTAATGCAATATAAATTATTTTATTCCCAGATTTTCTGATTCCGACCAAATAATCATTATTTTATTATGTGCTCCTAAATTTTTTTCATAAGTATCATCAATGTACAGATACGCCAATTCTACAGTTTTATTATATATTTATATGTTACTGTTTTCTCTAATATTAATTCAATCTTTATATCGTGTTAAATAATTTTTTTATCTATTAAGTAAATTTATAACATTAAGTCTATCTATTAAGTAAATTTATAACATAAAGGCGATTAACATGGATATCGTAAATAGTATTTCAAATACATTTCTATCATTACAAAAGCGTGTTCGCGGCTTGAGTATTTCTTATAGTATCGACAAACGATATTACTTTCTGTGGATACTTTATACTTGAAATTTAACGTAAAATTAAAGTGAAAATCTCATTTTTACAAAATACAAAATTGAAATATTGTGTACCTCGACTAAATTTACATTACAATACTAAAATTGACAAGTATCCTATTAAAAAGTTTTTACAAAATTTTACCAAATTCTGCTGTACAGATTTTTTCCTCTCACAAAAGAAATTTTTTTAAATTTTTTAATGGAAAACTCACGCCTGACCAGCAATTTGACTATACTAAAATGTTTGCCATAAAAATAGAGTATATGTACCTAAAACAGTTTTCCTGTGGCTGCTATGGTTTCGAATTCCGCCATACGGTTTCTTGCTAAAAAAATTTGAACTACAAGTTTTTTTATACATTACTCTATAAAAAGAAACTACTCGTTAATTTAAAAAATGATAATAATAATAATGATTGAATAAAATATTAATTTAAGAATAATAAAATACTTATACCAGATATTGATACCGAAATTGTTCGTTTACATCAATTACAGTAATTGTATTCCCGCCCATTAGTAAAAGTTATCATCAAGTAGTAATCAAAGACCTGAATTTAACAATAAGATCAATAACGTCTTTCTGACTCCTCGCATCACAGAAATATTAGAAAGGAAAATGAGAATATCATCCATTTATCTAAAATTATAGGTTTTACTTGCCTTAACCACAGCCTACCCGCCTAAAGGATAATCGCTTGCAATCAGATAAAAGAACTTACCTTAATACTTACTTTCAGTTATTGATAGATATTTGTATTGTGTTTGCGAATAAACTGGGATAGTTCTGAATAACTTAACAGTTGTCTACTTCAATCATATCTCACACTATATTCGTGTTCAAATAATTTTTAAGATCTATTCAGCTAAATAAAAATTCAATTTTCTCTTTAAGCGGCATAATAACAAGAAACCCTCAGGATAAAAGATTTATTCAATGACTCTTCCGATTGATGTTGAGATTCAGTCGGTCCTAGTTCACAAAAAATTAAAACTTTCGTTTAATTTGGTTCCAAGGTAGTAGTGAAGAAATGAAAAGGTTTACCAAACCCTAGAACCGGTTTCAGATGATTAACAAGTGGTCACTTAATTACATCCATTTAGATACGTAAATTATATAAAACATTAAAATAATCTAAATTTGAGTCAATGGAACGGCTACACGTATGTTAGGTCATAATTAATAAATTAATAACACCCGATATTTTTTCGGGAAGAAAAATAGCTATGACAACTTCAATGTCTGGTTTGGATTAAACCTTAAAATCTCTGGTCATGATTTACCGAAAGAAGAAAGGCAAGTGTTCAACAATTTTGATAAAAAATTGTAAAATATCTATATATTTTGCTTACACTGTTTAAACAGATTCACTTTAATTTGATAATACATACGAGTATCTATATTTCGTGTGTGAAATTGCAGTTTGCACTAACATGACTACTGACTGACTAACATGATTTTGCTAATATTTGGATGCTCGTCGCATGCTACAAACGCCGCTTCCCGCACATTAAATATTCATGAACACTCATTTATACTTAAATGAATTAATAAAAGCCATAGCACTGAAAATGCATTAAATTTGACATAAATAAAACATTTCTGATATGATACTATAAGCAGATATGAAGATATTTTCTTATCTTTTAATTTAATAATTATTCTATCATTAGCATATAAAAGAGTAATCCAAATGATTTTTTTTCTTTGACTTACTTTATTTTGTCCATAAAATCTCTGCTTTTTTTTGTAAAACTACAGATTAAAATTCGCGTCATTCTAAGTCACAAAACTACCTATGTTTTGGGTGGTTGAAGTTAAGAAATATATAGAAAGTGATGAAGTATATTTTTCTGGTATTAATTTAGATGAAGCTAAAACTAATAACACCAGTAGATTGTCACGTACTTTTGAATCTATTTAAATAATTTTGTTATAATAATCAAAATGTGCCACCCAAGAAAGGTCTTTAGATTGATTATTTTTGGAAAATAAATAAATAAAATAGAAAGAAAAATAAGTTAAACATAGAAATTAAATCTGCAACAATAGACGGTTGAATGCAGTTGAGTTAGCGCCGGAAGAAATTCGATAATTACTGAACACTATATTATCACAAAAATATTATAAGTTTGTATCTATATTATTATTGTCGTAGTGACAAATATCAACTTATAAAGCTCGAAACCAAAAGAATATACAAGTCACACATTCATTATGGGAAGATAGCTGTTATATTAATCTGGCTGTCACGGGATAATATCGGACGCACACATAAATATATTTATGTATATATATATATATATATATATATATATATATATACATGTGTGTGTGTGTGTGTGTGTATGTGTGTATCCCATACTATTAAAAGAGAATTTCTTGTATGTATGTATAGGTGTAAATTATTTCTCGCTAAAGGCTGTAACGATTTTGACGAAATTTGATACATTTATTAATTAGGTGATTATATTCAATTATTTCGAAGATGAGCCATGAGGAAAGAGAAGGGGAAGAGGAAGTGGAAGTGGATGGGGGAAGGAAATGTGAAGGGTTTGAATAAGGAAAAGGAAGGAAAAGTTAGGGTTGCGGGCGGTTGGGGGAAGAGGAAGGAGAAGAAGGACCACGTTGATGATAATTTTTGACGATTCTATTGAGATTTAAAGCATATCTAATACCATTAAAAATTGATTTAATGTTCCTACGAGAAACTTGAAATACACCGAGCAAATCACGGTACTATAAATACATTTAAATGATTTTCTTATTATGCTTCTGTAATCAAACAAGGAAATTTCATAGTGTAAACAGATTTGTCCATCGACTGGTTTGCACGTATCTAGACAAAATTATGAAGGCAGATATTGATAATCTAAAATCACAAATGAGATGAATTAGAAAACTAAGCCTTTTTTGTTTCCTCCTCCACACAATGAAAATTTAATTAAAGAAAAAATACATAAATATGGATTTTAGTAAGTACATTAAGTGAAAATACTTTCAAGAAAAAATTGGCAACGAAAATAGAAAAAATATTCCTATGAAAATAAATTATTTATTAGTAATGAAGAAGTAATTTGGGATATATAGAACCGGAGAAATTACGTGAAACGGAAACCTGCACCGTACTGTAGGTTGGCTGTCAGATTACCAAGATGCGATATACTTGCGTTCATACTCTTACTTACATGCACTGGTCTCATTCGTTATTACGATACAGGTTACGTGTATCTAAAATTTTACGGAGATTGGTTGATTAGTTGGTAAGTATTTTCACTTACTATATATCAAATAAACAAATACATTTATAAACTCACTTTCACATTTACAACATAAGTTAAGGGTAATCAAAATGCGATATTTAATGTATCCTTTGAAATATTATTGTAAATAAATATGGATGTTCAATAAACACATGATAGTAATAGGTTTACGAAAACTACTATTATATAGTGCAATACTAATGTATACTTCGTATTTATATTCCCATCTTCTACAAAAATTAAGAAGTGCTTTAAATTATGAATGTATACCTAACTTTATTTTAACTACTATTGACTGCTACGGTCAAACTGCCATGATTTGTTAAAATAAAGACTAAACAATTCATTTCCCGATTACGTAAATTACAAAGACGTCCGGAAGAAAAATTAGGAAAAAAATTTATACAAAAAAGAAATCAGAATCAGATATCAGAAAAGCTATAGGTACTCGTAATTATCACGGCTATGGAATGACCATCGGTATTTTAAACGTAGATGTACTGTTTGTTATTAATAATGACAGTTTTGAGTTTTTAATATTGTATGAAATGTAAAACTAATAAGATTACGACCCCAATTCGTGTTAAAATATTGTTATTAATTACTGTCAAATAAAATATACAGCAGTGTCAAATAAAAAAATACAGCAGTAAAAATATATTTAAAAAAAAATTAATTATTATTATTAAAAAAATGAGACCGGTGTATAATATCTTAAAATTAGTTTTTAATGGATATGATTTCATAGATTAATGTGAAGAAAATAATTAAAAAACGCAATTGTCCGCTTAGATTTGTATACTAGTATATATAGTATAACAAATAATGCCAACTGTTATGAAGTCATAATTGCATTTTTAAAAATGGATAATGAATTTAAGAATGCAATCAAAATAAAATTATGCCAGCAACATATATTTTCGCGCGAATTACGTATTAACGAGCAACATATTTTTTTCCGTCTTTTTAGTGTTCCATCTCTCAAATGAAAAAAAAAACGGAACCATTATAATGTCACTTGATTTTCCGTCCGTCCAAGTGTCTGTCAAAGCATTTTTTCTCTGAAACTGGATATCAAATTGAAATGAACATTGTATATTGAGGATCTGTATTATAGGAATATATTGAAACAAAAAAAAATAATTTCTTTGGTTTACGTAATAAAGAGGTGTGGCCATTTAAAACGCATTTTATCTTTATTTTTACCATAGCCTTACTCATTGGTCATCTAAACCAATAGACCATTTCTGGTCGATACGCAACCTTTAAAGTCGACATAATGAGAGATCTTATAGCAGAAGTAACGAGGGAAATTAATAAATTGATGATTTTTAGTTCTATATGAAATTATACATTTCTTGAAATGTGAGCCTGTGAAAGATATAGCACGTAATATTTATTTATTTTTACTATAGTCGTACTCATGAACCACGAAAACCTATAGAGTACTTCCACTTCCACCGGTCGATCTAAAAACTTGAAATTCGGCATAATCGGAAGTCTTACGGCACTAGTGAAAGAAAAATACGGAAATTGGTGATTTCTAATTCTATATCATGATTTTTTTTTTAAATATGCGCCAATGAAAAATGGGTTTTGTAGGTATTATATTTACGTTCTAAAAAAATTTAATTCAGAGAGAAAATAGTAAAATGAAAAATTTTATGACTATTAATGATTTAGCCATCGTGCCAATAAGTTCAACAATTAACTGATCGCCTACATCCAGGTAAAATAATTGATGTTTTAGAAATAATCGCTTTCTTTCATTGAAAGTGACTTTACGACTTGTCTAGTAAGTCTAACAAATTTTACGACTTGTCAAATTAATTTTACGACTTGTCAAACTAATTTTACCAATTTTCAAACAAATAATGATAATATATTCATAATGCAAAGCAAAAACCTGCTCTCTAAATTTATATGCAAACACTTTGCGTAGCACGATAGCGCTTCGTCCAGATGGATTTACTGTTACGTTTCAAACTGTAAGCAGGGAATATTTAATAATGTATCAAAGTTTTACAAAATAACAAAATAACAAATCAAAGTTTTTACTTTTTTGGCGAGGAAAAAGATAAAAACAATTTAAGCTTTACTTTTTATTTCAAAGAATGTGTGTAGTTATTTCATCTTTTTTATAAATGTAAACTTAAGAATAGAACTGATTTATTAGTTTCCTTATAAATGAATCCAGTAAACAAGATGTTAATTTATAAAATACCGATAACAAGGATACGAGTATCGAAATGATTAAAATATGACTTTCGCATGGCTACAATACAAACCCCTGATTTTTTGTATTAGGTTTATCGTTTTTCATTCAATTACTTCCAAGAATGGTTTATTCGAAAACGTTCTATTTAATACTTAGTTAAAAATTGATCATCACTAATATGGCAAACCATCTCTCAGATTATTGTAAATTTCGCCATTAAATACGTACAACCACAATTTAAAAGCTTAAAAGAATGGATAGAAAAAAATATTCATAACTAGATGCATATAAACTAAATTTACCATCTTTAGATTAATATTATACATAGTTGCGAAATTAAAAATGTATAAACTTGTTATATACGAGTATAATTTGCATTGTGAGGGATACTTCCGTACACAATTAAGTGCTTATGAACATTTAGGCGTGTATGATATTTCTATTTTTTTTTTATAAATATTATTTTAATTTTGTCTTCATGTAAATTTACAAATATATTGCCTAACAAATCTTTCATCGAAGCAATAAATTTATATTTTAAAATAAAAATTCTTTTTGTAGTTCATCTAAGTTATTTTTATGAAATTCCTTGGGATTCATTACAGACGCCTTCACATATTCGTTTCATTATACATGCTGCTATTGTCAACACTTTTCAGATATTAAAAAATAGTGGTTTAGCTGACAGAAGGCGAATGATAGAAATTACCACTGCCTTAAAAAAATGTTCTTGACATACAACTAATATTTTTGAACGACTTTTCTAACGATACTTTAAAAAAATCACCATCATTTACATGTAAAGGAGAGGTATTATAAAAAATGTTTTAGAATATTTTATTGCATAAATTCATTGTATGTATAACGGTCACAACTATGTATAACCGTGCCAAATTTCAGCCGTATAGCGCAAATGGACAACGAATAAAATGGTTGTGACTAACAGACGGACATGGCGAAATTATAAGTGTTCCTAGTTTGACTGCGGAACACAAAAAACTTGTTCTAATAAGTGTTCATTCCCATTAATCACCATCGCTGTATATGGAGTCTCTTCACGATATGCGCATTGAATGGCGTTAAGTGCAAAATTATCTAATTATGGTCAATTGTTCGATGACGTGGAAAATTGTTTTTATATATATAGTTAAAGAGACATTTTTCCGTTCACGTACACATTCCGGGGTATCATATGCATATGCTGACAAATAAGAATAAAAATCAAATCCACAAAATGAAATAATATGCAGATAATAAGAGATAAATACGTCTGCACGTAATTTAATGTTTTATTTCCCACTCAAAAATGTTGACTTGGAACTATCTTCACAGTTTCAGTAAATTTATTTTTGTTTTAGTTTGTCTGCTGACAATTAAATGTTACCGATTTTCGCGTAAATACACATAATAGGATTACATGAAAATAGACATATATAATTCAAAAGGAAATAAAATTAAAAAAAACCCAAGTAACCTAAAAAGACGTTGACATTTTTTGATTATAAAAAACTGATTAATACTTCCAGTGTACCATTTACGAATCGATATTCTCCCTATGATGGTAAACATCAGATACATAATGTTAATTTTAGTGATTAGCACATCGTATTAATATATCATATAAGTCTGAACATAATGCATGTTCGAGACATTATACTTCTTTGATAGAGCCACTTTCTTTCTTCTTTGATGGTCTTTTCTTTTTTGATAGGGCCACTTTCAAGTACCTCATTCATTACAGTATCCTTAAACATAATGCATCTACTTAACAGTGTTAATATAAAAACTAACTACTTTATTAGACTTTGATACGAATTATAAGAAATTTATGTAATAAAATATTATTAGTTAATCATTTTGTACCCGGAAAAAAGTTGCGAGCATCATCCATTGATTAAATTATGACTCTTGACACAAATTTATAATAGCGCCATTAATCGTTCACTTGATAGGATTTGATATATCGCTTCATTAATATGTTTGAATGAACATATATTCATTTATAATTTGAAATTCTTCTTGCCCGATATGACATTTAACGTAATTTTAAAAACAAATTGTTTTATTTCTTTCTAGATGATTTTCAAAATACGTTAATATTGTAATTTGAGTACCAAATTTAATTTAACTTCACGGAAGCTCTGGATTTATTATTAAAGGTTTGAGGCTTTTTTAAACCGAATAGTTGGTATTAAATGATTCTGCTGTAATTAGATAGTTGCTGCTATAATTACTATTGAATAAGTTCTGCAATATATGTAAATTATTTCATGTATGAAACGTTGCGCGCATATTTATGTAATCCGTCAATAAATATCTAATGCATGGAAACCATTCTTATACATTTTGCAAATGGATCCAATTTTTTAGATAATTATAATATATATTAAACTATTTTGAAACTCTTAACTAATTTATTTTTATAAACCTTTTTTGTTATTTTTTTAAATTTTTTGTATGAAGAATTATTTCAATTTCGTATTAAGAACAAAATATTTACGAATGTCGGCACTGATCCTTGTATCTTGGTTTAGATAAAAACTAAAACTTGCCATGAACTTGTTACAACTATTTATAGAAGGACCACTTTTTTGCTTTAAAATTTTCTTTAACAAATAAAATCTATATTCCAATAAACAATGCAGTCATCTTGAGAATAATAATACATATTACACGTTGGAAGTGTTAATTCGGGCGCGATGAATATGAATCACGTCTCGAATGTCGGTTCCTATTCCTCTATTGTGAAGATTATTACCTTCTTCATCAAAAAATGTCCCTCTCATGTTAATTAGCACTTCTTGCTTTCGGCACCCTACAAAGCGTTGTGTGTAACGTTGTCAGGAGTTGGTATTCGACCTCTTACTTTATCTTACAAATGGCATCTCTATCATTTGGTTAGTATCACTTGGTCACTGACCATTCATCTATCCAAATTGTTTATCCGTTTTAGCATCTCTGAAATATTCTAAATAGGTTAAAACATATTATGAACAACTTTGATACGACTTTTAGATTCAGGAAAATTTTCTTAAATAACGTTCTTCTTTAGCATCACAGATTGAAAGTTCAATCGCTTTAGTGTTATTGCAGAGGAAAGTGGAGAAAAAAATTGCACGCGCAAGTCAGATTTAGTTTTTGATCACATTTTTTTTCTTCTTCCAAGGTCATGGGAAACTTAACCAGAGCGTTATTGCCATTTCAATGCATCTTTACATTTTATCTTCGCATGAACCTTTGTTAATATCTTGAAGTTGTACCTTATTGTACATAATGAATGTATTCATGCACACATTTTCAAGATCTAATATTAAATAATATTTTAAATTGAAAAAGAGAATTGCAAACAGCTTATAAATAAAGATGTAGGTAAATACTGAATGATGTACTACAAAAAGAATTAAACCACCTACTTCAATTAACTAACCTTTCCTTCCTACGCAAAACAAAAGCTTTAAATAATTTTATTTCGAGATCGATTAAAGGTCGCCCTGGGACAAAGTAAAAAGTTCAACTAAACGGAAGGGATAGCCTCAAAGGGTTAAGAAATGATGACTCATTATATAAATGACGTAATATATCAAATATGACTGCAAATTAAATTAAATTGACCGCTTTAATTTCATATGTTTAATTAATTAATAAATAATGCTAGTGATTTTAAAAGAATATAATTCGTATAGATAAAAATACACAATTTGGAATTTTTACTTTTCCTCGAAATATATTTACGTTACTATGTTCAAGTTTATTATTAAAGTTATCCACAGCATTCAGAATGTAACGAAATTCAGCAAGAATCTATTAATTTTAAAACTTACATATTTTTTGTTATTTAAATTCATCGTTTTTTTTATATAACTTTCATGCGCATTTTTCTACTTTTTTGTACAGAAGGAAATGAAAGTATGAGCAGAATTTCTTTTAAACTTTTATATGGGTTAATTTATCTTTGATCTGAGTTTGCATTGTTTTGTAGCTTGTATTCAGTTCTGTGTATTTGGTGTTGGCTTCAATTCCAAATACACAGAAATTTGGATAGGTTTAATTTTTGTTAGTGTAGTATTGTCTGTAGTTGTATCTAGATTCATTTTTTTATACAGGCTTAATAAGATTAAGGGTGCGTTTTAATATCATAACGTTTGCTTTGAGTTAGTTTTTATTTCGTTCGTTAATTATACTACTATAAAATTTATGTTCGGTCAAATCTTATTTCATTTCGTTATAATTGAATTCAAATTTCATTTTGATTCGATTCAGTTAGTTCAGATTAGGTAAATTTAATGAATTCTATACGAAATTTAATATTAAAAAATATAGAAAATTTATCAAATATAGAAATTTTAGTTATTAAATATAGAAAATCTTTTACTAATCAATTTTTAATAAATTAGATAAAATCTCTAAGTCGTAATTTCGCTGCTAAAGTAACTAGCGAAAGCATGTAAAGGTTTTTGGTTCATTTTAAACATTTAATAAAATAATGAAGACGAAGAGAAGAGTTCAAGATATGGTGTAATATAACTTGGGGTAAAAGAAATATTATACATAAAAAAGTAATTTAAAATAAATTAACATTTCTGTTTAGTGTAATTTTATTCGTCAAAATGTGACCCCGGGTTAACTGTCAATTACGGGAAATCTGATATGTGACACGGTATCCACATATTCCATTGAATTATCGGAAGTATAGATCCGACATATCTTAGTATCGTACTTAGAAAATAAAAAAGCTTTAACTCAAAAAATTGAGAACTGTATTCATGGATTTAAAAGGTCCATTAATACTTTTAAAAAAGAAAGGTAAATCGGTTACCAAAGAAAGGTTACAAAGAAAGGTAAAACGGTTAGTGATCATTTAGAAAACCCGGTAATTGTTGTAAGTATAAAGACGCTCTCCCAAAGCTTATTGTTTTTTTATTCAATTGATTCTTTTTTGTTTTAAAAGAGCGATATGCAATATGGAGTATCATAATCAGGCATACGAGTCTTTTCAATTAAAAAAAAAATTATCTGCAACTGCCTGATAGTCTGAAAGATTACTGTGAGACAAACGACACCCTCCATAAGTGTCGACTGTCTCTTAATGCATCAAATATCTAGTACTATATCTCAAAGGCCGTAATTTGAAACAAAACAAAAACATTACCACTCCGAAAGATAAATGAATGCTTTGATTAAGTTCCGTCCATCGGATTAATGAAGAGATACATCAAACATGACCGCAATTTCGATTATAGGCTACGCATTATCACAATCAATATTTTTGTGGGTTCCGATAAATCTGTATCATGATATATTCTATGTGAATTAAGACAAAGCAGCATTAAAATATATTCCGCATATGCTCCAAATAAAGAAAGTGTTCAATTTTAGGATTTAAAATACGCAGTTTGGTTTTAAACACAAAAATTAATTTTCTTTTAAAATTAGTTTTAAGAATGAAGACCCTCTTTCATATCTCCCCTTGTATACGTCATGCTATGTTCTAGCTAAAAGTTTACTGCAACTACAAACCACCATAAACACAATCGAAAAGTCTATTTTCGTAATCATTATAGCCATTTATATACTTCATTTATAACTTCTTGTTTTCTTGTGTTGTTTGTTATACACACACAGAAATTTCCAAAACGGTGCACTAAACATTTCGTGTAGATAATTTAGTGCTCAAAAAGCCGACCAAATATGATTTGATTAAAATATAGATTTTAGACATATTTGATAAAAGATAGATGCGTACATTTTGTAATCTATTTCTCATCCAGTATTAATTAAACCTACGTAAATATAAGAATAATTTTGCTGCTATACTCAGTTATTCTAGCATCGTTCAAGCAAATACCAAGCATAAAAAGTTTTAAAACTAAACAATAATTACAATATCTTAAATTAATGAAATCTCTCATTTTCTTTGCCAACGATTTCCAAACGAAAAGCTTTAATAATAATTTTTTATTTTCTTTATTAATGGTTTCCTAATAAAAAACTTCTACAAACGCTTATCAATTATTATTTCAAACAATACTATCCGCCCAAGTAATCATAAAAAGTTTGACATTTCATACAAAATGAAGTCTCAATTTAATTGTATTTCTAGTTACGTGGGATTAATTTGTACCCCAAGAATACTTTTCGGATTCTGTAATATTTTTTTTGATCATTTTTATTTAATTTGATTGAGATCCAAATACAGGAAGTTAATTAAAATTTGAGTATTAATTTAATATTTAGATAAAATTACAGTTTTTTTGTATATGGACGATAATTTTGATGAACGACTTACTTAACAAAGGACTACTAGCGTATTTTATGAAATTACGGTATAAATAAGGACATATGAATTGTGTGAATAGATTTAAACATGCGTATGTTTAATTGATGTTATAACATGAACATAAAAAATTATGACACATCACACTACTCTTAACTTTTGTTATCTAGATAACTTGATATTTTTAAAATATTGAGTTACAAAATCTTTTGAGATAATGTAGCCACACTGGACATCCTTATAATTTCTATGTATCTGCTCATCCATCTGTAGGTCACAGACATTCCCTCACCAAATATTAGAGTTTTAAAGCTGTAATTTGTTATCATTAAACATATTTATAACAACTACAAGGTTATAAAATAAAATCCTTTAAATTTTTTTTCTGGGAAATGTACCCTTACGTGTAAATTGGGGGCAATTTTTTTTTATTTACCTTCTCCATTGAGCAGGGCAATGTTGATTAGTTCTTTAAAAATATTTAGGGCATGTAATGAATAGTTTTCCACTAAGTAACCCTTTACGAAATATTAAGATGTAAAATAATTATTTTTGTTAATGTTCGTTAATGCCCACCAACCATATCGCCACTTTTAAATATATAAAAAATATATACATTAGTAATATGTATAATGTAATTAAAAAGAAAATTATCATTGCTAAATAGGCTGTACTAATTTTCAAATAATAGTCCATCATTCTGAAATATACAATCAGTGAAAAATGGCTTAAATCAAATACCAAAATATTTTTTTATTATTAAATGTGTTATTTAGCAATTGACAAACAAAATTTTGCGAGAATTAAGACAAATTTCCTTTTTTGTAAAAAAAATCAGCACGCCGAAATAGTGCAAATAATGCATATAACTTTTATGACCAAATGTAGCTTAATATGATCATATTTTCTACGGGGCTGCGATAATTAATTACTAACATTTCAATTTATCAATAACATGTGAAATTATGAGCCCTTAAATAAGAAACGCGTACAGTTTCCCAGAAATCTCTCAATAGCATAATGAAAAATACTACGAGTATATAGGGTTTACACTATTTTTCTCTAAACTATTTGTCGAATTCTAAATGTATAAATATAACTGTATATCAAATATTCGTAGTATTAGTTTTACTACTGCCTAATAGATTTGTTTTTTTATTATTCCATTTCGAAATTTAAGCTCCCACTCCTGTAGTTAAAACTATTATTAAAAACAAAGTTACTACAATTACGTAAATTCCAGCTAACTTTCATGTAGGTATCATTTACCGAGTTCAATAAAAATAATAAGACGTTCACCTTTTACCTTTTGAGGATCTTCGGTACACAACTTGTTTGAAATTAAATTGAGGTTTTTAATTTTATGTGCAAGGGAAAGCCGATTTGCTCAATTTGGCGTTTAACGTCATTTGGGAGAATAATTTATGAAGTCTTTTATCGTAGGGTTATTTAGGTTTGCAAACCATTCGCAAAGTAAGAAAGATATCTTTCAATTAAAAGGGTCAAAATTATTTCTTGCCAAAATTTTAAATCATTATTTAAACAGAGAATGGAAGCTATTAAAAAATTATAAAAGAAAATTGTACATAAATTTAGCTTTCCGCAACTTAAGGAAAAAAAAACAAAATCTTCTGGAAATGTCACTAAAATATTTGTCCGTTTATCCATCCTATTCAGTTGTTATTTTCGGAAAAACTACACTAATGGATTTAAACTTCATAATTTTTTGAGAAATTGACTAATAACTCTAGCATACAATAGGCATAATATTTACATTTTGAAAAATAACAATAATATTTGTAAATATTTTAACAACTATACCATGTACCCTTAATTGCATTTATGTAAGCGTGGCTTTGTAATGCGGTTCTACTCATATTTAAAAGGTTTTTTATCGCCTGAATAAGCTTTATTACTGTCGGTATTTATTATTTAGTTTAAATTTTAAAATTGCAGGTAAGAAAAAATTTGGGTTATATAAAATTGTTAAATTATGTTTGACAAGTTTAAAGAAATATGTAAAATTATATATAGATAGAAAACTCATATTTTAGCGTAGCGTAGCTCCTAATCACACGACGTTAAGACTAACAAAATATATTTATAGTTGCCGATATTTTGTACGTTTAAATATTAATAAAAGTACGCTTGCTATAATTAAGGTCACACTATTTTTCATATCCAACATATTTTAAATCTTATTTTCTTCTTCTCTATTGATGAAATTTAATTTCAAAATTTATCAGAAATGTTCGTACTAAAAACAAATAAAAAAATGACATACATTTTCAGCAAACATTTAATAACAAATGTGTTCACATTTATAGTTGCGTCGTTAATTTAAATTCCAGCTAACTTTAATGTAGGTATCATTTACCGAATTCAATAAAAATAATAAGACGTTCACCTTTTACCTTTTGAGGATCTTCGGTACACAACTTGTTTGAAATTAAATTGAGGTTTTTAATTTTATGTGCAAGGGAAAGCCGATTTGCTCAATTTGGCGTTTAACGTCATTTGGGAGAATAATTTATGAAGTCTTTTATCGTAGGGTTATTTAGGTTTGCAAACCATTCGCAAAGTAAGAAAGATATCTTTCAATTAAAAGGGTCAAAATTATTTCTTGCCAAAATTTTAAATCATTATTTAAACAGAGAATGGAAGCTATTAAAAAATTATAAAAGAAAATTGTACATAAATTTAGCTTTCCGCAACTTAAGGAAAAAAAAACAAAATCTTCTGGAAATGTCACTAAAATATTTGTCCGTTTATCCATCCTATTCAGTTGTTATTTTCGGAAAAACTACACTAATGGATTTAAACTTCATAATTTTTTGAGAAATTGACTAATAACTCTAGCATACAATAGGCATAATATTTACATTTTGAAAAATAACAATAATATTTGTAAATATTTTAACAACTATACCATGTACCCTTAATTGCATTTATGTAAGCGTGGCTTTGTAATGCGGTTCTACTCATATTTAAAAGGTTTTTTATCGCCTGAATAAGCTTTATTACTGTCGGTATTTATTATTTAGTTTAAATTTTAAAATTGCAGGTAAGAAAAAATTTGGGTTATATAAAATTGTTAAATTATGTTTGACAAGTTTAAAGAAATATGTAAAATTATATATAGATAGAAAACTCATATTTTAGCGTAGCGTAGCTCCTAATCACACGACGTTAAGACTAACAAAATATATTTATAGTTGCCGATATTTTGTACGTTTAAATATTAATAAAAGTACGCTTGCTATAATTAAGGTCACACTATTTTTCATATCCAACATATTTTAAATCTTATTTTCTTCTTCTCTATTGATGAAATTTAATTTCAAAATTTATCAGAAATGTTCGTACTAAAAACAAATAAAAAAATGACATACATTTTCAGCAAACATTTAATAACAAATGTGTTCACATTTATAGTTGCGTCGTTAATTTAAATTCCAGCTAACTTTAATGTAGGTATCATTTACCGAATTCAATAAAAATAATAAGACGTTCACCTTTTACCTTTTGAGGATCTTCGGTACACAACTTGGAATGAAATTAAATTGAGTTTTTTAATTTTATGTGCAAGGGAAAGCCGATTTGCTCAATTGGGCGTTTAACGTCATTTGGGAGAATAATTTATGAAGTTTTTTATCGTAGGGATATTTAGGTTTGCAAACCATTTGCAAAGTAAGAAAGATATCTTTCAATTAAAAGGGTCAAAAGGTTAAAAGGTTATTGCTTGCCAAAATGTTATATCATTATTTAAACAGAGAATGGAAATTATTAAAAAATTATAAAAAGAAATTGTACATAAATTTAGCTTTCCGCAACTTAAGGAAAAAAAACGAAATCTTCTGGAAATGTCACTAAAATATTTGTGCGTCTATCCATCCTATTCAGTTGTTTTTCTCAGAAACCTTTTAAATTGGAAACTTGATATTTGGCATAGTGATAAACATACAGCACCGCTTTCATATTTCAATACTTAAATGTATAATATCC
Organism: Druceiella hillmani; assembly: GCA_039881145.1. NCBI lineage: Eukaryota > Metazoa > Arthropoda > Insecta > Lepidoptera > Hepialidae > Druceiella > Druceiella hillmani. Next base: position 19,164,860 of record JAYKKI010000001.1, read on the forward strand.
ATTTTCTCAGGCAAATCAATACTTGATTTTTTTTTAATTTCGTTTACCGCGTCAACTAAAAGATCCACTTGGAAAGTAGCAAAATTTTTTTTTTGTTTTATGTAAGATTGTTTTAGACATAATGTTAAAAATATCAACAAAATTTATTTCAGAAATCATTTGACGTAGAAACTTCATATTGTGTAAAATATTTTAGTACATATAAATTTCAACATTTAAGTACAAAAATATTTATAGAGCTATTTTAGCCCGGGTAAATAAAGTGATTTACTTTTTTTTTAATTCCGCGTATCCTATGAAACATAGTCTATCAAAATTCCTAATATTCTTTTAGGCTATGCCTCCGATTAATCAATGTGACAAATTGTGTTTACATTTGTTATAACATACATCACATTACGCAGATGAAACTCCTTGGGAGAATTTGGTGACAGAAAAAAGGCTTCAAAAGTATATATAAAATCGCACGCGTTCGCCACAAAATTGTTTCTTTTTATATGTATATATGTGGATATATTGTATTTATCGGTAATATTGTATGGTGGGAAAAATTAACAAATTGATAAATTGTCCCATTATTTATAAAAAAGGAAGCTCAAAATTTAAGGTATAAAATTTACCTGAAAATACTTGTCCTACAAACTGAATAATATTATTTATTTATTGTATTATTATGTATTTGTTAATTATTTGTTGGAAACCCCATATCCAAATTAAGGACTAACCCGAATCGTTGCATATTTTGATGAACATGAGACAAATGTTTATTTGTCTTATAATCGAATAAGACGTAAAAGGTATAACAACAAAAGCACAGCAATTCGAATAATATGATATGTTAATCAGTCGTGAACTACTAGGCAATTCCATGACCCCACGCATCTCGCAATACTGCATTGAACAAAGTGAATGCACGAAATACAAGTAAATGAAGTAGAATATTCGTGCACACTCTAGGAAGTTAAAATAAATTATGACATCGATCTGTTATATAGCTGCCAAATTAATAAAGCTTTATTAAACCCAAGTTACATCTATCCATGCCGTATATGATACATGCGGGAAATAAACAAGGCTAATGCCCATGTATTATATAATGCAGAAACCTCCTTGACTATTATATTTTCTCCAACATTGCGCATAAGTAGCTTCATACATGCTTCATGATATGATTTAAAATTATAAATTTTGCAAATAGTGTTTAATCATTAAATCATCCAATACATATCTATAACTATAAATCAAAATCATAGCGAAAGTCCGAAAATAAAACTGAATGCAAGGCGACGGCGGTGTCTTCTGGACTTTATGCAAAAAAGCACTCAGCTCGACGCCGCCCGCCATGAACCTAGAATATCTTTTATTATATTATTTTTATCAAATGTGTTCTTGTAATGCTTATTTTTCTCTAAACCTACTTAATAAAATAATGCAATTGTTAGTTTTATGTCTAAACACTGACATAATCTAATAAAAAAATTAGATTAATTTATGCATGGGTACTTGTTTTGCTCCATCGTTAAAAGTAAAAACTACAGTTGTTAATTAAAATAAAATTAGTGTTACCTTCATGTAACCTCACGTTTATCTTAACTTCATCCCCCTTGTCATGTATTATCACAACAGTCACCCTATTCTTCTCGCCTCTTATTATGAACATGTTTTATCTAATGGCATGGAAAATTCGTTCTTATATAATTTTTATATAAAAGACATAGGTTTTATGGCGGAAATCGATTTTGCGGAAAAATTAGGAATCCTTGTGGCAGATAAAGGTAAACATTAATTAATTTAATATTTCATATATGTGTTAAAAATTACAATAGTGTGGATATACAAACACTGTATCACAACTATTTTTCTAAGATGTATTCATGTGTGTCTACTACACGATACGATTTAATTTGACACCATTTATGATCTATCCAGATAAAAAAATTAATTCAAAACCAAGACTTATTTTTCAAAATTTTGCTATATTAATGACTCATGTGATCATTACTGATGAATTTTATTTACACGTAGTTAAGCTTGTTGGATGTATTTCTAGTTTATCTGTCTTCATTCATCAACAATTATCATGTAGACTTACTCAAGTATTCGAACCTATATTCTGCTCTCATATAACATAAGTGAATTATGTACAATTTTTGTAAATAAATATGTGCATCACTCAACAGTCAATAAGATATTGAACACAATAATAAATACAGTCCACTCTTAACTGTATATTTCAGTTCAAATTAACATAATATTCCTTACTTGTAATATCAACGACTAATGGTAACTCAAGGCCAACCAGGAATGAACACAAGAAATAAAAATTTATTGTCTTACAGCAGATATATTTTAGGAAACTTGTACTTAAACTTGTTTATTTGAGATTTTCTCCAAGACTGTCACTTAAAGGAAACTCGAGTAATCACGAGTGCAAAAACACTATTAGATAGCAAATAATTAGAAAAAATTAAGCACACCCGATGGAATCTGACCCCGTTACTAAAATTAAAATAAAACTTAATATTCCTACTTCATTTATAGACATAATAGGTGTACTCTAAAGTAGCTCATAGTCGGGAATGCTATTTACCCAAGAAGAAACTTAGGTTAACTGAAAATGAAATGATTTAATTAGAATCTTTATATACCAACAGTATCAGCAGTTACCTCTAATTATTAAACACCAGCAATGTCAGTATTTACATTCAATCATTATAAAAATAAAAATGACCCAAGAATCAAGAAGTTTAGCTTATGCGAAAGAATAATAAAAAATATAAACAAATATAAAAAAAATAATAATAAAAACAGTAGCATAATATTAAAATATATTTTTTTATAAAATTAAAAAATAATGTATGGTATAGTCGAACTAGCTCTCTTTAAGTCTTCATCAAATATGTAAATGGTTGGGTAATAGCATTTATCTTGGTCCGACATGCTCATTCAAAACATACGTTAACAGAGGATTGACAAAAACGAAACAAATATCTCTAAATTAGGTCAAAATTAACATTTTTAAAAAAGGGATTACTATTTTAAGCATCATTTACTTTAACTACGTATAACGAAATTATTAAATATTCGCTTATCAATCTGAGCTAATAACTTTGAACTTTAAAACTTTAACTCAAAACTCTCGAGACATAAAGAATCGAAAAAGAATTAGTTTCGACTACTTTACTTAATTACATTTGAATGAATTATGCGATTAAGCATAGTTTTCTATAAATAAAATTAAAATTAATTCATGGTAGTTGGTGGTGCTTAATATTTTACTTCGGATTATATCCGAATTAAGCTCCACCGCGTCGCTATCGTCGCGCCAAACCCTTGTTCAGTACATAGTTTTGTATCTTGTCCATCTTAATACTACATAATGCGAACGAATCGTACTTCAAATAAGATAGTATCTGTCTGGACTACGACGTAGATTAAAAGAAAAAAAATGACGCACAAGCAGCAGCTGTTTTTCGATTATAAATGATTAACGAGAAACAAAACTAAGTAATAATCAGTTTTTCAGACAAGCTTGATTGCTTCATTTTTCTGCATATCCACGTTTTCCGGTAAATATTAGCTATATTTACCGGAACCAATTTTCCAGGTAATGAACAACCAACTGAGATGGGTCACATGACATGTGTGACTATCACAATGTTCCTGTTGCGTCCAGCCGCTTTGCCGTCGATTCTCACACCACTATAACAAAATGGTGAATAGACTAATGTCCATCGTCGCCTTAACCGCAGTTCCGTTAAATACTAGGAGATATCTCTATAATGACTTATGGAATTACTACCGTGCCTTAAATAATATTATTTCACGTATGGAGTTTCCATTCCGATACTTCAGTGCAAGCAATCCTCGAATTTACCAAAAAGATCCATTCAGGTGGAACCTGCACTGCCGACATATTTAATACTAAAGGTAGCTACGCAACCATCAAAGTTACCGTGCCCAACTCCTTGTAAGACGAATCCTTTAAACCAAATGCGTGACCTTAAATATCTCCATAAGAAGTGGCGATTTTGACGTCAAGCGGGCATTCAGTAGATGCTATCAAATATTCAACAATCAGCAAGTAATTTTCTATCAAAATATTAGGAGATTGGCATCAAAAACGAAGTCGTGTACTGAGGCTGTGCTCGCTGTGCTCTATAATTTGTTTACATTGACTGTGATGTGGCTCAATAACTCATTAGCAATGTAGAACTGTTCGCTGGTGGATTCTCGGTAGTACGAGGCGACCGCGTTGTTGGCCGCCGAGGAGGAGGTTTATTGTTGAACAAATGCACTTCATTACAGTTTAGGTCCCTGGACGTCGATGTGATAAAACGTCGGCAAGCGTACTTTTGTGGCTGTGTCTATCCATTAATTTTGTGCAATGAGCTGTGTTTCGTATATTCCTCTTAGAATTTGTGATACTATATATATATATATATATATATATATATATATATATATATATATATATATATATATATATATATATATATATATATATATATATATATATATATATATATATATATATATATATATATATATATATATATATATATAAATGTACAGTGAACAGTAAGTACACAGTAATACAGTGTGCATTAAGTAGAATAAAATTTAATTGAATTATTTTTTCTGTTGAAAACTTTACTAACATTGTAAGTCATATGACAAGTAATTTTCGCATAACTACAACATCAAGGAGTACATTAGTAATTAACTTATTATGTATTTAATTCAGCCGTTCGGTAAAATGAATAAAAGAGAATATGTAGTGGTTGTGTATGGCTAGCGTGAGATTCTGTGCGTGCGTGAGCGGCTTGCCATATCTCCGGGTAAACACCATACTCTTGGGGCAAATATTCGGTATGTTAAAAAAAGTTGTGTTTCATAATTGTTTGCTCTCAATTAGAACAAGGACGTGTTTCACGTTTTGTTTCAACGGCAATTTATTCCCTCATAGCTAACGAATAGTGTATTTCTTTGCCCGACATATATTCTCGAACACCGTGCATATATGAAATTTGGATGGTAGTGGTCTTATATGAATTGCTATACGATAAAATAGTGGAATTATGTAAGAAAATTATATTAGGCATACCATACATATAACCCAGTTATGAAAAAAAATCTTGTGTGCATAGACGTCTTGGAATAATTAGGTAGGTCCTAAAAATTATAAAAAAAATCGAAATAACTTTTTTATTTAAATCAATAGTTGGTGAGATATGAGCTTCTAAGGTCTTAAAAGTGTATCTCACTCTGTAACTGTGTCTTTTCAACTAAAGTGTGTAATATTCTGAAAAAAAAGTAAGACAATAGCAAACAAACAAACAAAATAAACTTTCAACAAAAATTGGTTTGAAAACTATATGTTGTGCAGTTTTTGAGATGTGAGATATTTTTGATAACGAACGCAATAGCTTCGTTTTTCAGTGTCTTTGAGAAGTACATACTCATGAGTTTAATATTGCTTGGTGCTACAGATAACCTCGTGCGCGAGTCCGACTCCGCACTTGGCCCGTTTCATACCTTACGTCCATATTTGCCTATCCATGACCCTGGGAATTTTTATAATTATGTCATTCTTTTCAGCTCTTAGAGTTTATTACCTATTGTGTCAAGGTTTTGCAAGCCAACATTTCCTGTTTTTTTTTGTTTCGACTTATCCTCTCGTTCAAATAGTGCACACAACGCCATAGATATAATAAATTTATCAATAACAATAACTCTATTCGTTTTTATTGCGGTAACTGTTCAGTTTAAAACTCTGGGACTAATAAAAACAACATAAGAGAAACGACTTTTACTTTGTTATGGTTATACTTAGAAATTTTTGACGCTGAGCACAAAAATTTAATTTATGTAATATTTGTAATAACTGCTTTTTTTTAAAGTACGGCACTCCACTGTTGTTAATTTCGAAGTTTCGGCCATAAATCTGAATGTGGATGTACCATAATCTCACTTTATTTTCAGCATTGCCTCTAACTGTCCTGCCTCTTAATAGTAACGCACCATCGGGGCTTTTTTAGGATATGTTAAAGATCTTTCAGTATATATTCTTGCACTGTCTCATTTTCATGTTCATTTATATCAAAACCCATTAACTTAAATAGTAAGTCTAAACGAATTATTTACAAATAACGTTTTAAAAGTATTCACTCAATTCGATTTGAACTTTGTAACAAAGTTTTTTCAGTCCATTTCTTGAATTACGTACAACAGACTAATTGCGTATTAGTAAGAAATAAAACCATTGATACCGATATTGTCTTGTTATAAATAATGATACCGATATTGTCTTGTTATAAATTATGCCCAAATAACCCAGATTTCGGGTATTCAAAATCGAATATGTTGATACAAAATATAACCACAAATTAGCTATAGGTATAATTATAAATTATATAACCGCACTATGTAGTAATACTCCAATTATCTTACTATAACTAATGCGTAAATGTTCCGAATTTGTATACAAAATTAGTTATAGGTATATTGATAAATAATATAACGCACTATGTGGTAATACCCGTACTATCTTACTGTAACTAATCGTAAATGTTCCGAATATATATACAAAATTAGCTATGGGTATATTGGTGAATCATATAACCGCACTATCTAGTAATTCTCGTACTATCTTACTGTAATTAATGCATAAATGTTCCGAATTTGTATACTAAATCAGCTATATGTGTATTCATGAATAATATAATCGTACTGTGTAGTAATGCTCCTACTATCTTACTGTAACTAATGCGTACCTAATTATTCCGAATTTATATACAAAATCAGCTATAGGTATATTGATAAATAATATAACCACAGATGTAGTAATGCTCGCACTGTCTCTCTGAAACTAATGAGAGTAAATGTTTCGAATTTATGTATAAAATCAGCTGTGGGTATATTGGCAAATAATATAAACGCTCTATGTATTAATGCTCGAAATATCTTACTGCAACTAATGCGTAAGTGTGCTAAATTTGCATATAAAATCCGCTATACGTTAGGTATATTGATTAATAATTTAACCTGTAATAATACACGTGTTGTCTGTCATACAAATTTGTTCGTCCTCACTAATACACATTAATGTCAAATAGTTATCTTTGTCGCAATTAAGCCGCGATTTATAATAATACAGTATCAACAACTCGTTTCCAACCACTCGACTTACGGAGATGCTCAGAAAGAAAATGAGAAAATAATCAATTTAGCAAACAGAAAGGCCTTTTCCCAACCTAATCACAGCGTAGCTGCCCACAGACCGATCGCCTGCAATCAGATAAAGGAATTGATTTATTGAAGGTTGTCGCTTTCAATTATATAGACTCATTCGTTCTACCTGTCGTCAAATCCTCCAATATGGAAGGTGCTTTCACCGTGTCGTATTATATTGTATGACTTGTAATTGTTATATTGTGCTCCTAATACGATGTAAAACGCTGATTACTTTCGATATTGCCATGGCAGTATATATATATATACATATATATATATATATATATATATATATATATATATTTATATATATATATATATAGAAACTATTTTTACTCACATTTATAAAGATGTCTTCGTAGTCTCGATAATTCAGTCATCACTTTCGAAACTAAAAACGTATAACTTTTACACACTTACGAATTATAAATTTAGTTTTCATTAAATATTATTTCTATTCATGTAAATTATAACACATTTTTATAGCAGGCATCAGAGCTACGTTTAATATTTTAAATTATAATGTATTGAATTCAATTAAAATTAAAATAAAATGTGACTCAATGAATAAATAATATCAACAATATATTTTTTTATTTGAAAAGTTTATTAAAAATATTTAACGGTTAGCCATAACATAAGTAGTAATTTTCTTTAATTAAATACTAATACTGTAAGACATTATATATATATACAGAGGAAATTACACAAGAAATTCGATTTATTACATAATAATTTAGTTTGATATTTTAAATAATATAATCCGAATAAAATTATATGTTTTATTAAGCTGATTACGATTTGGGTAATTATATCCAGGCACTGAATATTTATGCCGAAAAATATGAACAAATCTTTAATTAAGTTCTTTAATTATATTTATTTACGTGAATAATAAATAATAATACAACAAACATGTTTTGTATGCAATGTTTATATTTTAGCTGATAATACGAAGTGCGGCAGTCCTTTCAAAGCATTATTTACACTATTATCTTAAAAAAACCTAAAATATATAACATTTATAAAGAAATTAATGCTACGTAATACATTGTAATAATTTTTGCAGAAATTAATTAAACGAATGTAATCCGTAGGTCCATAGGTGTATTGAATAGTTTGAATTCAATGTTGCTTACACATTTCACCCTGATATTAAATGCAATTTTAGAAGAAATCGGGATCTCTTTGTAAACGTTTGAAAACATTGATTGTTCAATCAGGGGGTTAATATTACTCATAAGCATAATTATTTAAGCTATTGACACATTTAGACGGCGAATATCGGAAGAAAGCATAAACAAAATTAAGAACACTGTTGCTTTAATGACTATAACAATAATTTACTTCGTCCGAGTATAGCTTTGATGAAAATTGTATTTGTTACAATATTCTAAAATTAACCTCTTCTTCAAAACAAACTTCAAAGCGATTCGCTCGTCGACTCTCGCACGCCGTCACCCATATTAAATAGAACTGACGTCGGACATAGCGCCGCATAATAATGACCAGAAACGCGTAGATTGCTAACGGAAACGGAACTCTGGCTATATTTCAACATAAGCGTAGACGTCAAGAACATTTAAGTGACGCTGGTATCAGCGTGAAGGGCAGAATTCTTTTCTACTTTACTTCAATTTTGTAATATTAAATACTATTATTAGTTAATTGTTTATTATTAATTTTAAGCTTTATAAATATACTAGTGTTTTGTAGTCTAAAGTTTAAAATTATATCTGAAAATAAAGTTTTATTAGGACGAATTACCACTTTTGTTACTAATTACTGACTGAAAATTTCTGTTTTACCTTTTTTTTATAACCATTTAACGCAGCGTAAATTAAAATTTAGTCAGCCAAAGAAGTTAGATACTACTAAATACTAAATTGTTTCTGCCACACACTTCTGTAATACCAAAAGTAATCACACAGCCCACGATAGTATCGATACAAAGTATCGATACAAGTATCGATACAAATGATAAAATCAGGGTATTTTTTCCATTTCAATAAAATCTGCTTTTACTCGTATCAGCGCTCTTTTTATCACGACTACAGGAACGACTGTTTGTTGATATGACTACAATAATAGGAAACGGAATTTAATTTGTAAAAAATATAACAAAATCAAAGGTATAAAATAGAAATTAATTTTAATAAACCATCAGATAAATAGTCGGTGTGTCGGTACAATACAGTTTAGTCAGTAGTAACGACATTTTTTAAACTATAATAATAAATGTACGAAATAATCACTATTATAAAATAGAGACAAATACAGCCTTCATCCTGAATTGAATTTCCATTCTTATATAATTATAAAGTAATTTTTTTCCTAGTGAAAACGATTTAAGTGAAGACGCCATCCCCGCGTCCCTCCCCCATCCACCACTTCTCTCATCTTTTAATAAAATAGAGTTTTCTTACTAAAGCGTTACATAGCTGCATACATATAATATATTCATTATAATACATACATATACTATATTCATTATGAATATTAGTTTAAATACCAATCATTTTGTCAAAAACAACTCTCAATTATGAAAAATGCGGATATAAATTGGAAGTTATTTAAATTCAGAAAATACAATAAGGCCTAAATATAAATAGAAAGTATAAAGTAGGAATAGAGATGGTCTGAAAGATTAAAAATAAAATAATTATACACTTTTAATAGACAATAATACTAATTCTGTTCATTGCTATCTATCACGATATTAGTACACTCGCTCATTAACACAAATTATTGTCAAATAAGAACCAAAACGCGATTTGCAACAATGGAATCAACAACTTCCTTATGACTAGTCGTGTCAACAGAGATGGCGGAAAGGAAGACGAGAAAATCATCAATTTAGCTAACAAGAAAGGCTTTATCCGCCGTGACCACAGCCTAATCGCCTATAAGCCGATCGCCTGCAATCAGATAAAGAAATCTATGTAAATGGACACTATCAATTATTAACAGATATTTGTATTGTCTACCATCAAGTAAATAAATTTATTATATTATTAGAAACAAAACCGATGGCAGTTTTCATTGGAAAATTAAAATTTGCTGTTTTCAATTAATTATACAATATACTATACATTGTCAACTTCCAAGCGTAGAGGTGTTATTGCCGTGCTAGGCTAAAAATTAAATTTTAACTTTTATAACTCTTCAATTTTTAGGATTATTTAAAAATTGTTTCACTCCTCATCAGCTTGTACCTTGAAATTATGATTATTGAAATAAAAAAAAATTATCAAATACCCAATTATTTTATGTAACGTCAAGGCTACATTTCGAATAGGTAATAACAAAACTTATTAAAGAATTATTTTTGTAGAATTCCTTCCGAACCTGTTGTAATAACTGTTATCTATAAAAATCTTTTACGTATACACGCTCAGTTAATGTATTCAATATAAGATATCTCTTCGATAAATAACGTAGCGCAGCTTTGTAGCACCTGTTTATTTTGGTTGGTTGGTATATCGTAAGAGAAATTACATTAACCAATCCAATCTATTCCACGTGTAGTATTGACCAATAAAAACGTTAGCGGTGTTATCATGTCCCGCCCCTTTTATAGTACGATACTTTTTAAGGGGCCGTCACGCAAATTATGTCGATATAGTTGTAATATAAAAGTTATATCTATAGAAATACGCAATAAAATGTATATTACAAATATACACTCATTCTCTAAAAAGATAAAAATAATTAAAGTGGTTAAAATTAGGAAAAACGTCTATCAATGTAATAACGAGTCATCTAATTTTAGAAAAATCGTGAAATGGGTCTATTTTAGGTTGCCTAATTTCGACCATTAGGCTAATTTACAAAAAAAATTACATTCAGTATATCAAGAACCTTGTAATCTTTAAAGTTACCACCAATTCAAATTATCCAAAACTACGCACTAAATGCTACAAAATAATGTACGAAAACGTCACACGAAATCGATGTAAAACACTCGCAGAATAGATACAATATAACCAATTCAATATTATCACATAGCTATAAAAATATTTAACTATAAAGTATCCAAGACTGCGAACGCTTACTACAAATAATAATAGATTCACGTCGAATTACGAAAGTATAAAATTGAACAAAGCGACCGGAAATTACATCGTTGACTGCATCCAGCCGTTGACTGATTATCTATTCTGCGAATAACTGAATGACTAACACTGTATAACATTTAGTTCAGAAAATTATGGAAGTATCTCGTTGATTTCAAGAAAAAACATAAAATTATAAATTTTAAAGGATAATTTTATTTTTGTTTTGTTTCGTTTTTGCTAATAGAAACATTTTTTTGTTGATCAAAATCATAATCGATAATTATACATCAGTTTTTGGATCATATGGTTAATAAAACGTGTATTGAATTATTTTTACTTACTTAAAAAAAAAAATTAAGTAAAAAGATCTGCGACCTCTTTGCTATATTATAAAATTAAACTAATATTTCAATGAATTTATCGTTAACCATTTTAAAGATGTCAAGGCCTAATTATTAAGCCATAGGTTTATTTTTTCATGTTGTTGTTACCTGGGAACATTTAATTTTGTAACACTTCCTTCATACAAATTTTAATAAACGAATGTTTGTATGCAGGTCTTATTTTTTGGACAGATTGCGACCCCCTTTAAGAAAAATGCGTCCCCTAGTTTGAGAAAGGATGGTGTAAGCTATAGGTGTTTGTGCAGATTATATTACATATACTATTACGTTTGTAAACAACAATCAATCAAACGCCGCGGTTCGAATGTATCGTGTCGTTTTTAAACATACATTCAACTTATTTCGATTTTCTGGAGTATTAGCGTTTGTTTTTGTTGATTTATACTATTTTGATAACTGTTATAATATCTACTGTGCGATATTCATCTAATGTGTGCACTGTGTGTTTAGCTGTATGCAATTGCAATGCTGATGAGGATAAGGTATTCGGCTATTTATCCCAATTGCCCTAGAAAATCAAATGAACGGATCATCGCAAGATTGGCTAGTCGGGTTCATAGTACTAGTAAGTCAGTAAATACTCTCGCTTGATAGAGGACGCTCATATAGAAGACGTCACGTGGCTGAAGATGCTATCCTCCATGCGTTTGCCGAAGACCCTACTCACAGCATGCCATCAACATCCGTATCTCTTAGCTTATTAAAAGAGCTTCTCGGAGATACGACCTACGAAGATGGACAACATCCGTTTCACTAGTGTACTGTACAACAATTAACCGGAGAAGATTTCGCCCGTCGTCGTATTTTTTGTCAGTGACTCATTTGTATGAATGACGATTTGCCAACATTTATTCGACGCATTTTATAGTCAGATGAAAGCACATTTACGCAGCTTGAAATATTTAATGTATATTATGAACACTATTGAATCCATATAAATCCACATTTAAAATGGCCGGGAAGTTTTCAGCACAGATGGAATTTAAATACTCAGGCGGGAATTTTGGGCAATCAGCTCGTAGGTCCGTTTTTCCTACCTGCCAAAATGATATCAGAAAATTATTTGTGTTTTTTGCGTAATGAAGAGGCAGACTTTATTCCAAATTTTCCTTTGAGCGTAGTTAGAGATATGTGGTGGCAGCACGATGGAGCGTCCCCTTATTTCGGTTTTCGGGTGCGTGAGTATTTAGACGAGCAATATTATTTTTACTGAATAGGGCGTATTGGACCTGTGCCCGGACAACCGAGATCTCTAGATTTAACACCACTCGATTTTTTTCTTTAATATAGCGTTAAATCTGATGTGTACTCAACTGAATGCTCGAACGAACAAATTTTACGAAAAAGGATTACAGACAGTTTAATAAAATTAACTAATTCAATTATAAGGAGAGCGCAATTGTATTTAGAATAAAGCGTAAATAAAAAAGAAAACGTCTTTTTTAGACTTCTTACACAAATTAATAAAATAATTTTTTTATGAACTTCAAATTAATACATTTTTTTGTGAAATAATTGTTACTAAAATTACTTTTGTGTAATACTTTAGAAACGTGAAAAAAGTCATGGATTGAGTGGTTTCCGTAGAACTACAATATGAATGAGTACATTAATAATATTATTAAATTTTAATTATATATTCATATTGCTTAATCTATCAATTAAACGAAATACTCGCTACGAATAAATTACTTATTATAATTTGCAATGTTTCTCCCAAAATGTTTCTACAGCGACCATCATCTCACTATAGTCTTCAAATTTCTTACTCATGAGCTGCTGCTTAAGCTGAGAAATTATGCGTTATTTTATTGATACTCTAGCTGTATGTTTTAGACGCATATTCTTCTTGATAACGTAAGAACCTGTAATAGTGGCTTTTTTCAGGTAATCTAATATTACAATTTCCTCGATATCACAAAATATGGGTGTCATAACTTTTTGCGAATTCTTCGATGTTACTGAATATGGTCTTTTCCAGGTCATAGACTGTTGTTTCGTCTCAGTATCAAAGTAATGGATATAGGTTTCGTCCATGGATATAAATTGCCTCAAAAATCTATCTAAGTCAGCTTGGTAGTTCTCAAGATTTGCTCCTGAAATATCTATTCGTTTCTTTTTTTGTTTGGCGGTAAACATTTTGGGTACCCAACGTGACGACACCTTGTCAAGGTGAAGTACGTCATGAAATATCCTCTGCATGCTTCGATATGAGATCCCTGTGAAATCAACTAAATATCATAACTGTCGGATAATAAAATATCTTCGATTTTTTTCACATTTTCTGTGGTGTAAGACGTGGATGGCTTCACGACGAGAGTCTTTTGAACGTTCTGCTCAGTTTAAAATCCTTGCGCCGCGTGCAACTGTAGAATTTAAAGAAGCATAGTCCTCCAATGTTTCCATCAAGCCACCATGTATGTCTTTGGTAGACATTTTTTCCGGCAGATATACTTGATGACGGTTCTGACTTCATTTTTCTTCATTTTCGTGTTATCGCTCGGCCTGTTCATACTTAAATAAATATAATTTCTAGGGATGACCTTGTATTTGTATGATTTTTACCCGTAACTAGCGAGGACATAAGCCATCACAATTTTCTAAATTTTTATTATTACTTGAAATATCCCTTTATCATAACTATTAATCTCCCTCGTATTTTTTTACATAATAAAGTTTTCAATTAGAGCAAAAGTTCTATTGATATAGTAGCCATTTAATGTTTTAACACAAATCTCTTAAAAATATGTAAATATTTTGGACTAACCAATTTATATTATAATTAATATTAGCTACTCATTGAGTTGAGTTTAAATTTATATCAACCGAACCTAACATTAAAATATTTGGAATAAACATAGCTTCGCTGCGTTATATAAATATTGTGATATTATTTAAATCTAAAGACGTAACGGTTAATGAGATCTAAATATATAATTAATATAAGTTTTCAATTTGAAAAGTAATGATCGAATTATCAACACTTTGAAGATAGTAAAACTCTGGTTTCTTTATTAATAAGAATAAGTATAAAATAGTTTCTATGTAAAGAAGGCGTTACAAACTGAGTGAAGTGTATGCCGCTATGGTGGTACCATAAGTAATTAGCCTTTTACATCGTACTAGAAACACAACATTAATATTATGTTTCTATAATATTAATGAATGCATATTATACACCACAGCGAAATCACATTCCATTATGGAGGATTTGAAGATAGATAAAACGGAAATGTCTATATAATTGAAAAAGACAACCTTCAATACATCAATTTATTTATCTCATTGCAGACTATCCGTCTGTAGGCAGCTACGCCGTGATTACGATGGAAAAAGCCTTTCTGTTTGCTAAATTGATTATTTTCTCATTTGCCCTCTGGACGTCTTTATAACTCGAGTAATAGGGGAACGAGTCATTCATAGAGTGTTATTATAAATTGTCGGTTAATCATGACAGTTATATGTTTGAAAGTAACGTGTATTAGTGAGAAAGTATGATTTTATATATTTCAAATTTAGACATTTACGCATTAGTTATAACAAACAGTATAAGTGTTATTAACTTTTTATTAGTTATTAACATATTTACATTCGATTTTGTATATTTATAATTTCAAATATGTATAGACGTAGAGTGCAGTTATATTATTTCTTAGGTATATCCGTGATGTAAAATTCGGAATAAGGAAAGTTATTAGGTCTTTTTTGATTTGTTCTTTTTTATCTCAGAACACTATGAGCGTAATATTAACTAAAACGCTAATAGATGGTGTTGGCAGCCAAACCATTTCCACCAGTTCTGATAATGCACAACGAACGTAAATTAAAGATTGACGCATCCTTTTTTTTATTTTTGAAAAGATTGAAATGAAACTAAGCTTAAATTTTAGCCCAAGCTAATATAAAATCTTCACTGAAAACCGATTTCAAATCGATTGAGTCGTTGCTGAGATCAACGTGTACAATACATGTTTGCACAGCCTAACAGATCAAAAAACAAAGATTTTAAAAACAGTTGTTTTATGCATAGTATCGTGTATTTACTAGGCAGTACTTAGTTTAACTTAAAAATATTCAATATGTAAACTTATTTGTTAAAATTTTATTACATGTACAAATTTAGTATACTTATTAGTTAGAATGGGACAGTGTTAACGTTATTACTTAGTACGGTTTTATTTTTATTAATATACTTACAGGCTATTGTAAATATTTATAAAAATGGTCTAAAGCTATAACCATATTAAAATTGAATTGATTTAGTGTGTACCTATTTTTAAAATATCGTTTATAAATAATGCTTTTAGTTTAGCTGTCTATTAGCGAATATTAGCGAGTTTTGACAAAAGTAAACATAAAAATAAGATCGTCAGAATATTTACTGAAACATAGTTAAAATTTCATCAGAGACATGAAAAATTCTTTACTGCTATGAGGCAGAAATGAAGAAAAATTATAAAATTACTGGAAAGATCGTGGATTTAATTCAGATTTACCAATGAAAATTAAAGATGTATTAGCAGAGCGTTTTAATTTTAAAAATAGACACAATTAAATGAAATTACGTGATGAAGTATTATTTCTACTTTCTTTAATTTCTTTACCACGACCTAGGTTTCGTTGTATTACATCTTCAGGTAGGATATTAGCAAAGATCTTGCTAATATCCCACCTGAAGATGTTGTAATACAACGAAACCTAATACTAATATAAAATCACGTAGTTTCATTTAATTGTGAATAATGAATTTCTACAAAATTAACGCCAAATATATTCAATATTTAAAAATAGAAATAAATGTTAATATTCTATAAATTAAACTTAGCAGGCAGTCACGACAAAAAAACGCGTAAGGCTATTTATATCATTGACAACTTTAAAGCATCATGAGTACTATTACAAGGATGGAAGATTGAATATATTCGGCGATAAGTTTGTAGAAACTCATTACCACTTAATTTTATTAAAAAATAAATAAAACTACATGATGTAGTATTATATCTACTTCATTTTAATTCTTAACCGTTACTAAGGTTTCGTTGTATGACATCTTCAGATATGCAATTTGAAGAGAATCCTCAAATTGCCTGAAGATCACACACAACAAAACCTGGGTCGTGGTTAAGAATTTAAATGAAGTAGAAATAATGCTGCATGACGTAATTTCATTTACTTGTATATTAAAAATGAGTATGAAAGAATTTAAAAAAAGAAGAAGAAAATATTTTCTAGTAATATTGCTCCATTTTCATAACTTTTGAAAATCGAGCACGTGGGTCAAAAATAGTTACATAATAAAATTATTTATCTTGTAGTTATACTGCGTTGCTAGTATAGTTCTTGAGCTTATCAATAATTAAAAAAAGTTGGCTGTAGCAAGAGTATATACTACAGCTTAAGTTAAAATATAGAGGTTATATGCCATTCGGGGCAGAGAAATACACAGGATTTTTTTAAAGAAAATATGAGGAAATTCAAAGTAAAAGTGCTATTGATAATGTCAATAAATTACTCTTACGTACAATAAAACGCTGCCACGTTTCATGTAGATGAATTACGTTGAAAGAAAATGTAAGTAAGCAAATAAGCTCAACTAATTGAAATTAAGGACGAAGTAATATTATTCACGTTAATGCAAAGGTAAGTTGCTGAATCAGTTACTTATTAAAAATATTTATAGTATAGGATATTTTTAACAAATTGAAACTTATCTTCCCGCCATCAATTACAATATAAAAACTTAAAAGTGTCGGATAAGCCTAATAACAATTCAATATGTTTCAATTGAAGTGAGTTCTTAGATTTAGTTTAACTTTTTAAATTGTTTTACAGTAACCGTTAAGAAAAAAGCTGTATCAAATTTAACTGACTATCTTCATTTGAATTGCGGAAGAAGGTTGGTTTATTAAATAGGCTGGTTACTGTTAGATGGATTTGACTAAATATTCAACAGAAGACGGTATTCATTTGCAAGCAAGTTTAAGAGAAAAATCAAAATAAATGAAAAATATTATTGGAAATTTCATTGTAAAAGTTTTAATAAAACGAGTTGTCAGTTACTAGATTATCTGAAAATGTGACTGGCAAAAACATTTGGCAAATGCTAACGATACAGTTTTTAAATGTGGCTAATGATACATAGAAATTACGGGAGTAAAGTGTTTTATTTTTAGTTCGATACACAAACAAAATGCGGATAAAGTTAATAGAACAATGTAATATTTAATTTTACGTAAGGTAATTTTATGCTGGCAAATATAACTAGATTATGACTTCTGTTAGCTAACAGCACGATGTTGGTTCTCAGTATCCAGTTTTTAAACCAAATCCCTTTTTTAATTCTAGCCTTCTTACATACGTACTGCTGCTATCAATATAGGAAAACAGTACGAAAGAGTAAATAATCGTTGTGTTACGGTACATAATAAGATCCAAATTCAGTGTAGGGTCCATCCATTTTTCACTAAAAAGAAAAACTTACTTAAGGAATACCTCTTCATCTGACAATAATCACAAATAAAGTTTGAAAATATAAAAATATTTCACATGGAAGATGGACCAAAAAATTAGCGTTTTCATTTTACGACTATTTTATATACTATTCCTTTGTCATCCTTCGTAAATTTTGTTCAAATGACTATAATTTTTTTTAACCACATAAAATTTTGGGATTTATACATTGTTTATAGTCATGGCAGCCTTTAGCAGACATTTACATTAATTCAATTGAAGTTATTCAAGAAATACTTGTTCACTTATAAGTAAATTAAACAAGTAGAAAAATAATAACCGAAGCCTATATTGAATGGTAGAAAATACTAACGCTAATAACTGTGTCATTTTCTAGGGTATTTGTTAAAGATTTTTTTTCCACATGAGCAACTAATGGGAAAATGCATAATACTGATTAAATATTAATCGATAATTTAAATAGTTTCTTACGTCTACATCACGTTACAAATTTCACGCATTAATCAATTTCAAAGTCATTATCGATAAAAAACAACTTTTTGCAGAATAAAATGTTAACTTTTCTTTCAAACTTACAGGAAGAAATTTATAATTATTAAAACAGAAAGTAATAAAATCGTAAATCGTCTAAAAGATTGAAATATTATTTGAGTGACACTAGATACAATATTTACCTATAATATTTATGTATATGATCAAATAATTTAATACTAAATATGTACTTATTGTACACATATACTTACTTTTAACATTATTTTGGTACTTACCTTGCTATCAAATAAGTAAAAAATTTAGTACTGTGCTCGTGACTATCCTTTGTTCGTGTATATGCTTGAAAATACGATTAAATGAAAGTTGAGCTTGGGCCGCAATTCTCATGGACCTTTAAAAATACGATCAGCTGCTAAATGGCGTAACATGTATTAATAAGTTACTTCATCTGTCATAATAATCAAATCAATTATTATATGCATAGGTAGATAGGTAGATAAAATACGTAACAACAAAATTTATACAAATTAATACTAAAACCTATCAATGTTATGAAATTAGAAATTTTGACAACATATTTCCGTTTTAACCAAACCGAGAAAACAAAGAAGCTTTTATTGAATATATAAAATATCAAAAAATGTTTTATGTTTGGAAGATAATCAACGATGTTTTATATTCGCTCTCATGCAACTGCCAATATTCGGGTTGCTTGCTTAAACATCTACCCCTCCAACACCATAACACATTTCACTTCTGATGATGCCAATTTTACTAATGCATATCCGAGTGGGATATTTCATTACACGATTTAAAATACTCACGTCGTCTATTGATTTATAGTAGTTAGGCACATTTTGTTGTTGTCATGTTATGCAACGTGAGCGAGTTTTTGAAAAAATTAGATTTGCACAATTAAATGAAACTACGTGATGTAGTATTATTTCTGCTAAATGATAAAGAAATTAAAGAAAGAAGAAATAATTCTACATCACGTAGTTTCAATAAATTGTGAATAATGAATTTCTACAAAATTAACGCCAAATATATTCAATAATTAAATTTGCATAAAAACTAAATATTATTTCAACAAAAGCAATTAGTCGTTTTTAAGTTTTGCATTCATAAGGCACCCACACAAAAAGATACAAATTAGAAAATGTTTTTTTTGCATACAACAACTTTTTTCCTCTCTTTAATAATTTTGTTTAATATTCTTAATATAGATCCGCGTAATATTTACAGTTGTATTATATGAGTAGATTTATTAACCAAAATATATTTATACTCTTGTGATGACATATATTGGTGACGTACAAGTTTATCAACAAGGTTTTCTTTCTGCTTTCAGAATTATTTTTATTATGTCCGAAGTAAAATATTACGCACCACCAAGCAGCATCGACTCATTTAATATTGACTTACAGAACATTAGATTTATCTCATAATCATATCATTCACTTAAAATTAAGTAAAGAAGTCAGGGCATTAGTTTACTAAGCCTGTCTAGACTTTTTGTCTCGAGAGCTTTGAAGTAATGTTTTAAAACTCAAAGCTTAAGATAGATAAGCGAATTTAGAATCATTTTAGTAAAAGGGGTAAAAATAAGTAATTTATAAAATTTCAATCCATTCATTAAAAAAATGTTATTTGTTACATAATTTAGAGACATTTATTTAATTTTAATAAATATCTAATTAATAATAATTTTAATAATTTTAATTAATATAATCTGACCTATAAAACATGTCCCATAATAATACCAAATTTCACCACGATAAATATGTTAGGAAACCAATTAGGCGAAATCTGATAGGCACTTAAGAAAAGCTACTTTGTTTACTTTATATATGCCTTTACATTCTAAATTTTTTTTTAATTTGACCTGCGCCAAAAACTTAACCATATTAATAAAAATTTAGTTAAAATAAATTTATAATTTCAATAAAATCCAAAAAAATTAAGGTTTTTGTGCCTTGAAATATATTTGCTAAAAAAAGACTAAGGCTTTTGTGTCTCGAATATCTTATTAATGATACGATTGGTTACAATTCCCTTTAATGCATGAATTCGTCTTGACAATGCTATTTACAATATAAGTATATTTTGACGGTGATGTTAAATTACATTAATGTAAAATCAGAAGCATGGATTATACTTCATGTTTTTTTAATTCTGTGCGAATATTGTTTCAAATTTTGCCATTTTCTTTTACTTGACTAATATATTCAAGAAGAAGATCTTGTCTTTTAGGGCGAGCACAGTGTTGATATGGCGAAAATTGTAATTAGCTTGTAGACATGGAGTAATTTACAATCACCTTGCGACAAGTATTGATTTGCGCTGCAAGTTTTCGAAAATATTTTTAATAAAGGCTTTAAAAATGAAATGAAAATTTTGGAAGTAAGATAATAAAAATATAAATTTTTAAAATATTAGCAAGTTAATAGAATTCTATTTTTTAAACAACATTTTGTTGACAAATTGCAAATAGGTGCACGATTACCTCGTATCATATTTAAGAAAACTATATTTTTTCTAACGATATATTTTCATAGGGCTTTGTCCCCTGTGAAAATATACTATCAACATAAAATACGAATGGATGTGAAAAACTTAGTCATTTTCACGATAATCGCCTTCAAGTTTTGAAATTCAAAAATATCTCATTTTTAACACCTTTTTTTAATACGTTAATTTATCAAATCTTGCTAGAAGCAGAAAATTGTTAAATCCATTCAAAATTATTTTTTCATAATGAAATATTACTGACAAGATAAGCTGACGATTCGTAGTGTTGACACGGTATTTTTTCAATAATTTTCGTTATAGGTTTGATTCGCCACTTTATTCCGAATAGGAAAATTGAAAAAAAAAATTGAATAAAAAAAATTAATTAAAACATTTAACTGCAAATATTAATTGCTTTTTTTTAAATAACGATAATTATATATTATATATAAATATAGGATATAATATAATATAAGATAATTATATAAAATCACACCCGTGATTCAGCTATCCATTCGTCCTATAAATAATCTTCTATCTACTGGGCAGCACTATAAAAAATCAAAACTATGTTTAGAGTTTCAAGATCTATTATATGATCCCTCATGAAAATATCCACCTTTGATTAAATTTTTTTTATAGGTAAATAACTATTTTATATATCAAAAGCGAAAATTCCTAAATTTTTAATAAATTTCATATATATATATATATATATATATATATATAGCTGTCTATGTATACATTTTTGTATATTTGTTGTTTCGTAATTAAAAGTTCATGTTTCCAATTAAAAAATAAACCAGTGAAACATGAATCCCCCAGTTTACGGAAAAAAGCATTTCCGCATTTCCTCAGTAAAAGGGACGATCAATTATCCTTCCAAGAGATGTTACTCGTCTAATTAAAATGACGTCAAACATCTAAATGAACGAATCGTTCTTTCCTCCTGTACGTAAACAATTTCATTTGAATTGCATTTTGAATTAACCGAGTCAATTTATAAAATAAACTAAACGCGGATTTTTTATTACTTTTTCACACCTATAGGTATTTTATTTACGTACATAGAAAAATGACAAGAGTGTTATTTGTTTTTTAATGCGGATTTTTTATACTTTTTCATACATAATAGGTATTTTATTTATATGCAAAGAAAAATTACACGGTATTGTAAGTTTTTTAACGAGGATTTTTTATTACTTTTTCACATATAATAGGTATTTTATTAGAAGGCTATTGTAAGTTTTTTAACGCTATGTAATTTCGATATTATTATATTACCTCGTAGGTTGTAATTGACTCTAAATATTATTGACACATACTTGTGTATTTAGATTAATGCGTATGTCAATGAAATTTATTATAAAGAAAAATTTTGATCAGACGTAATGGACATAAATTCCGCCAGATTTTTCAAAAAAACTATAAAATTTAAAAGCAATGTAGGTAAAATAGTAATTTACAGAAATGTCTTGTTTTCAAATTTTCAAAAAATTTACTGAAACATCGATAGTAATGATGAACTGCATTATTCCGATAATATAATATACAAATGACGGAATAGCTATCAGTCAAAGTCTACTCTTGAAGGTTTTAATTACATATAATGTATGAAATTAAATGTTAACTTTATTAATTTTACGAATAATACATAAACGACCCGCAATAACTTCACAAAACTTAGAACTATATATCTTCACAAACTTTATAAAACCAGTGAGTATTTATCTATGGAATTGAAAATATTTAAGTCTACCAGTCTATATTTCATAATGAGCTTTTTCCCGTGGCTTAGCTTGCGTGATTTCTTTGCTTACACAATCTGGGATTTCTGGGATTGGTTTAATTGAAAAAAATGGTGAAATATTGACTACCTGGGATGAAAGTCAATATTTCAACATTTTTTTTAATCGTAACCGATAAGGTAAAAAGTTGAAAAATTAAAAACATTCAGTTGATTAACTAGACTTTAAGGGATGTTACAAAAAATTTTATACTTAAGAGTTTTTATGTGACATAAGTATAAGCAATGCATTAATTTTCCAGCTTCTCGATATCACATCAATATAATTCTTTATTTCATTACAGAAAATCGAGACTTATATAGTCTAGCTCTAATATAAACCTAATAAAATCCGTTCGATCGTTTTGAGAGATGAGCGCAAGTACCAACAGATAGACATACAAAATTGAACATTATTTTTTATTGTCCCCTGAAATAATTTTTTTTTTAAATATATTTATTGTGCGAACTTTTTCAAGTATTATTATATTATGTAAAATACATTAACCAGGAATATTTTGCTGATATGACAAAAGTTTGAAAATTTAACTTTGCTGTTAAATTAAATAAGCGAGCTAGAAAACAAACTAATTGAATATATGACATAATGTCGAGGAAATTAAGATTACATTTTTATTATAGACATGAATGAAATAGTAATTTAATAAATTTTTATTCTTCGTTTAACAAATCACTAAGTAGATTTCCGCTTCCAAATCAATTCAAATTTTTTTTTAATTCGGAACCAATAATTTCATTCTTGTTTTATTATATATATTTAGAGACTATGCATGACATGTTAATGCTAGGCTGAGTATTTTGTATACAAATTTCAAAAGACTATGAACTCGTTAATTTCAATTCCATTGTTCTTGATACTTGGGAAACATTTATTGACTGGTATAAGGACTAAATATTTTTTGGAAATTTATAAATTATAATATGAGGCGTGGCAAACAAGATATGCAGGGCAAAATTGAAAACACGCAACCGACGATTAATAATGACTCAACCTGTATGTTCACCGTGTGCGTATACTGTTCACGTGTACCTCTATAAGCGCAAAAACCAAACGCCTGCACTTTGCACACAATCCGTCGCAAAATACTTAAGTTTTACCTTGAGACAAGAACCAAATATTCAAGTTTTACATTGAGATAATTGTAAAATACTCAAGTTTTACCTCGAGATAAAAGTAAAATTCCCAAATTTTACCTTGAGATAAGAGCATAATATTCAATTTTTACCCTTTTAGACTTGGGAAGATATTTTATTATAATGATTTATAAGTCAGTATATATCATTTACAAACCTACAGTAACCTGTGTTTTACCTATATTTTCTATTGTTCGGTATTTCAAGCGATGCCTCAAAATATTCAATTTACACACAATCTTCTCACAATACATTTTGAATATGTCTAAAATGGAAAGATTTATAAATAAACGTGATACAGTTACGTTTATTTATAACCCTATAGTAATATGTATTAATGGCGTATATTTAGGTCATTCTATATTTTCGGCAATACAACAAAATACTCAAGTTGCTCACATTGAGATGACATGAAGAAGATTTTTGAAACATACTAATTTATAAGTGAGCATTAATGGCCAATAAACCTAGAGTGATATGTGTTGGTGGCGTATCTATATTTTATTCAGTTTCGTATTTTCGGCAATATTACAAAACATTCAAATTATACAGACTGAGATGATAGGGAAAGGATTTTTTAAAAATAATGATTTATAAGTTAATGGCCTCTAAAACTAGAATGACATGTGTTGATGGCATATCTATATTTTATGTAGTCCCGTATTTTCAGCAATATTGCATAACATTCAAATTATACACAATGAGTTGACAGGGAGAAGATTTTTTAAAAATAATGATTTATAAGTGAATATTAATGACCTATAAACCTAGAATGATATGTATTGATGGCATATCTATATTGTACGTAGTTACGTAATTTCGGCAATATTGCAAAACATTATATTTATACACACTGAGATGACAGGGAGAAGATTTTTTGAAAAGAATGATTTATTATTGAGCGTAGAATGATTATGTATTGATGGCATTTCTATATTTTATATAGTTCCGTATTTTCGGCAATATTGCAAAACATTCAAATTATACACGCTGAGATAACAGGGGAAAGATATTATGAAAATAATGATTTATAAGTGAGCATAGAGTGATATGTGTTGATGGCGTATCTATATTTTATACAGTTCCGTATTTTTGGCAATATTGCAAAACACTCAAGTTATACACACTAGGATGATAGGGTGAAAATTAAAAAAAAAAAAATTTATAAGTGAGAATTAATGGCTTATAAACCTAAAATGAAATGTCTTGGTGGCGTATCAGTATATTATATAATTCGCTATTTTCGACAATGTCAAAAATATTCAAATTTCACACGCTCGAACACGACTTGGAGAAATTTATTCCATAAAATTGTTTATAAGTCAATGTACAAGAACTATCAACCAATAAAAAAATCTTTTGATGGCGTGTCTGTATTTTATTTTTCCCGTATTCACGCAGTGACATGAAACACTTAATTGTCAAATACTCAGATAACTTAAGGAAAACTTTTATAAAAGAATGTTTTATAAATCTACATTCATGATCTCTAAACCTACAGTAATAGTTAATAGCGCATCTGTATTTTGTGTTTTCCATATTTTCGACAATGTTATAATACCCTCAAGTTTCATACTCATATGTATTCGAGAAGATTTTTTAAAAATAATAATTTATAAATACAAGACCTTTATTTTATTTATTTTTTTGTTTTTTATTTATTTTCGGCAATGAACTTTTGACTAACGGATCTAGTAGAAGTGCTTAAAAAATTAAAAAAGAAGAATAGCCTCTCTGAGTCAAAAGGTCTATCTAGTTTAATATGATTCTCAACAATTATGTTAGAATATTTTGAAAAGATAAACTTGAACAAATGTAAAGGTGCAGAAACTGAATGAATTCTGGTAAATTCTAAAAGGAGAATTAAGCTAATAGATGACTATGAAATTCAGTATCGTAGCCTTGTGCTACAATTAAACCCTGACTACTGGCATGATGGAAAACTCATAGGACTTTAAGATCTTTGTTCAATTCGAGTTAACTCTCGTTAAAATATTGTGAGGTATTGATGCAAAGAATATAACTACAAAGACCTAAAAAAAATTTATCATAATCATATTTTATTTATAAATTAAATAAACTAATAAATACTAGGAGGCAAACTATACTCAAAAGTTTTTTATGACATTTGATGTTTACTTATATTATTTATATTATTAAATGCGTGGTTTCAGGTATAAACAATACATTTATACTTTTTAGTGATGAAAATAAAGAGAATTTATCGAATCAAATTGAAACACAACTTAAGCAGAAAAAAATAACAAAGACTACGTCATTTTGTCGTAGACGCAAACGACTCTTATTAAATTCTCCTAAAAAGGTTCATTTTTACAGTGTGATATAAATTATAATAACTGAAACAGCATTCAAAATGGTTCAGCCTTTGCTGAAATTAGCGTGAACAATGAATATACAAATAAACAGACCAAAATTAAAAAAAGTTGCTGTTTTGAGTTTAGTAGACTGTGTTTAGTAGAGTGCTCTCTAGTTTTATTTAAAAATATTCAATTCACAGACTCATTTTTTTACTATTTTATTATATTTATAGAATAGATAGTGTACTTACTGAGAGAGGCCGTTCGTTAATTCAAAGTTAAAAAAAGTTTTGTTTTAAAGCTTAATAAATTAAAAGATTTACATGTTAACGTAGCAATTGAAATATAAATTATATAATTTTTGACATGGATAGATTACCATATAAACTGTGATCTGTTTAATTAAATCGACAACCAAACTATATTCCTAATACAACTTTCTTATTTTTTATTAAATCTAAAATTAACTTGGGATACGAATACAAACGTTTTCCGTAGTTAAACTCTAAGTAACATCATTAGGAAATATTTTAGCGACATCCGTATACTACAAAAAATCAAGTGAAATGAAGTTTTTATAAAAGCAGCAAACGATGAACCACATAATTCTATAAGTATTTTACAAGTATAAATACTTTTGTCCTGCAATATTTTATAACTTTGAATTAAAAATGCCTGTAAAACTGATGAACTTGGTGAAAGGAGAAATTTAAATGGAAACAAAACCTGTTGAGTTCTAATTACCGAAACCACCAAACCGCATAGATAAGATTATTTTAATCATGTGCCTAAATTCCAAACAAAAGCTGTATTTCATAATAAGTTTATTTAAATAATATTTTCATTGTGGCTTTGCATTTCGAGGAAAAAGTTTGGGCGAAGTATCGCGCTCATCGTCTGTCGCTGCTGTTTGTTAATTAAAAGCGTTGTGCAGCCTTTTTTCGTTTCTCCATTTTGGAGCCTGGACAGCAGTTTTATATTTATGACTCGGCGTGACGCATTTAATAGACGATGGCCGCTCGGCTGTATTTATCCATTTTTTTCCTCCACAATTTAATTCTACGGCAGAACTACGGAACTACAGAAATGCGCCCGGAAAATTATTTTTTGACGGCCGACTGAATGATTTATCGTTGAGTATTTTTTTTACGGTCAGATGCAAATGGCGGTTTGAAGTATTGTAATCTAACCTTGTTTACATTGCTGGCTGCGGTTGGGGAAAATATAAACAAATCACCAAGTCACTGGCAGCTACGGGCCAATTAAGTAGAGATAGTGTATGAAAACGTATTAAATTATATTAATTATGAAATCAACAAACAGAATGAAATTTAAAATATTCTAACAGAATATTTTTAATAAGTACTTAAAACATATTTAACTCAATTAAACACTACAAATTCTAGAACCTAAATATTTATTTTTGATTCGGTAATAATGTCGTCACCGTGGTGTGTTGGATTGATTACAAGGCACACGGCCTTTGACCACGAAGCGCGGAGACCCTGATTCGATTCCTGGCCTCTCGTCGAGCGGGGCTGGACTGGTGTTCTGGTTGGCTGTAAGAGAATGCTCTTGTAGCAATAAGTCCGCCATATGTATTAGTTAGATACATTAAAGTACAGAAATAAATAAATAATATTTTGCTTACTTGAGGCGCAAGAGATAAAGTATTTTCGCTACAATTAACTACAAAAGTTTAATAATTGCTACAATTAACTACAAAAGTTTAAAATTTGATCAAGTAAAAAAGTTTAATAATTGATAACTGCGTAAATTATGAGAAAGGTTAGAGAATAAGATTATTTCAAAATGCATTTTACATTAATAAAATAGGAAAAATTATTATAAAAATTTAATTAAAAAGTCTTCACATTATTTTATGAAAAAGAACACATACGAAATTTTTGATATTTAAAAAACAAAACAAAAATAGGCTTCTCTGGTTGTTCACCCTTGTAAATTTAAAAAGATATCAAATTAAAACCTTTTTTATTTACCTGTAGAATCTATGATGGTAAATTGTATTTTAAAGAAGTGCAAGTAATTTAAATCAACATTAAATTCGGTATAAGTATATACCATAATACCAGTGAGGTGAAGCATATATTCTACAATTTAATTAAATTTCACTCAATATGTGAATCACCACGTATATCCAATTTCAATCTATCAAAAATTTGTGGAGAAATAACCTAGATATCAATGCTAAGTTCCTATCGTATATATGCAACCTATATATGTTCACTAGGAAGGAATCTACTTTTTATATTACAAGTGTGGCTATAGCGAAACTTCTTCCACTAAGTGGTTTCAACGTTCTTCAATCAATATAGTGGGGAAGTTTGATGTATCGTTCAGCTTATCTGATGGGGTGACTGCAACATGACTCGCGCTGATTGGGTTCTTTCAACGAGTGGAATGTCGCCAGCAAATTGATTGCCATACATGTATTCGATTCCTCTGTACTTCATAGTTTTAAAGTTTTTAAAATAGTTATGTAAACGAATATTACAAAAAAATATAGTCTTGAAATTATGCAGTTCAAAACTTCGTTAAACAAACCTAAATGTGCTTCAAGCGAATAATCATATTTGAAATAAAATTGAATAAATTAATATTAGATCTGTTTTGTTTTAAATTATAGTAACCAAATGTTACGTTTGGCCACCATGAATATTTTTAATGTTATTCTTTAGACTTATAGGTAATTACATTTTGTATTACATGTATAAATCATGTATCATATAATCGTATCTACCGGCAGAAAATAATTTCATATTCTTTTAACCTTAACATTTATTAAATCACGAAAATCATACGCAGGAAAATTACAATTTTTCCAGTGAAAATGCAGAAAGATATGAAGATTTGTACTTTAATAATATTATAAAGAAATAGTTAAACCCGTGGTTGATTGCAGGAGAAAATGTGCCCAAATCTTTTTACATTACAGAAATCACGTTTTCACGAGTTGTTTTGTTTTCAAAATTAAGATTAAGGAGGCAAATGTGTAATGGATGGGTAATGGGTTATATTATATGAGATAAATTTAAGAAATGGACGATAAACGAGATTAGTTGCCGCCGAAAACTAACATATCGAAAGGGATTCTGAAAAGTGTGTCTAAAATACATTGCGTTTTTCATATGTGTTATTTCATTAATTTGTGTCATTTACAGCGTTACTTTGAAAATGTAAAAGGAAAAAAAAATTACGAACAATTTTCTTTAAAATATTTCATTATTCTTTATTTCATTATTGATAATAACAGACTGAAGCATCGCTCTGAAAATATGTCGTAAATAATAACACAGCCTGTATATATCACATGTGGCGCAGTGCTTTTAAATCCTGAAGAAAAATACTCACATTTTTGTTATTATATTTTGTTAAATTTATGTATATATATATATATATATATATATATACATATATGTATTGTTAATATGAGAAAAAATTTACATAAAATGTCCTGGCAAACGCTTCCATATTATATGAAATAATATGTGAAATTGCATAAAAATATTAATGTAAGATTAAGGAAGCATTGAACAAAAGTAATGAAAAAAGTCTTAAGAATAGACAAGCGTACATAAAGGTGTGTATGAGACAGAATCTAAAAAAATCCATACAATATGCCTATTGCATTAAATAAAACCTGTTTTTTACGAGGAGAAAACGCAATTTATACTCCACATGAAAATTGTAGTGTTCATTATATTTCTATTAAAGTTTTCATAACTATAAATAATATTTTACTATTGCATTAATGCTGTTTTTTTAGTTTTGGCTTTAACAATTTCAAATGATGCGATGAATATTTTGTGGATATTTTCATCATTTACAAGAAAAAAAATTTTATTCCTTCTAATTTAACTCACTCTCCTTGTATTGTAACTCGCTCGTTCCAATAATATTATGGACGAAATAAGTCTTTAAGAAACAAAATTCTCAGTACTTCATTTAACCCCCCAATAATTTTTATACAAATGATTGTTAGTGTTAACCACAGAGATGTACATGCAATAGGATGCTTCAACAATTTGAAAAAATTTTGAAATTAAATTTTTAACGAGGATGATGACTGAGATAAGCAGCTGAACACGAATTTGGTTTTATAAGAACTTTGTTTTTTTTTCTTTTGAGGTACGGAATCCCGAAAACTGACTATAAATATTTCTACATTCGAGAAAATTATATATTTCTATCATAATCTATACAGATCATATATTTTGTCAGTCATAGCTTTAGCACTAGTTTAATTTCAGAATTAGCTAATTTTACAATTTCACTAAGTTTTCCATTCACATTTTATTAAAATATTTTGGATCAGCCACCACGCTAGATATGATTAATTTTATCTCTTTCCCGACCCATTTATTCAATAAAACATTTCATTTAGGCTCAGATGAACAATGGAAGCACCTGCGGTAAGCCTATGACTACGATAAAGATAAGGTCCACGTTTCAAAACTATACTAAAGGACGCTATCCGTTATTACGTACGATTAGTGAGATTTTAGGGTAATTTCGACTAAAGTTACAGACGATGGATAAATGATAATACTATAATCTCCAAAGAGCGCTATTGTGTAAAATGGAAGCGAAATGAATAAATTTCCTTAATTCCATACCAATAGAAAATCGTCTATGTTTCTATGGTATGACGTCATATTATTTTAAAGCAGACATAATAGTAAATAGAACTTAGGTAGAACGTTCCAATAATATTTTATGCTATTTTATGTATTTATTTAATACTCAACTAACTGTGATTCTTAAGGGGATAAATTATTTAATATTCAAAATTCTCGACCTATCGAAATTGAAGTCCATTTTTATATATTTATTCAGTATTCCACTATTCAATTGACGATGTTCTTTGCTAGGATAAATTATTTAGTCTTAAAAATTCTCCTATCGAAACTAAAATCCATTTTCATATATTTATCCAACATTTGCTGCGAGGGCCATATTTAACTAACGATGTTCCTTAAGGGAAAAATTATTTAGTCTTAAAAATTCTCCTTCTATCAAAATTGAAGTCCGTTTTATCAGTAACAATTTTAATCGAGTTGAATAAGCAAAATATCTATTCATCAAACTTTTTATTTTCTTTATTCCTATGAAAAGTTCTGTATTATTAATATCGTATCACCGACTGCCACCTAAGATAAAATAGTGCCATACAATTAAATAATTGCAACAGAAAAATAATCACTCGATTAGCTGAAATGGCCCAGATATCCCAGTTTATTTATATATTATACATGTGAGGTGTAGGACGATATATGAAAAAATAAACAACTTAATCTAAACATGACTTTTCAGTCAAAATTTACTTTAGAAAAATATACAGTAAAAACTAGAAATATTATAGAATATTGATTTTTACAGATGGTGTAATTTACATTTTATCTACACTTGTTGACTTTATAAAACTAAATTGTTTATTGAATATATTTGGCGTTAATTTTGTGAAATTCGTTATTCACAATTAAATGAAACGACGTGATGTAGCATTATTTCTGCTATCTTTATCTTTGCTAATAGCCCACCTGAAGATGTAATACAACGAAACCTAGGTCGTGGTAAAGAACTTAAAAAAAGTAGAAATAATACTACATCACGTAGTTTCATTTAATTGTGACCAAATTGATTATTATAAATTAACCAGTCAATGTTAAAAAATGTTGAATCAAACAACGACTTCCATCTACTTATTAAGAATTAACTTTTCGCCTTCAATTTTTAACTCCCTTTCCTCTTAATGACATTTTCCTTGTAACTCTTTTCCCTGCAAGTGGCTTGCCAATTAAAAATGCAAACATCTTAATCGAATTATCTTTCAAATGACTTCGAATATAATTGTTTTTCTATGTAAATAATAAAAAAATTTGTTTAATCTCATTTCAAATAACATAGAATATCTTATGGACTAAATATTTTCATTTTTTAATATTATTGATTTAATTGTTGAATAATATTAAATATATTCAACATAATTTCCATACACGATTCGATTAAAAATATTATTTTATAAATTATATTTAATTTGTAGTATGTAGTATCCGAACATTTGCTGCGTGGGCCATAATTTTACACCTCTGGGTTTTATTTGTCGATAAAGTTTAGGCAAATACATGAAAGCTATGTTATGATCCCAGGAATTTAAAGGAACAAAACATAATAATTAGAAGAATACTGACAAATTACTTTAGATTGCCTTCCGTGAACAAAAAAATTGCCACAAAAATTGTGAGTCTTACCGCTACAGGCATATAACAATAAGCAATACAGATAATATTTTCTATATTTGAATTATTTAATTAAGTTAGGGTTAATATTGAGACTAGATAAGTTTGACATAGTGGTCAGCTTATCTAGTAGAATGACTGCGACAAGACTCGCCTGGATCGAATTCCGATATTGTGCGGCTTCAAGAGCAAATTGCTAACGACGATACTATTAAATCTGGGTGAAATTAATTTACATACATTTTTACACCTCATAAATATAAATAAAAATGTGCCTTATTTCAAAAGTGCTCGTACAATAAAGTCAACAAACTTTCCATTTATGACATAATATAAACAAAGCAACAGCCTTTTTGGGTACATTCAAATATATTTTATAGCGTCCTATTTTTTTCTGTTCATAACTCGAAATATATTTTCAATGAATTATAAAATTAAAAATATAAAAACCACGAATTTATTAATATTTCCATTATGTAGAATGTAAATATATTTTAGGACGTCACATTGATTAATTCCTTGCTAGAAAAAACCACAAATCCACCAGTAAATATGTTTCGATGTGTGAACTCAACAGTTGTGCTATTCTCACTTAAAATCTGAATGGCAATATTCGAGTTCCTAAAAAATATAAACAAATCTAAAAATGTTTCAATAAGCAACAAATTTATATAGATAATGTTTTGAAAACTTAATTAAATTTTTTTTTCTATAACACATTATGTAGTGGGTAAATTCATTGCTTTTCTCAACATGAACTAAAATCGTGATTAAATAAAATAATAAATTTCATTATATGTGAAGTAACGAAATTGTATTAGATAATGGTATAGCAAACCGGATTTTGAGGGATCCTGAATGCAAAATGAGATGATTACATTAGATGATACGTTTCGATTCTTATTTCAACTCTTCTCATCGCCTATTTTTTTGAGATACCTGTTTCAATCCCAATGCAAGAATGAAATGTCTTAGAAAATACACAATACGGGTGCCGCGTATTAGCAATGCATATAACGCTACGTGGCATACCCGGCTTCAGCTTTCTCTATTTGACGATTCTACTACTATTTTGTAGAAATAAAAGTTTATTACACTGGTAATTGAGTATTTTTCTTATTTTTGTGCAGCAGAAAAATTCAGTAGGGTTACCTTTTTCCTCAGAGACAGTACATATTAATTAGTTTCATTAGAAATTTATTTAGAAAACTAAATTGCCCTATTACACTAAAATTTTCTTGAAAAAATCTTTCAAATAAGGGAAGAACTTGTACTACGAGTGTTGTTTGCATATTTAAATTCTTATATAGATTTATTGGTACGCAGTATTTCTATTTAACTATTTAAAAATATATACAACATAATATATTAAATATAACAAACAAATATATTTACATAAACCTTTCACAGTGTTTAAAATATAGCGTGCATTTAAATAATATAATTTCTTACCATATGACTATATAAATATTTGACCTAGCATTTGGCCTAGTATATCTATTTCATAAACATGATATAGGCGAATTGACAGAAATGGTATGAAAGCGCTCCTAGGAATCAGTAAGGAAAGACATATATCATTAGAGAGTTATTTGAATGTGCTACAAAAATTACTATGGGAATTAACCTCAAATGGCTGGATGAAAAAATTACGTGGGCAATATAATGCTGTGATCTTCCCGTAATTGGTTATTAAACAGTAATGGGGCCCAGTTTAGAGAAAGGAGGGGTTTGTATTAACAATTGTATTGTCATGTCCAGGTAATGCCATGCAATTTCTAGTTTAAGTTAGAAGTGGGTTATTTTGTGTTCCCCTAACTATTTAACCCGGCCGTAAAACTCTTTCATATTATACGCCACCAAAATAGATCAAGTTCAATATATAACAGCAAAAATTTACGGCTAACAGCAAAAATTTACAAAGTCCACTACTAATGCCGTATCGAGTAGTCGCATATCGAGTCCAGTAAAAAAACCGAAGTCGAACAGTTGAAGCCGATAAAAGTTTATGTGGCAAAGTCCAATATCAATGCCTTATCAAATAATTACAGTATCAAATTCAGTAATCAGGTTGAATATTGACGTCAATAAAAGTTCAAGAAATAATTCTATTATCAATGCCAGTACAAATGAAACACAACGTGACCCACTCGTAACGTACTCAAAAAGCGAATGCAAAGTAAAAATTGCATTGCATTATCTGGACACGGCAATGATATTATAACCCATTCCCCCATAGTAATTATTGTAGCACATTCAAATAACTTTCTAATGACATATGTCTCACCTTTATGGTTTCTAGGCCCGCTTCCATACATTTTTGCCGATTCTCCTTTATTATGTTCATGAAAGATATAGAGAAAGATGTATCAATATATTTATATATTCACATAGTAAGAAAGGTTATGAATGAAGACTATGTTTTAACCCTTCCAATGGGGATAGTAGGTAAAATATTTACGTTGTGAAAAATTAATATTATTAAATAGTTTCATAGAAATATTATGTATCCAAAAATCTATATAAGTTAATAAATATATACAGAACACTCGTAGTGCAAGTTCTTCTCGTTGTTCCAAGGTTTTTGAAGAAGATTTTTTCAGACAAGGGGATTTAGTTTTCTAAGAAAATTTCTAATGAAACTTATTAATATGTACTGTCTCTGAGGGAAAAAGTAATTTCACTTTATTTTTCTTTCAGACTATTTTTCTTGCGAACGGTAGTCATAAAGTTTAAGAACTATAATGTAGTTCTAACTACAGGTAAATGTTTCTAAATGAATCTTTAACTACTGGAGCACGCATGTCACAATATTGTGATCTGAGCTCGCAGATATTGTGACTTTACACGTTCGCAAGGTTGATTAGAAATTGAATTATAATTAATATAAAAATTAACATCAGACGTTTTAACAGAAGAAAAACAGGGCGAAGGACTCAAAAATGTTCGGTAAATACCTTCTGGTTGATTAGTACGACAGAATTTTTTTTCCATTCGAAAATATAAGATAAAAATAATGGGTAATATTTTTACCTTCGTTTTTTACGGAGAATTAATTAATTTTTTTAATAACAAAATATTTTTAATTTTTAACATTTTCTCAATCATAATTATATTTAAAATTTTAGTATTTTTTTATTATAATAAGATTCCTTCAAAAAACGAGGAAAATAATAAATTACCAGTATAATAAATATCTCTGCGAAAGGATAATCGAATCATTAAATAAAGAAAGTTGAATAAGGGGTTTGCCGAACAGCGATATACGCATAGGTAACGCGCGGCACCCGGTGTGCAAACTTTACAGGACATTTCAAACTTGCATTGAGTTTGAAACAGGTATCTTAAAAAAAACAAGAGATAAGCAGAGATAAGATGAGAAAAGAAACTCTGCATTTAATGTACTCATCTCATTTTCCACTCAGGATCTCATAGAATCCGAATTACAGTACCACTTCTAATACAATTTCCTTACTTTACATACGATATTATTTATTTATGTCTTTAATTTATATTGACATTAAATTTTCGTCGTAAAATACACTGGATTTTCCCGGGGATGTATGAAGGGAAACAATTTTCAGATTGTATTATTTGGTTTTTTCACCTATCGTGCCTCACCTGATATATATATATATATATATATATATATATATATATATATATATATATATATATATATATATATAATATTTTTAAATTTATTTCATTTAAATATATTAAGTATTTTACTCTGTTTTAGTATTTAATGTGTAGTATTTACTCTCTCGTGTTAATTCATGTATCAGTTTTTTTTATGCACTTATATTCGAATAATATTGGAACCTGATAATTTTATTAATAATTTCCGAGCTTTCTGAATTAAGCAATTGCATAATTTATAAGAGCAAAAAAAAAGATTTATCTGCTTAATTTAAATAAGAACGTAACGTAAAAGATGTATTTAATGGTAAAATAAATATTTAAGTTCTCTAATTCATTGAACATTTCCGCTAATAAAACTCGAACTTCAAACATAAACAATCAGTCAGCCACTGGTACAACTAACACTATGAGGGTTTCGTGCTTATTAAGGCTTTTATAAGCATTTAATATTAAATAATTGTTTTTTTGAACTATTTACTAAATTTTAAAAATATTTATTTTTTAAATTAAGAATTATTAGAATAATTAATTTAAGAATAAGAAATAATCGATTTTTACATTTTTCCCTTTAGTTATGCTATAAGATCTCCCGTTACAACGACTTTCAAGATTGTCTGACTGTAGATTTTGATGACGGTATATATCAGCAAAAATATGCATTAAAGGGCAATAACTCTTTGTTGCTTGAACCAACGACTTGAAAATTTTACAACAATTTAGAGCCATGGTATAAGACATTAATTTCAACTTTTTCATGTTATTTTTCTATGGAACAACATTTCAAGCTGTTTCATAGAAAATGACTTTCGCAAACAGACGAATGGACGGATTGACTTACAAAAAAGTGTTACTATAAAGTTTACCTTTTTTAATTTACAGGAACGAAATCCTACAAAATCTATCAAGCAAAAGGGGGATTCGTGTTACGAGGGCTTCGTGATTGTTCACATTGAGCCACTTCTTTTTGAAGCGATATACTTTGACCCTTAAATATTATTGTAAATACTTAAAGGTAAAAAGTATGTCGTTTTGACTATTTACAAATATGAATTTTTCGCAAAGTAAATACATTGCTTACTATACTTTCAAAAGCTTAAAAACATGGTGCATATTTGTAAAATTGTAAGATCTATGATAATCCCTGTAATTTTCCTATAATTTTCTAAATAGATTTTATCAACCTTTTTTCAAGATTATTGGTTCTATAGTTTCAAAAATAAGAGGGGTGGAATGCTCTGCTTTCGGATATTTTTTTAAAACAAAGTTTTTAAATGTGCAATTTAAATTATTTAAATTTTTGTACAGTTTAAATAAAAAAAATTTTATTTTCATTCCTCATGACCAGTTTTTGAAGTGAGTGAAATGAAAAAAGTGAAGTGAAAAACTTTAAAGATTGTGCATTAATAAGTACTTTTAATATGAAAAATCTCAAGTTCTACGTCGTATAGTTTCTGAGAATATCGTCCATGAATGACAAACAGACAAGTGGGTGATCTTACAAAGATTCCGTTTTTTAAAGGTGCGGAGCCCTAATTATAATGTATGCGAGTGTTATATCAATAAATATGTCGTGTTTCAGTCATACTTGCTAAATTTGTAAAATTGAATAAAATTACCTTGAAAATAATATATAAAATATTTTACACAAAAATATTCGAAATGAACCGACTATTCATTTCCTTCCAATTAAGAAAATATTAAACTTTCTCAACTGTGTTTTTCTCGCAAGCTATTTAAAAATAAAAATACCCCTTTCCACAACCCCTCTCTTCTCACCCGGTTAAAATCTTTAATCATTTGCTTTTCCAGCCCTTGCTCAATTAAGTCAATCAAATTTTCCCTCTTGAATTAAAAAGAATCCATTTTATTTTATGTTAAGTTTTATTAAAGTCATTACGGAGTAATGTGAATTGATGCACTAAATCAAAAAGTCCGCTTCTGAATTGATGTTCTATTATAATTAATTAAAAAACGTTCATTTATTTCTTGTTTTTACATTCATTTGCTTAGAGAAATTATGGTATTTTCAATAATGGCGTGGCCTAATGTGTTACATAATTTGCAAGTCAGTGGACTAAGAAAGAATGTGAATCTACGCTACGATAATTGCAAAAGTTTTTGTTTTATTTGTAAAATCTAGTAGTTCATAACTCTTTTGATTTGTTATTTTTTTCGTAAAATATCATAAGAATATTGGTTAAATAAAAACCATTTTGAGGTAATAACAAACATTTAATGAAAATTAAGGAAGTATATTAAATTAACAGAGTGAAATAGTTTGTTATCGGAGTGAGATAGTAAATTTAACGGAGTGAAATAAAATTGGTATATATACCTGCCTTTCGGTCCTTGTTCAAGAATTAAATTGATATCCTCATAACTCGTCAAAATTTTAAGATTTGTCAAAAAAAATTGCTTCTTTTATCTTGAAATTATGATTTACTAAATAAAAAAGAAATAGTGAAACACCATATTGCGCTTTAAAAAAATGTATTACATTTTACTACATTTAATTAATTTATATAATTTTTTCATTGTAATATTTTTCGCGTTCATCAATATGTTTTCGGTTATAACCTATTTAATATACTAAAAACTGTTTAATTAATTTTAGCATATATATTTCATATGCTTTAATCTAAACAAACAGGACATACATACATATATATATATATATATATATATATATATATATATATATATATATATATATATATATTAGTGAACTCTGACTAATTCTTGCCCACCTATTATTATGTTTAAGACAGTGAGTAAGTAAATTCCTCATGGTCGAATTTCTACATTAAACCACTAGTGTGTATTGACTAGCGCAACAAGTCATCAAATATCACAAAATTAGAAAATTGTTCGCATCTAATTTTAATACGAAATGGATAATTTTTATTAGTTTAATAAACGGCAAATAAATACAATTTCACATAACACATAACGAAAAACAAATTCAATAAATATTAAATGTTTTTTGACTTAAGATAAAGCACTTCAATACTTGAAAAAATTATATAGTTATAAATATAAATTGTGCAAGAAAAAATCAACAAATTATTTATTTGATCATGAAGAAAAAATGGTGACTTAAATTACAAGAATTTAAAAATTGTAAACGTATGTCTTTGTAAGTACTCAGTTCTGGGAATAAATATGTTGTGTTATTTTGAAACTAAAATATTTCTTAGAAGTTTACACAAAACTTTTACACGAATAAACCTTCCAAACCTTTTCTGGAAGAAATATTAACAAAAATAGAAACTGTGCATAGATGATTTTAGACACTCCATGTATTAAATTGTCAAGTTTATTTGAGTACATTTAAATTTCCAATTTTATTGCGAGATAGAGTAAATACTTTTCTGGTTCAATTTTTAAAAAATCCCAGATATTGAAAACTTCTAACTTATCCAAAGGATCTTTGCGGTTACACGTAATTTACAAAGAAAGACTTCAATTCCTATAGGTGGATAATTTTGAACGCTGAAAAATTAATCTCCCTGAAGCAGCAACGTTAGTTTGAACAAAAATATAAATTAACAAATTACTGGGACGGTATACCTAAGTTTCATATGCTATTTGTTCCGCTTTAAAATAATATGACGTTATACCGTAGAAACATAGACGATTTTCTATGGTATGGAATTATGGATATTTATTCATTTCACTTCCATTTTACACAATAGCATTACAATATTATTCTTTATCTATCGTCTGTAACTTCAGTAGAAACTACCCGAAAATCTCACTAATCGTGCGTAATAACGGTCAGAATCCTTTATTATAGTTTTGAAACGTAGCCCTTATCTTCATCGCGCTGGTAGGCTTAAGGCAGGTACCCGTACTTTCTTTTTATTCTTAGGATTTTTTATTGCTTGCTCGATTTTACATCAGTATTTTTATGCAGTTTTCAAATTTCTTTTGTATGTTTTTTTTAAATTTGCTTTTCATTCACACATTTCATATTTATTAAATTAAAAAAATATTAAATGTCTATATATGTATGAATAAATTTTTTAACCTCCACTTCTTCATGCCATCCAAAATTTTCCGCCTTACTTCCTCGTTTTTTAAATAATTAAATAAGTTATTTTCATTTCCATATATTTTTCTTAAAAATCTCATTTTGATACTATCTATTTTATACTATCTATTAAATATATATGTATATATATAAATATACACATTTATATACAGGTACATATAGGTATATACAGGTATATATATATTCGGCTTGTTGGTTTCATAGATATTTATGTGTTATTCGTTTCGTAATAAAAACGTTGCCGATGCACGAGCGCATTTACGTACTAAAATCTTTATTTTTCATTTCTATGTTATATCGTTGAAATTTTTGTTCCCAAATGTCGTAAATATTTGTCAGCATATTTTAGTTTACTCATAGATATCTAATAAAATCTAATAACAAACATTTTGAGAGTATTTTCCATTAGAATTTTCGGAAAAAAGTGTCCAAGAATTTTTCCAAATTTTACTTTGTTGAAAAAATACATATTTTGAAGAAGATACATGGTATATTTTTAACAGATTGAATTTCAAAATTGAGTTGTCTTATGACAAAAGAAGTACCGTTAAAAATAATAATTATGGAGGAATATAAAAGTTGATTATTACACTTTGAAATTAAAACAAGTCTAATATTGATTTACAGAATATTATTTCTAATATAATATTGCATTTCAAAAATGTTTGGATTTATTTAATGAAATTTTGTACTGCATAATTTCAAAGTGTATTTATATTACTTCCGAAC
Source organism: Druceiella hillmani (assembly GCA_039881145.1). Lineage (NCBI taxonomy): Eukaryota > Metazoa > Arthropoda > Insecta > Lepidoptera > Hepialidae > Druceiella > Druceiella hillmani. The sequence goes on from JAYKKI010000001.1 coordinate 19,205,979, forward strand.
CACGGCCACCAATGCAAACAATGTTAGACTACAATACTTTAAACGTCATCTGCATCTGAACGTAAATAATAATATTCGACGATTAATTATTCAGTCGGCCGTCAAACAAACCATTTTCCGGCCGCATTTCCGTAGTTCCGTAGTTCAGCCGTGGAATTAAATTGTGAATGGAATAAACTGGATAAATTCGGCCGAGCGGCCATCATCTATTAAATGCGTCACGCCGAGCCATAAATATAAAACTGCTGTCCACGCTCCAAAATGGTGAAACGAAAAAAGGCTGCACAACGCTTTTAATTAACAAACAGAAACGACAGACTATGCGGTGCGATGCTTTGCCCAAACTTTCCCCTCGAAATGCAAAGCCACAATGAAAATATTATTTAAATGAACTTATTATGAAATACAGCTTTTGTTAGAATTTTTAGGTCGTAATTTAGGCTCGTGATTAAATCCATCTGCTTCAAGCGGTTTGGTGGTTTGGATAATTGGAATTGTGTCAACAGGTTTACTGTCCATTTCAATTACTCCTTTCACTGGGTTCGGTAACTTCGCAAGTATTTTTAATCTAAAGCTTATATAATACTTTACCTTCCAAACGTCTATACTTTTAAAAGACTTGTAGGATTCTGAGGTTTGTTGTGTGATATGGGCGAGATTTCATCAATAATCAATCAATAATTTCACAAATAGGAAAGCGTTTTTCCACTATAATCACAGCGTAGCTGCCGACAGATTATTTGCCTGCAATTAGGTAAAGAAATTAATGCATGAAAGTTACAGCTTTTAATTGTAATGACATACATATTTACTATTAATTTAATATATTAAAGAAGCGAAGGTTTTACCATATCCAAATTGGTTGATAATTCAGTCATCGCTTTTAAAATTAAAAATGGCAATATTGTGCTAACTGTAAACTGAGATCTCGTTGACTAATGAATCACCTTTTTATATATAAGTTTTATTACAAAACGTAAATGAAGCACCAGATTTGTATTTATTCTTTCAAATATTCAATTCAATTAACCGAAATTTAAAGCTCGACTCTGAATTGAAAACAAGTTTAATGCTAAAAATATTTTAGACTTGTGATATCAAAATTGTTAGATGTTTTAAAAATATTTCTTATGACGTATTTCAAAAGACATTATATTTGTTACATAATAGTTTGTTCGACATTTTCCAATAAATAATTTGTTAGTAATTGTCTTTTTTATTGCACTGGTGTAGGTGGAGTAAACATATTTGAGCTTTTGTATTGAAAAATGTAAATAAGACTTTCAAGAGTTTTTTTGAAGATTTTTTAACTACTGCTAAGTTATAAAAATACGTTATTGTTTATATAATACAAATATGTTTTCGCTGGAAAGTTTTTGTATTTTGCCTACTAATGCGAGATGTCATATTCCTTTAAAAATTTGCAGAATTACTGTTTCTTGTCAGCCTAATTATATTTTATTGATGTCAATTTTAATATAATTAACACTTTTATTTACATTTATACCCTCTCAAAAAAAACAACATTATTTATTAAATATATTTGGCGTTAATTTTGTAGAAATTTATTATTCACAATTAAATGAAACTACGTGATGTAGTATTATTTCAGCTTTCTTTAATTTCTTTACTACGACCTAGGTTTCGTTGTATTACAACATCTTCAGGTGGGATATTAGCAAAGATTCTTCTTAAAAATAATACTATATCGTGTAGTTTCATTTAATTGTGAACAACATTATTTAATAATTATACAACAATTATAGCTATGTCAGGTTCACAGTGTATTAAATGGTTTCAATTCTATGCTGCTAACATATTTTATACTGAAATTAAATGTAAATTAGAAGGAAATCGAGACTTTTGTCATATATAAATGCAAGGTTGAGCGTACAATGAGATGGTTAACGTCGCTCAGGAGGCCAATTAATTAAACCTTTTATTGTGAAAATATGGCTGATTGCAAGCTGAGTGTAAATATGCTTTATGAAGCGTTAATAATTAGAAAAACTTTATTTTTTCTTGTCAAACTTTTAAATAATTCCAGACATTGAAAGCTTCTAACTTATCCAAAGGATCTTTGCCGTTACCCGTAACTTATAAAGAAGGACTTCGATTCCTATAGGTGGATAATTTCGGAGACTAAAAAATTAATCTCCCTAAAGCAACATCGTTAATTGAACAAAAATACAAATTAACAAATTACTGGATGGTATATCTAAGTTTAATTTGCTATTTGTTCCGCTTTTACATAATATGACGTCATAGCATAGAGACATAGACGGTTTTCTATTGGTAATGGAATTATGGAAATTTATTAATTTCGTTTCCCTTTTACACAATAGCATTCCCCAAAAATTACAATATTATTCTTTATTCTTCGCCTTCAGTAGAAAGTACCCGAAAATCTCACTAATCGTTCGTAATAACGGTCAATATCCTTTATTATAGTTTTGAAACGTAGCCCTTATCTTCATCGCGCTGGTAGGCTTAAGGCAGGTACTTTCATTGTTCGTCTGAACCTAAATGGGCCACGAAAGGTTAACATTGCTAAAATTAGTCATATCTAGCGTGGATGCTAAGACAAAATAGTTTAACAAAATGAGAGTGGAAGCTTTAGTGAAATTGTTAAATTAACTATTTCTGAAAAATAACTAGTGGCAAAGCTGAAACGGGTAAAATATTGGGTTTTTACATATTATGATTGAATTATATATTTTTTTAGACTCGTGGAATGTTTTGTTTTCTATTGTTAGTAATTTTTTAGGATCCCGTAGTTAAAAGATAAAAAATATACTTATAACATCACCTACATATTCGTACCTTCAGTTGTTAAAACACATAGAAATACTTGTATGAAAATTTGTTGCGGAAGAAAATAAAGTACGGGAAATGTTGTTTCTTAAATTCTTATTTCGTGTATAGTATCATTTGGAAGAGGGAATTGTAACGATTACAAATATCTCTTTTTCATGAACAGGCTGAATATATCCACAAAGTATTCACCGCACCCTTTGAAAATCTTAAAGACAAAATTACAAAAAAAACGGTGTAACTATATAATAGGCAATATGTATACACGTTGAAAAATAATATTAATAGTTTTGAAAGTTTTATTAGAAATATTGTGCACCCTACCATATTTAAATGTCAGTATTGTGACTGTAAGTTTTATTTAATGTACTATACAAATTGTAGTGCTTTCTTTTCAACTCTTCCATGTGCACATCTTCATGTACGCTTGTCTCTTTTTAAGATTTTTTAATGTATGCTCGGTTTTACATTAATATTTTTATGCAATTTTCTCCAAAAATTTATTTTCTGTGTTTTTTTTTAATTTGCTCTTCATTCATACATTTTTAATTTATTAAATTTAAAATTCAAAACGCGAATGTCCATACAAATAAATACATTTTTTAACCTCCACTGCTTCATGCCCTGCAAAATGTTTTGCCCTATTTCCTCGTTTTTGAATTAACTTAATAAGTTTTTTCTTTTTCATATATTTTTCTTAAAAATCTCATTTTGATACTGTCTATTTTGTTTTCGTCATATCTACAAAAACTTCTAAACATCCTATTCTACACAGTCATCGACATTGAACCTCACAAGTGGCACTACCTTTTTTAAGCTAATTATATATATATATATATATATATATATATATATATATATATATATATATATATATATAGATAGAAATATTCGGCATATGACCAATACATATTTTCCCACAAAATAATTTTTCGTTCATTTTATAGGTATTTATTCGTATTCGTATCGTAATAAAAACTTTCCCAACTAAACTGTTTCCAAACGTCGTGAATATTTTTCAGTACTTTTCAGGTTACTCTTAGATCTCTAATAAAATCTAATAACAGAAATGTTGAGAGTAATTTCCTTTAGAATTTAAAAGCATTGCACCATTTATTATATGCGTGTTATTACTTACGATAAATTTCCACAGCGATGTTTCGGCCCACTATTATGAAAAATAAAGAAAATAAAAATGAAGTATTTTGAAAAAAAGAGTTATATTTTCATTTCCATAGACTATATTTTTCTTTTCGTTTTGAGAATATGGTGATGAATCACACAAATAAAGAAAATGACATAAAAAAGTCATTCGAAACTTTGACAATCTTTAGCTTATATTATTATTTATATTTCACTTCAGAAAAAAGACTGTCTAACAGTTTTTGGAAATTTTACTTTGTTAAAAAATACATATTTTGAAGAAGATACAAAGTACATTTTTTAGACATCGAATTCCGAAATTGAATTACTTGTGTGACAAAAGAAGTCACATTAAAATATTCATAATGGAAAAACGTAAAATTTGGTTATTACATTTTGAAATAAAAACAGATCTAATATTGATTTACAGAATAATATTTCAATTATAATACTGCGTTTGAAGAATATTTCGGTTTATTTAATGAAATTTTGTTTTGCAAAATTCAATGTGTACTGCTATTCGTATATTTCATTATGACATTCAGTTAGACAACAATTTTCACAATATAAAGGCCATAAAGTGCATAGAGGTGGAATAAATATATGGCAATCAATTTACTGATGATATTCCACTCGCTGAAAGAATCTAATCAGCGCGGGTCATGTTACGGTCGTCACGTCAGATCAGCTGAACAATACATAAAACTTCTCCGCGATATTGATTGAAGAACGTTGAAATCATTTCATTAAAGGAGCTTTCCCATATCCACGTTAGTAATAACAAAATTAGATCCCATCGTGGTGCACAAATATAGACCGCATATGTACATATTTATGGTGGAAAGTTGGCATTAATACGTAGGTTCTTTTACCACAGATTTTGTTGATACCTTCAAGGTGGAATGTCATTTTGTGGCACATAGATTGGGTGAAATTTGAGTAAATTGTAGAATATATGCCTTATCTTCATTATGTGATAGTATACATTTATACTGAATTTAATATTTATATAAATTACCTACACTTCCTTAAAATCCACATTGGCATCCTTGATTTTATTTGTAAATAAAAAATGTCCTAGATTGATATTTATGTTGAAAAATGTGAAATGGAAAAAATGTGAACCAATTGAAAAGTTTATTTTTGTCACGAATTGAAATATCAAACTTCGTACGTATTATTTTCCATAATTGTATGTGAAGACTATTCCATTTTCACTGAAGACACATTTCGTGAGACTAGCGTCAACATTGTTTTTTCAATTAAAGCGTTTAAATATTTTTCTTGGTTAATTGATGTAAAGTGCGTTCTGAAGCAAACATATTCCTCTCCAGCAACAACAAATATGTGTATATACATATATATATTATATATATATATATATATATATATGTATATATATAGATATATATGAATATAAATATATATATATATATATATATATATATATATATATATATATATATATATATATATATATATATGGGTCTCTCAAAATTCACGGAAGATTTGAATTTTGCGCCATTTGTGAGGTAAAGTGTTGCCAACCAAAAAAAAATACAGCTTGACAGCTGATAGTACAGGGTTATTAAAAATGGAGCGCTACACAAAAGAACAACGCATTTTTATTGTTGAGCAATATTAAAATATTTTAATTATAAACCTGTGTTTTCTATCAAAACTTCTTGCGTGAATTTTGGGACATCCTATATATATATATATTTATATATATATATATATATATATATATATATATATATATATATATGTATATATTTATATATATATATATATATATATATATATATATATATATATATATATATATATACACATATATAATGAATTGTAGTAAAACTACTTCAGGCTATTGCGGCTCGACTAAATAAAATATTACTAAATAGAAGAATATATTTGGGTACTGGAATTCATAGTGTTTAATTGGGATAAATATGTTGTATTCATTAAAATATTACGAAACCGCTTTCTAAATTTCATTCCGTTTGTTAATTGTATTATTAACATCATTTAATGCATTCTCATCCATCCGCTTTATTTATTTGGCGCGTAGCTGCCAGTACATGGTGATTTTTTTGTTTTATATTATTCCGGAACAATCCGTGATAAACCGTATAATACTTAAAACGCCTTCTGCATCTGAACGTGAACAAAAATATTCGACGATAAATTAATCAGTCGACTGTCAAACAGTTTGCTGGACGCATTTCCGTAAGTCCGTAGTTCAGCCGTGTAATTAAATTTTGAATGGAAAAAACTGGATAAATTCTGCCGAGCTGCCATCATCTATTAAATGCGTCACGCCGAGCAATAAATATAAAACTGCTGTCCACGCTCCAAAATGGAGAAACCGGAAAAAGGCTGCACAACGCTTTTAATTAATAAACAGAAGCGACAGACGATGCGGTGCGATGCTTCGCCCAAACTTTCCCCTCGAAATGCAAAGCCACAATGAAAATATTATTTAAAATTAACTTACTATGAAATACAGCCTTTGTTCGAATTTTTAGGTCGTAATTTAGACTAGTGAATAAAGCCGTATGCTCGATGCGGTTTGGTGGTTCGGATAATGGCAATTGTGTCAACAGATTCGCTGTCCGTTTCAATTTCTCCTTTCACTGAGTTCGTCAACTTCGCAAGTAATTTTATTCTAAAGCTTATATAATACTTCACGTTACAAATGTCTACACTTTTATAGGATTGTGAGGTTTGTCGTGTGGTATTGTCGGGATTTTACCAATACTGCTTTAGAAATTCACTTCATATCATAAATTTGGCCACGATATTTTCTTGTAATGTTACTGAGAACTTAGCTATGTGAAAGAATTTGTCTGCAATCAGAACAAGAAATTAATGCAGGAAAATTATAGCTTTCAGTTGTAACGACATACATATTTACTAATAATATAATATATTAAAGAAGCGAAGATTTTGCTATCTCAAAATTGCTTGATAATTCAGTCATTGCATTTGAAATAAAAAATGACAATATTGTGCTAACTGTAAATTAAGATATATTAGGCAAGTGATTTCAAAATTCTCATATATTTTAAAAATATTTCTTATAAAGTATTTTACAAGATATTACATTTGTTAAATAATAGTTTGGTTCTATATCTTCAAATTAGTAATTTGTTAATATTTAACTTTTTTATTGCACTGGTATTGGTGGAGTGAATATGTTTGAGCATTGAGTTTTTGTGTTGAAAAATGTAAATAAGAATTTCCAGAGTTTTTTTTTTAAAGAATTGGTACCTACTACCAACTTATAAAAATATATCATTGTTCATATACTACAAATATGTTGTCCCTGGAAAGTAATTTTTTTGTAGTTTGTTTACTAATACGAGATACCATATTCCTTTAAGAACGTGAAGAATTACTGTTTGGTGTCAGCCTAATTGTACTTGATTATAACTGTGTAATTCATCGTAATAAGTTGTGGATAAATTAATTAAGCGAATTTAATAAGTCATAGTTTATTAAATGGTTTGAATTCGATTCTTCTAAGATATTTTATACTGAAATTAAGTGCAATTTGGAAGGAAATTGAGACTTTTGTCATATAAAGGTTGCTTGTATAATGAGATGGTTAACGTTAGGGTGCCAATTAATTTTATTGTGAAAATATTGACGCTTGTAAGCTGCGGGTGAATGTGCGTTTTGAAGTTTTAATAATTGGAAAGACCTTCTTTATTACTAATTTGTAATGATATCGATTACTCCACATTGGCTTTGACTAGAGTACAGGTAAGGGTTATTATTTTGAAAGTACACAATGTGAGAAAATTTAAATACTCTTTTAAGTCAACTTGCATGAGTATTTTGGCATATTGAATCTTAGTCTAAATTGTTGTTTTTTGAAATTAGAAAATAAGTCATGTATAGTTAAAAATGTTACCACTACTTTATTAAAAATAATAATTATTTATTAAAAAAAAGTAATATTTTGATTAACATTTCGTTTACTATAATATTCTGAAATTACGCTCTTATACAAAAATAAACTTAAAAGCTTTGCTCGTCGCTTTTCCCATAATAAATTTAGAACTAAATTCGGGATCTATCACCAAAAAATAGTGAACAACCATGCGCACCTCGCCATCAAAAACGGCACTCTGGCCATGTTTCATCAAAAGCACTGTCGTAGAGAATACTTCAGTGACGCTGTTACAAGTCGCGAACATATAGATGTTCCTCTTGCGTCACTTTCATTTCATATTTTGTCTCATTTACTGTAATTATTACTTTATTGTTCATTAATGATTTTAAGTTTCTAAGAAAAATAATGAGATTTGTCTATAATCTAAGGTTTGGAAAACGATATTTGAAAACCACATTTGTTGACGCGTATATTATGAGATTATGTTACAAAATTAAACATTTGAAATTGTTAATTTTTCATCTCTTTTTTTGGGAAGGGGCTGGGTACAGCTTATATTTTCGAAGGTTTTTATTTTTTCCAATAATTAAAAAAACTTAAGAAATTGTTTACATTTTAGAAGTTTTTTACCAAAGTATTACTTGCATAATTTTGTCTTAAGAAAAATTTAATTTTTTTTGACTTGAATACGTCTTTGAATTTGCTACCATACGGGGCAATCCAAAAAACCTAATGATAACAAAATCGAGGGATACAGTTTGGCGTTGCAGTTTCGAATCTATCCTCTACATCAAAAATTAAATTATACCACTGGATAGCTAAAAGATCAAAGAACTCTTTACGACAAGCAAGAACAGTGACGTATCGCGCGCGGAGGAGGACAAAAGCGCCGCCATTTTGAGGGTTTTTTGCAGCGTATCAAGATTTGCCATTAGTATAACTTTTGATTCGGAAAAGCTACGTTTTTCGTTTGAGTTTTAATCGTCAGCTGTCATCAAAATATATCGATTGTATATAACACATTAGTTTAAAGTAGTGACACTGAATATAATAAGGTGTTAGAATAAAAAAATATTTTCAAAAATATATAATGTCGACCTATACGCGTCGAAAAGCCAAAACCAAATACAGAGATCGTATAGACTGGAAAGGGCTTCTCAAGAACAATCGAATGGTAATAATAAAACACCATATGACCGAGTCAAGCAGTGCCGGGAACGTAAAAGAATGAATGCGACCGAGCGGATCAACGACGGTGCCAGTACATCTGCAGCTGGGGCGGTTGAAATTATGCAAGTGGATGATGAAATCCCTTCTACATCGACAACGGACTGTATAGGCATAGATTGTGTTCGATCGTCGATTATGAAGACACATTAGGCCGCAGCTAGTGAATGAAAACGTGAAAGAAAGATATTGTGCTTAAATTCAAAGTTTAGACATTTATATCTTTCATCATTTATATTTTAAATGTAATAGTAACACGCAACAAATGAGATAATATTTATCGATCTTAATGAAAACTTGTCTGTTAGGAGGATAATATTTTGCATTAAGAAATATAAATTTATGCGTTGAAAATTGTCGCTTACATATAACAAGCTAGTTATTAGAACAATTGAGAGGGAATCCTTATATGTAAAATTTACCTACGCAAGGGCTTTTTGTTTAATATAATTTGTGAACATAATAGAATTAAGCTCCTAACATGCAGTAAAATGTTAATAACTTGCGATTCTATTTCTCCTAGTGGCACATAATTTTAATATAACATGATTACTTTTGACAAGTATAGTACGCAAAAAGCTCTTTTATGTTTTGCATATAATTTATACTCCACGTTTTATAAATTAAAAAAGGGAGTGATACAATTTTCATTTACATTCGTATTTCATTAATCTCGCAATTCATGAAAAAAGTATCATAATACATTGAGATTATTTAAGTTGGAACTGTATCAGATTACCAAGTATTTTAATGACAGTTGAAATTATTACTATGTAAACGATCTTATTTATTTTATTTATTTTTTAATTTCCGTACCTTGAAAGAAAAGTAACTGACGCTTATGAGATCAGTCAAATGTTTGTGAGTGTAATAGTCGTTTTCTCCAAAAACCGTTTAATGCAGAAACTTACTAAAACGTTATTTCCAAAATCTTGTATATAGTTGTTGTACATGTATATTTATGTTATTTTCGTTAAATTTTATTTATTCCTTTACACAATCTCAAGAATTTTTTTAATCTATTTTCAACCAACTTTTTTATGAGAAGAGTAAGGTGTTTTACAGTAATATGTACACTTCGAAAGCTATAATTCATACATAATCAATATTAAAATTGACGAAGGCGAAAAACAAGTTTCGTGGAAAGTGGACCATTTCCTTAAATACTATTACGTAACTTACGGATGTTGGTCATATTATATACTGTTTATAACTTAAATTTAATTGAAGAATAAGAACTTATTGTTATTATGATTAATAATTCTATTATGGTTAATAATTTTAGAATAAAATGATGAAGCAATGAAATAATGTAAATTTTCCTGTGATAATTTATATTTCCGTGTCGCAGGATAGCACACTTTTAATATTAATTACAAGTCTATTCAATTTCCTCATTTCCTGCTTCTCAACTTAATTTTGTCATCCGGTATTGTTTTTATGCATTGCGTAATTTTGTCACTCAGTATTTGTCAGTTAGAAATGCAACAGAATTATTAAGATTAAGAGAAAAATACAGTCAAGAAAATAATTGTCGAAGAAAACGAAAATTTAAAGACTAACTGGACCACATAAAAAGCAATATATAATAAAAAATGTTAAAAATACATCGAGGACAAAATTGAACGACAGACTTTATGTTAACTGACAGCAATGATGTAGCGAATACACTTTGTCACTCAGTAATATTTTTAATTATTTCGTTATATTCGTGAATTTTCTGTCTGTCTATAATTATATATATTATATATATATTATATATATATATATATATATATATATATATATATATATATATATATATATATATATATATATATATATATATATATATATATATATATATATATAGCTTAAGTACTACAAGACTACAATGTAGCCAAGAAACAAATTATAGATTACAAAGAAAAAGATAAAGACTAACTAGAATACATAAAAAGCAGTGTATAATATACAGTGTTAAAAATACACTGAGGATGAAATTGAACAACAGACGATATATTGACCGACAGCGATGATATATCCAATGCATTTGTAGGACATTTTAGTACGGTTGGCGAGAGAATCTCTGGCACAATATTAACACGCATAAAGAGAAATCAATTAGACATAATTGAAAACTGCGGACTAACACACACATGCGGAAGTTTGGCTGGGCCAAAATCATGGTGAGGTCAACTACTATCTGAAGCAGATGCTCTCAGGATATGGGTGTTTCCAAGCATATCTTCATCGCTTCAAACATGAAGATTCTCCAGAATACCAGTCCTGTTCCGGAGTAAATGAAGACACAGAGCACGTGTTCTTTCAGTGCCTCCGTTTTAACTCTTTATGCAGTACTCTGGAAACTGTTCTTTGACAGAAAATTCAACCAAAGACCTTAATAAAAGCAATACTTTCGTCGAAGGTAGCCTGGGAAGCGATTAGCTAATTCGCCACATAAGTCCTCCAGGATCTCCGTCGCACACAGAGAAAGCGAGCTAAAAAAACGATTAGAAGGAAAGAAACAGTGACTTCGACTATTTGAAAGAAGAGCAACAGCTAGATCCTCTCCCCGTGAAGTATTGCCTAACGGCGGTCGGCGGGCAGGACAAAAGTTGAATACACAGGAGGTTTTAGCCAGTAATGTAATATCTGAGTCCGACATACCAGACAGAGCATCTAGCCCTGATGATAGGTAAAAGTATTTTCCTACCTCTATAAAATACACACACACGCATGCACGCACGTGCGCACATACGCACGCACACACACACATATATGTATATTTGTGTGTTTAATTTTTTTAAAATATTTTAATTATTAGTTAAAAAAAATATAGTAAACTTTGTTAAGACATAATTTTTTCCAATAATGCAATCAGTCATATAAGTAATTATTAATATTAAAATATTATAGCGAACCATTGCTATAAATATGAGGAAACATCTGAGTCTTAAAATGTGGCAAATGATATTGGGCAACGCTTTAATATTTCTATATTGGAAACAAGTGTTTTCAGTGAACAGGTTCAAATTTATTACCAAAAAAACTATACATAACTTTCAAAAATTCATCTGAAAATCTTTACAGCGATATAATTAAAATTTTTATTATGAATATAAATTTCCATAATTTTTTTCGCTAATCATATTCATAAACGCTTTAGATTATTTTTAGACATAAAAACAGAAATAAAATAAAAACGGATTCAGTCTATCCATTCTTATAAAATGTCCTTTTCGCAGAAGTAATAATTCTGACCTTATTATAGGTGAAGACCAAAATCAAGTAGTTCATGTGGGTCTTTTTAACGACTAAGACTTGCAAATCAGTAAAAAATGGTTAATTTAGAATGTCTACTAACTTTTTAACATTTTTATTATCTTTAACTTTTTAGAGTTATGATTTTCACTTTCGGTATTTTTTAAGAACGTTTTGATTACAGATTAAAACCTTTATCTAAACATACCCCTTTCATAGTTTTTGGAGTCAAATTAATACAAAACAGGAGTTGCATTTATGAGGTATCACAACATTTTTTTCCAGCAATGAAGTATAATAATATTATATGATTCTTTGTTTGTCAATCATCTGTTCATTTATAAAAGTTTGAAATAATGTATTTAACACTCCTATTGTTTTACAGACTGTAATCACAAGATCAAAATTTCATTCAATCTATCATATTTAGTAAAATCATATTACTTTTAATAGTGACATTGTTTACAAGTTCATGTATTTATTATTTCATATCTATTTACGTCATTGATTTACGTTTGTATGAAATTGTTGTCCAAGGATTCTATAAATTTATCCGCTACATTTGCTACAACGGGTCGCGTTATATATAAAAAATGTCCCGTGTACTTTATAAATTCGATAAATAGTTTAAGAATTATTGTACGTTATGTCGCGTTACATTTTCATATTTTTGATAAAGTAGATAGAAATACATATCAAAAATCCAAATCGAATATTTAAATTACACCTATACAAAGTTGTAACGGGTCAGTAGTTAAGGTTCATAACGAATATATCAATAAATTTGAATTTTTTGTGTTGATTACATCAAAAATGTGTACCGATAGTTATGGAAGGAAACAAATTGTCAAACTAGTAAATATACTTTCTACCAACATAGGCTCTTGATATACATACAAGTAAAAATCATAATTAGTTAAATAATGGTTTATAAAGTAAAATAAAACATAGTTATATTTAAATTTTGGAAATTGCAATATTTGCATAAGTTTAAAATAATTTTTATTTATTTCACTGTCCTTTCACTAAGCGATATAATAAAAAAAAATGTTCCTTTTAGTTTGATCAACAATCAAAAATATATTTGGTTCTTTGTGATTTTATAAATAACCATAAGGATTAGAAATTGCGCATTGACAGTATTGCAAGCAATTTGCTTTTGACATTCCATCGAGGCAAAGCATGTCGCAGTCATCGCATTAGGTCAGCAGACAAATGTACCAAACTAATCCAGTCCCGAAATTTATTATAACTTTATAAAATAATTTTTTAAAACCCTCTTTTTTATTATAACTTGACTGATTCCTTGTTCAACGCATGTAACTATTACCCTTAGAATTTTTATGATATATATGGAATATTTGTTGTAATTTCCTGACAAGGAATAATTTAAAATATTTTTGAGCATTCGTCTAATTGTTGTATTTGTTTATTTTTTTAGAAATATAATACATATTGAAGACATTAAACTCCATATAACCAAACAAATCATTCGATTATGTCAAAATATATCGACAAATAAAATCAATATGTGAGAAATTATTGCCAGGCTGACAAATAATCGTACACTACTTATCTGCTGATTGAAAATCATATACCAAGTAATATTTACAGCGGAATCAATCGTCGAAGTTATCACGACTTTGTATTTAGTCTCATTTATTTAATTAAAAGAAAACATTTATCACTCAACCTTATAAAGTAGTTCTTTCCGTTTTTTTAAATTTTTTGTTTTGTCCCTTACAATTTTCTTTCTTTCTTCTTTTAGAACATTTTGAATGAAATTAAACCGACTCTTTTTAATATTTTGGATGAAAAGTATTTATAGTTAAGTGTTATTTGGAAAAGTAATTTATCATGTCTCTCGCTGTTATAATTTGCTAATCACTTGCAGGGAAACGAGTTATAGGCGAAGTCACATAAATGATAGGATTTATAAATCTAGTTTTATACAAAAAAGTTAAATTGTTTTAATTAAAGAGAAACCAGTCATTGTTTTCGACGACAACGTTGTGTTTAAATTTTTCTATGATGATTAGTTGATCTATAATGACCAATTCAGTTTAAAAAACTCAACAATTGTGGATAACATGCAAACGGTAACATCGGAATAAATGTGTATTCTATAATATATGTAGTTTTTTGCTTTATATCTCTGTAAAGTAAAGTTTGAAGGGGAAGCAATATTCAAATTAGATTATTTTTTTTCCATTTACCGTGCTTCACCTGAAGTATATTAAAACATGTAAACTACGTCCGTGCTGTATTGAATCGTATCAAAACTCATAATTACTTAAAATTTTTAGGATATAGCTGATTTTTATTCAAAAAGAAATTATTAAATAGCCCCAAGTATTATATTTCCGTAAAGTGAATTTTGAAGGCGAAGCAACATTCAAATTATATTTTTTTTTCATTTACCATGCTTCACCTGAAGTATGTTAAAACATGTTCAATACATCGGTTACTGAATTGAATCGTATCAAAATTCATAATTACTTAAAGTTTTAAGGATATAGCAGCCTTTTATTCATAAAGAAATTGTTAAATAGCACCAAATGTACTAATAGTATCGATTATACTTATCAGTCTTATATAATCGTATAATTTTGACTGACATGTGATAGATTCATACAATGGGAACTGTATAAATGTGTGATAATTTTTGTGCAGGTTTCTGTTCTTCGTGTGCTGCTTTCTTCAACCCTAGAGGTTTTCGTAAGAGTCACTGGGCTAAAGTTTAATGAACATATTTACGCCCGACTTTGAATTGAATTGAATACCATATTCGAAAATTTTAAAAACGGCGTTTTGGCGAAAAATTTCGGAATATGCAAATAAGATGTTCTGTGAGTTTAAAATATCTGTACTTTCTTAAGCTATTTTATTTAAATAGGTATGAGATTTAGAGATTTTAATGTATAGTGTTTACTGTTTAGTTTTACGTTAGATTAATGCAATCCATGTAATTTTAGTAATTTTTATCTTAAACCATTGCAGGATTTATAATAGCATAGTCATATGATTTCTCTGATTAATAATAAAACACAACTTTTAACGTGCATTAACTGGTAAAATCAACCTACGCAATATAATTCATTGAAAATGACACACGTTTTCTCCGTCAATATCACTAGAGTAAAATAAAAAATAAAAATTATGTTTTAGGCAAATCTGAAATCAGTAAACATGTACTGTTTAAGCCATACTTGCTGACTTTTTTAAACTTAATAAAATTACCTTGATAATATTATTTCAAATATCTTGCATGAAAATATTTGAAAACAACTGACTATTATGTTCTTTCCAATTAAGTAATTATTCAAACTTTCTCGGCAATTTCCTTCTTACAAACGATTTAAAAATAAAATCACCCTTCCCCACAATCCTCTTCTCTTATCCTGGTAAAAAACTTAATCATTTACTTTTCCAGCCGTTGCCCAATTAAGTCAATTAAATTTTCACTCTCATTTCAATTAAAAAAAGTGGATTCCATTATACATTCAGTTTTATTAAAGTTGTTACGGGTAATGTGATGTAATGCACTAAATCGAATGGTCCACTTCTGAATTGATGTTATATTTCCATTAATTAAAAAACGTCTATTTATTACATTTGTTTTACGTTTGTTTCATTGTGCGAGAAATTATGCGGTGTTCATTAATGATGCGACCATATTATATAGTGCGTATAATCAGCGGGCTAAGAACATATGTTAATACTTTGTTATGCTAATCATAAAACACTTTCCTGTATAAAATTAGGTAGTTGATTACTTTCTAATTTGCTGCTTTCCATAAAATATATTAAAATATAAATTAATGAAAAAAATATTCAAATGAAATTAACATTTTTTTTCATATAGAAGGGATTTAGGAGTTTTTAAATTTTATGGTACTTATCGAGTAGGGATATGTCCTTGTCTTATTCCCATTAGCAGAACGCAATGAGTATTACTAAAATCACATTACAATTCAGTTTTTGTCTAAGTGTAAACAGCTTTTGTCAAAGTGTAAGTTTTTATCTTTATGGCTTGATCAAATTTTAAAGTTTGTCAAAAAAATGTCAAACCTCGTCAGTTTGTGCCTTGAAATAAAAAGCAATGTCAAATAATTTATTTCGGTTTATTCCATTTCACTTCATTTTAGTATACTTAATGCCCTTAAAGCTTTATATATATTTTTTCAATTTTTTGTAATTTTTCACGTTTATTAAAATATTTTTTAATAACTTATTTAATAAAATAAAAAAGATCTCTAAAATTGTTATAGCAATTTCAGAACACGTATTTCATAGAATTTATTGGATGAATTTTTAAAGTCTTTGTTCTGACACTAGAATAATTACGTAGTTAAAGTTTGTGGCTATGAGCAAGCCGGTCTTAGTATATAACTTACGAATAGTATTGTATAATATTTGTCTGTTGAATTTAAAAACTTGGCAAATTTTTTATAAAAAACACAGAAAAAAATATTGTTTTTCTGACTTTCGAACAAAATAGAAACTCGAACTTTAAACCTTATATTAATATATTTTATGATTCTATGCATTTTTCTTACCAATATTTAAATTGTTTTTATTATAATTATGTTTTTATATAGTAAAATTAAAATATTTCCTATTTTTGTTAATGAAACTGTTCAGTTTATTAAATTTACCTTTTATATGTAAGATGATTTCGAATTAACAACTAAGTACAGAAGTACGTATCCAAAATTATAGATTTAGAATAAAAAGTACATAAAATTGCAATAATTGGATTTGGAATAAATTTATCGATTTGAAATAAAAAGTAAATAAAATTGCAAAAAATCTTTAGCAAACAAACTATAAAAGAACCAATCAAGAAAGATAGTAATAAAATTTCAATAAGATATGAATTTAGCTCTACTCCATTGTTTATAATACTACATTTATTATTTAAATACTTTCAAAGCCACAGCATTTGGTCAGCCAATACTGTCTGTGCTCACATGCATTGTCACTTTATTTATATGATAGAAAAATGGTTATTATAAAACTTTAATTGTATTATAGGAATTTTAGACATTTTACTTAGGATTTAAGATGATTGTTATTGACGATTTTAAGACTAATTTCATTACTTAAATACTTTCAAGGTCATATATATATATATATATATATATATATATATATATATACATATATATATATATATATATATATATATAAATATTTATATATATATATATATATATACATATATATATATATATATATATATATTCGTTTGTCCAATATATTTTGTTAACATGTTTTTTTAACTTTATTTTGTATAAACAATTCCAATAACACCCATCTTAAATCCTAAGTAAAATGTCTAAAATTCCTATAATACAATTAAAGTTTTATAATAACCATTTTTCTATCATATAAATAAAGTGACAATGCATGTGAGCACAGACAGTATTGGCTGACCAAATGCTGTGGCTTTGAAAGTATTTAAATAATAAATGTAGTATTATAAACAATGGAGTAGAGCTAAATTCATATCTTTTTGAAATTTTATTACTATCTTTCTTGATTGGTTCTTTTATAGTTTGTTTGCTAAAGATTTTTTGCAATTTTATTTACTTTTTATTTCAAATCGATAAATTTATTCCAAATCCAATTATTGCAATTTTATGTACTTTTTATTCTAAATCTATAATTTTGGATACGTACTTCTGTACTTAGTTGTTAATTCGAAATCATCTTACATATAAAAGGTAAATTTAATAAATTGAACAGTTTCATTAACAAAAATAGGAAATATTTTAATTTTACTATATAAAAACATAATTATAATAAAAACAATTTAAATATTGGTAAGAAAAATGCATAGAATCATAAAATATATTAATATAAGGTTTAAAGTTCGAGTTTCTATTTTGTTCGAAAGTCAAAAGAACAATATTTTTTTCTATGTGTTTTTTATAAAGAATTTGTCAAGTTTTTAAATTCAACAGACAAATATTATACAATACTATTCGTAAGTTATATACTAAGACCAGCTTGCTCATAGCCACAAACTTTAACTACGTAATAATTCTAGTGTCAGAACAAAGACTTCAAAAATTCATCCAATAAACTATATGAAATACGTGTGCTGAAATTGCTATAACAATTTTAAAGATCTTTTTTATTCTACTAAATAAGTTATTAAAAAAATATTTCAATGAACGTGAAAAATATCACAATGAAAAAAATATATAAAAAGCTTTTAAGGGCATTAAGTATACTAAAATGAAGTGAAATGGAATAAACCGAAATAAATTATTTGACATTGCTTTTTATTTCAAGGCACAAACTGACGAGGTTTGAAATTTTTTTGACATTTGATTTTTCACATTTGAAATTTGATCAAGCCATAAAGATAAAAACTTACACTTTGACAAAAGCTGCTTACACTTAGACAAAAACTGAATTGTAATGTGATTTTAGTAATACTCATTGCGTTCTACTAATGGGAATAAGACAAGGACATATCCCTACTCGATAAGTACCATAAAATTTAAAAACTCCTAAATCCCTTCTATATGAAAAAAAATTTTAATTTCATTTGAATATTTTTTTTATTAATTTATATTTTAATATATTTTATGGAAAGCAGCAAATTAGAAAGTAATCAACTACCTAATTTTATACAGGAAAGTGTTTTATGATTAGCATAGCAAAGTATTAACATATGTTCTTAGCCCACTGATTATACGCACTATATAATAAGGTCGCATCATTAATGAAAACCGCATAATTTCTCGCACAATGAAACAGCCGCAAAACAAATGTAATAAATAAACGTTTTTTAATCAATGGAAATATAACATCAATTCAGAAGTGGACCATTCGATTTAGTGCATTACATCACATTACCCGCAACAACTTTAATAAAACTGAATGTATAATGGAATTCACTTTTTTAATTGAAATGAGAGGGAAAATTTAATTGACTTAATTGGGCAACGGCTGGAAAAGTAAATGATTAAGTTTTTTACCAGGGTAAGAGAAGAGGATTGTGGGGAAGGGTGTTTTTATTTTTAAATCGTTTGTAAGAAGGAAATTGCCGAGAAAGTTTTAATAATTACTTAATTGGAAAGAACACAATAGTCAGTTGTTTTCAAATATTTTCATGCAAGATATTTGAAATAATATTATCAAGGTAATTTTATTAGGTTTAAAAAGTCAGCAAGTATGGCTTAAACAGTACATGTTTACTGATTTCAGATTTGCCTAAAACATAATTTTTATTTTTTAATTCACTCTAGTGATATTGACGGAGAAAACGTGTATCATTTTCAATGAATTATATTGCGTAGGTTGATTTTACCAGTTAATGCACGTTAAAAGTTGTGTTTTATTATTAACTAGAGAAATCATATGACTATGCTATTATAAATCCTGCAATAGTTTAAGATAAGAATTACTAAAATTACATGGATTGCATTATTCTAACGTAAAACAAAACAGTAAACACTATACATTAAAATCTCTAAATCTCATATCTATTTAAATAAAATAGGTTAAGAAAGTACAGATATCTTAAACTCACACATTATCTTATTTGCATATTCCAAAATTTTTCGACAAAATGCCGTTTTTAAAATTTTCGAATATGGTATTCAATTCAATTCAAAGTCGGGCGTAAATATGTTCATTAAACTTTAGTCTAGTGACTCTTACGAAAACTTCTAGGGTTGAAGAAAGCAGCACTTCGCGTGCTGCTTTAATGAATTTTGATACGATTCAATACAGTAACCGATGTATTGAACATATTTTAACATACTTCAGGTGAAGCACGGTAAATGAAAAAAAAATCTAATTTTAATGTTGCTTCGCTTTCAAAATTCACTTTACGGAAATATAATACTTGGGGCTATTTAACCATTTCTTTTTGAATAAAAGTCAGCTATATCCTAAAAATTTTAAGTAATTATGAGTTTTGATACGATTCAATACAGTCACGGACGTATTTTACATGTTTTAATATACTTCAGGTGAAGCACGGGTAAATGACAAAAAAATAATCTAATTTGAATGTTACTTCCCCTTCAAACTTTACTTTACAAAAATATAAGGTAGAAAACTACATATATTATCGAATACACATTTATTCCCTAGAATACACTATTATGTAACGAATGTTATATCTTGTAAAATACTTTATAAGAAATATTTTGAAAATATATTAAAATTTAGATAGAATTCTAAATTATTTTTAGCATTAAACTGGTTTCCAACTTCGAGGCGGGTTTTAAATTTAAATTAATTTAATTTAATATTTTAAAGTATAAACAAAGCTCTGGTGTTTCTTTTGTAATTAATAATTTACATTTTGTAATGAAAGTTATGTTTAAAACAAAGGTGGTTCGTTGGTCACCGAGATCTTAGTTTACAGTCAGCAGTATTGTCATTTTTAATTTCAAACGCGATGACTAAATTATCAACAATTTGGAAATAGTAAAACTTTGGCTTCTTTAATACAGTATATGTATGTCGTTACAGTTGAAAGCTATCAGTTTGATGCATTCATTTTTTAAATGATTGCAGGCAATTGATCTGTGTGCTACGCTGTGATTCGATTGGGAAAACGCCTTTCTATTTGTGAAATTGATTATTGTCCCTTTTTCTTTCTGAATATCTATGTATGTCGAATGTACGAAGACGAATCGCGGGGTACACTATAAATATTTATATTATATATATATATATATATATATATATATATATATATATATATATATATATATATCTTATAGTTTTGTTCCTTTGCGCGCACCGCTCAACGTCCGCTTCGATCGCACTCTTGGCTCTGTATATCAGATTTCAAATAATATAATATATTAATGACCACTAGTAAACTTAACACGGGATCACTGACACATAGCGCATAAAAATCGATTAAGCCATTCTGACTTCGGGAGGAAATAAATAGACAAATATACATAATCTCAAACTTATTATCCCCCTTTCATTAAAGTGAACAAAACGCGTACGAAAATTACAGAATTTCAGACCTTAACACAATAGTTAAAGTAAATAATATATAATTTCCAATACAGGTTGTTTACCATATAAACTATAATCTGTTTGCTGGAATCCACAACCGAACATAACTATATCCTTAATATTTTTATTTTCTATTAAAGCTAAAATAAAAGCCTTGTGATAAGGATAACATTCTTTTACATAGCTAAGTTCTAAGTAACATCGCAGGAAAACATTGTGGCCACATTTATGTCACGAAGTGAATTATTTATAAAGTCTGTTTCGATAAAATCCCGATTACACCACACGACAAACCTCAGAATTCGACAGGTATTTTCCAAGTATAGACATTGGCAACGTAAAGTATTATATAAGCTTTAAAATAAAAATACTTGAGAATTTAACGAACTCATTGAAATGGACAGTAAACCTGTTGACACAATTCCAATTATCCAAACCACCAAACCGCATCGAGCAGATGGCTTTATTCACGAGCCTAAATTACGACCTAAAATCCAAACAAAAGCTGTATTTCATAATAAGTTCATTTAAATAATATTTTCATTGTGGCATGTGCATTTCGAGAGGAAAGTTTGGGCGAAACGTCGCGCCGCATCGTTTGTCTCTTCTGTTTGTTAATTAAAACGTTGCGCAGCCTTTTTTCGTTCCTCCATTTTGGAGCGTGGAGAGCAGTTTTATATTTATGGCTCGGCGTGACGCATTTAATAGATGATGGACGCTCGGCCGTATTTACCCAGTTTTTTCAATTCAGAATTTAATTCCACGGCAGAACTATGGAACTACGGAAATGCTATAAGTACGCAAGCAAATTGTTTGTTTGAAGGCCGACTGAATAATTTATCATCGAATATTTTTGTTTACGTTCAAATGCAGACGGCGTTTAAAGTATTATAATCAAAACTCGTTTGCATTGTTGGCCACGGTTCGGAAATAATATAAAAAAATCACCATATCCCTGGCAGTTACGCACTAAATAAACAAAGATAAGGTGTGATAATGCATTAAAAGATATTAATAATACAATCAAGAAATGGAATGAAATTTATAAGTATCTGCATAACATTTTTATTGAATACGACATATTAATCCCAATTAGACACTAGGAATTCTAGAACCCCAAATATTTCTATTTTATTTACTAATATGTTACTTAGCCGATCCGTAATAGCCAAAGTATTTTTGCTAACAGTTATTATATATTAAAATATTAATATAAGTTTGTTGTCGAGAATAATCTTTTTCTTCTGTGACTCAAAATCTATAGATCATAGAAACAATCATCAAGCAAAATCAACCAGGTTAATGCCACAGACAATATTTTTTTATTAACATAACGGTTGTTTTAAATGATAAGTTGACTTGAGACATTTGTTGTTTTAATGATCGATAACTGCGTAAATTGTGAGAGAGGTTAGAGGAATATATTTACTTCAGAATGCACTTGACATAAATGAATCGGGAAAAAAGACTAGACATGTTAATGAAAAAACATTGTTAACGCTATTCTTGCAAAATGTGCTTTCAATGGAAATCGAATAGTCTTCACATGCAGTAACGAAAAATAATACGTACGAAGTTTGATTATTCAATTCATGACCACAATAGACTCGGTTTATTCACACTTTTCCATATACCTTTATAAGTATTTAGGACATTTATAATTTACTAATAAAATCAAAGATATCAATGTACATTTTAAGGAAGTCTAAATAATTTAGATAAATAATAATATCATTATAAATATATACTATCATACAAGGAAGGTGAGGCCTATATTCTACAATTTACTCAAATTTCACACAATCCAACCACTAAATAACACATCCACCTTGAATCTACCGAAAAAATCTGTGGTAAAAGAACTTACGTATTAATGCTAACTTTCCACCGTACATTTGTACATATAGGGCCTATATATGAGCACTACGAAGGGAGCTAATTTTTTTATTACAGATGTGGCTGTAGCGAAGTTTCTTTGATGGAGTGATTTTAAAGTTTTTCAATTAATATCGAGCAGAAGTTTAACGTATCGTTCAGCTAATCTGATGGGAAGACCGTAACATGACCCGCGCTGATTAGACTCTTTCAGCGAGTGGAATGTCGCCAGTAAACTGAGTTGTGAAACTTGCTCTGATGTTGTGAAAATTGTTACTTAATTGAATGTTACAAGGAAATATGCGAAAACAGGGTTTTTAAATTATGCAGCACAAAATTTAATTAAATAAAATCAAACTTCTTCAAACGTAGTATTATATTTGAAATACTATTCTGTAAATGAATATTAGATCTGTTTTTATTTTAAAATGTAATATCCAAATTTTATGTTTTGTCAGCATGAATATTATTAATGTTACTTCTTTTACCAAACAGGTAATTAATTTTTGAAATTCGATGTGTAATATATACCATGTATCTGCCAGAAGATAATGATTTTATATTTTTTTCGCTTATCATATCAGGGAAAATTCATATTTTATCTTATATTGCCATATCAGCGTAAAAAAATATAAAATTATTATCTGAAGAATGTGAAGGTTTTTCACTGAAGCTTTTCAGTTTCTCTCGGACTTATGTGAGGTGTGGTGCCAGGTGTAAACTCAGAGCTGATTGCAGGAAAATTATATAGGAGAAAATGAGTTCAGATCCCTTTTTTTACAATTAAGTACAGTAAGAATAGTTTCATTTTGAAAATTATGCTTACACTAAGGAAGCTGATGATGGCTTATTATATATGAGATAAACTCAAGAAATGAATGACAAACGAGATTATTTGCAGCAGAAAACTAAGAATTCGAAAGGGAGTCGACAAATTTCATAAGCGATTTCTAGTATTAGAATAGATATCATATCACATGGGACAGGATTGACATTATAAAGAGAGTTATTGGGGACAACGTTTTGTTATGGTTTTATTTTTATGTCGACTGATACAATTTCGATTCTTCTTATCATTCCGAATGTAAAATGTTTTTGTTGAATGTGGAGAAAGCCTAACCGTTTCAGAATTAATTTTAAAAAACCGAAGTTTTATATGATAAGCAAACTTTTATGTTAAGATCACTTCATAATATTAATTCTTTCAGCAAAAATAAAATTTTCAGAAACTCATATAGTTTTTTTTCTCAAAATTAAATATAAATAATAATATCAGCTAAAGATAATCAAAGCGTTCATATGACATTTTTATGTCGTTTTCTTTATTTGTGTGATTCACATTATTCACAATATAAAAAAAAGTAAAAATAATTCATGTTATTTTTTAAATATTTTTTTTATTTTCTTTATTTTTCATGATAATGGACCGAAGCATCGCTTTGAAAATAAATCGTAAGGAATAATATATCATATCATAAATGGTGCAATGCTTTTAAATCTAAAAATAAAAATACTCTACCTTTTTTGTTATTAGATTTTATTAGATATCTATGAGAAAATATTTACTTGTGCTAGCAATTGGAAAACAAATTTGAACAATATGACACAGAAATAAAAAAAAAGATATTTTAGTAGGTAAACGCGTTCGTGAATCGGAAAAGTTTTTATTACACACACACACACACACACACACACATATATATATATATATATATATATATATATATATATATATATATGTATAAGTAAATTAATTATTATGTGTCCCAGTAATTACCTCGAAAAAATAATTGGTACTTGCTAGGTTTATTATAGAATGGGAAGTTTAGAAGTTTTTGCAAATATCATGAAGTTAAAATAGATAGAATGTCAAAATGAGATTTTGAGAACGATAGACGAAAAGAACTAATCAAATTCATTCAACTAACTAGGAAGTAAAACAGAACATTTTATAGTGTATGAAGAAGAGATTATAAAATTTATATACACAAATATGTATTAGAAAGTTTTTTTTTAATTTGGTAAATGTATTAATGAAGAGTAAGTCACAAAAATATAGGAAAAATCTTGGAAGAAATTGCATAAAAATATTAATGTAAGAACGACGAAGCAGTTTGTGAAAAAAAAGAGATTTGCAATCGATATAACTCACTTTCCAAATGACACCATATACGAAATAAGAATTTAGGAAACAAAATTTCACATACTTCATTTTCTTCTGCAACAAATTTTCATAAAAAAATTTCTTTGTATTAACAACTGAAGGGATGAATACGTAAGTGATGTTATAAAAAATTCGTTTTTTTTACCTTCGAAGTACGAAAATTGACTAATAAAAAAAAAAACATTTCACGAGCTGAAAAAATTATATAATTCAATCATCATATATATAGACCCAAAATTTTATCCGTCTCAGCTTTGGCACTAGTTATTTTCCAGAAAAAGCTAATTCAACAATTTCACTAAAGTTTCCACTCTCATTTTATTAAACTATTTTGGCTTAGAATTCACGCTAGATATGATCAACTTCATCAATAGTTAGCCTTTCGTAGCCATTTCGGTTCACACGGACAATGAATGTACTAGCCTTAAGCCTAACATAGCAATAAAGATTAGGGCTACGTTTCAAAACTATAATAAAGGATATTGTCTGTTATTACGCACGATTAGTGAGATTTTCGGTTAGCTTCTATTGAAGTTACAGACGATGGATAAAGGATAATACTTTAATTTCTCTGGGATGTGCTATTGTGCAAAAGGGAAGCAAAATGAATATATTTTTTAATTTCGTACCAACAGGAAATCGTCTATGCTTCCATGCTAGGACGTCATATTATTTTAAAGCGGAATAGATGGAGAACTAAAGTATAACTAAGGTATAACATCCCAATAATTTGTTAATTTATATTATCGTTCATTCTTTAACTAACGGTGTTCTTTTAGGGAGATAAACTCTTAGGTTTGCAAAATTATCCACCTATTTAAACTGAAGTCTATCTTTTCAAATTACGTGTGGCCTTAAGTCCTTTGAATAAGTTAGAAGCTTTCCACATCTGTGATTTGTTTAAAACTTTGACCAGAAAAGTTATAGATATATCTCGAAATAAAAGTGGGAAATTAAATACATGGATTGTCCAAAGTTATTTAAGTATAATTTCTTTTCTTGTCAATATTTTTGCAACAACAATTTCGTTGATTTATTTGTGTGAAAGTTGATTTTTTGTTAAATTCACAGAACTATTTTATTTTTTAATTAACAAAACATAGTTAATCTTAGAATCGGAGTATTTACAATTATCAATTAAGGAGAAAAAAATAATGATTAAATTTATTCTTAGTCTTTTCATCTTCAAATATCTAATATTCTATTTACCTATTTTTACACCTTCCGGAGGACAATAATTAATATATCTTGGGGTTTTTAAATTTTTATTTTGTAACTCGCAAATTTTTCTTTGTAATCACATAAATAATTTGTAGTATTTTTCTGACACAATTTTTATTTATGGCTATATCATTTTTCCAAGTAATGAATCGCTTTATCATAAGACAAAAAGACATTGAATATTTATTGAATTTATTTTTCATCGTATCGTTTGGAAAATTGTACTTATTGAATATATTTGGCGTTAATTTTGTAGAAATTCATTATTAACAATTAAATGAAACTACGTGATGTAGTATTATTTCTACTTTCTTTAATTTCTTTAACCACGACCTAAGTTTCGTTGTATTACAACATCTTCATGTGGGATATTAGCAAAGATCTTCTTTGCTAATATCCCAACAATCTTTGCTAACATCCCACCTGAAGATGTTGTAATACAACGAAACCTAGGTCGTGGTTAAAGAAATGAAAGAAAGTAGAAATAATACTACATCACGTAGTTTCATTTAATTGTTAAAATTGTACTTGTTTGCCTTTTACTAAATTAATAAAAATGATCCATTTCTTATTAACATTGGATGCGACGAATCTCCTAGTTTCTGATATTTGTGTATGATGATTTATTTAGCTTATCAATATATACTAGTGGTTTCCCGTGGTCTAACTTCGGCCATGATATACTTACCTACTCACTTTGTTAACTATTGTAAAAGGAACATTAAAATCACTCAAAAGTCACAGCTTCATTTAGTCACCTTCACATTTTAAAATTCTTTTCCGACAATCGTTACTCTGTTCGATTGTTTGACCACATACCATTATTTGTTTGACATTGACAGTATGAACCTAAACAATCCCTATTTTAATGTAATTTTAATACATAATTGTGACACATATTATATATTAATTTTGGCTTTGTGGTTCCTTCTTCATCTCCTTTTTGTTAGTCTGTATGCGGTTTTTTTACGAGTAATATTTACACATACGCAATTCATTAGTATTTTGTAAAAATTATCCGAACTATGGTGAACAACCTCGATAATGTCAGCAAAGAGCAATGGGGGTAAGATACCTGGGCATGCGCTGCCTCAATTATGGATGCGTGGAAATAATATACGGTAATATTATTGTTCTCAAAAACTTCTCTGAGTTCCCAAACATTTTATTCTCAAAAAATACATAATTTTACACATCAATTTTATAGAGCTTGTTATGCAAAATTTTCTCAACCGCTAAGAAATGGAACTTTACATCGACCTTCCTCACATTACATATATAAAATTTATCTTTCTTAATATGGTTTTCTAACTGACAGTTTAGAAGTTTTGAAGATGCTTAGCAAAATTATACATGCTGACGTTACTACGCTACTAGTGAGAAGCTATGGAGGGTCCTTGTCCGTAAATATATTGAAATATTTGAGATGATACTAAAATATTATTTTTAAGTGATATGTTTTGAAAGCCAAGAAGTTCAGAAAATTCAATCACTTTTTTATTCAGAAACTAAATTCCTTTTCACAAAAAAGGAAGTGCTTTAAGCCATCCTACTAATATTATAAATGTGAAAGTTTATATATTTGTTTGGATATTTGACTTCTGAATGATTCAAAAAGAAAATTTGCATAAAGATAGAAAAATCAACCCCTGAAATATCGACCGCTAAATGTTAGATGGAAATTTGTGTGGTAGTTCATATAATTTACTTATTTATTACTATTTATTCTTATAAGTATTTTATCTAAGTATTACTTACTTATTTATAGTATGTATTTAATTATAATACTCTAAATATCATCCGCCGTATACGTTTCGTAACATAAACATATATACACGTATATATATATATATATATATATATATATATATATGTGTGTATATATATATATATATATATATATATATATATATATATATAATATAATATAACTTCTTTCTAACATATCACAACTGATGTAAAAAATGTGTAAATAAATTTCTTAGTTCCGCATTTATGGCTCAACTATTTAAGAAATTTAGCTTAAAATTAAATGTTTGTATTCATAATATACCTTTTATTTTAAGTAATTCTAATTACCTACTGTTAACCGCTAATTAGTAATATATGAGCCATTTCACCTTCTGACAAAATAGCATTTTATCGCTATGTAAAATATAATAGCAAATACAATATACCATTAACTCTTAATTTTTAATCAAAACTAAATGAAACTACGTGTTATAATATTATTTCTACTTTATTCAAATTCTTAATCACGATTTAGGCTTCGTTGTATGACATCTTCAGGTGGGCAATTTGTAAAAACGGAATCTTAGAAACTTGCAACATCATTTTAATATTGTGCAAAACAAAAGCGGCAGTGGTTTTGCGCAGGTTTTCCCGCTATTCACGTTAGTGAGTTTATGATAGGGGAGCGGTATAGTTTTTATTATATTTTCGAAAGTTCTACAATAAACACGTACGTTTGTGGGAATAATAAATTAAATTGATGTTAGTCTATGAGATTATACAACGCAAATGTTCAGGTTTATGTAATAAATTAAATGTATATTATTTTAAGTGATATAATTATACAATAGTAGGGGTATCTGATGGTTGGAACAAAGTTATACAGCTAATTATACATTTCTCCCATGTTTTGTTTTCTGATATGTCTCTTTAGATGTGTGACCGGTCTGAAACCATTTGAAGTGTACTCCCAGTATCAATGTTGTCTAACTATTTTATATCTAGAAATGATTACGTATGGGTTATGATATTGTATTTTTTTTTCATTTAATATAATAACTTTTATGTCTGTTCATTTTTAATGTTTATAAGACTTTGGGTTTATTACCCTTTACATTTATTTGCAATATATAGGGAGTATTGTCGGTATGAGATTCGTGGTTATTTTCAATAAGACTTTTTGCATAGTGAGACGTGTCTGCTTTGTTTTTTCGCTAGCAATGTGATCTCTGTATCTGGTAGTAAAATTTCTTCCTGTTTTACTTGTATATAGGCTATTACAGTCGTTTGATTTAAGTTTGTAGATACCACTCTTTTTATATTTATCTATTTTTCTTTATTATTAATAAGGATTTTACCGAAAATTGTATAAAGTACTGTAGTTAAATACAGTATTATATGTATTTTTAATTTTAGTTAAGGGTTTTCCTAATTTAATTGACACATTACCTATGTATGAAATATATTTTTAGTCAATTTTAATATTATTTGCTACGACCGGGTATATTTCTTAGATTAGTATTTTTCGTAATTTATTCTGGTACAATTTTGTAAAAATTAATGGTTTATAATTATCATTTACTACGATTTGTTTTATAGTTTTTATTTCTTTACAAACAATAGGTTTTTCTAGTTAAAGCTTTGTGAATTATCGAATGGAAGGCCGCAAACTTATGGACCCAAGGGTGTTGTGAATAACTATTAATTACGGAGTCGGTAAGTATGTCTTTTCTAAAAATGTTAAATTTATATTCATTGTTTTTACGTTCTAATGCGATATCTGAAAAGTTTAATTTATTATAAGATTCTACTTCTAAAGTGAATTTTATATTGTTGTGCAGAGAGTTGATAAAGTTGACAAACTGGTCTATTCGCTGTGTATCTTTTCAGCTGAAGAAGATGTCGTCTACTTATTTATAATATTATACTACATTGGTCGCTAATTTATTGTTTAGGAACTTGGTGTCTAGATTACTCATGAGTAACTCAGCTAACAGGGAACTGAGGGTGGAGCCTATTGCGGGGCCAACGATTTGTTGAAAATTTTTTTACCAAATAACAAATGAAACTACTTGATGATGACACGCCTAGGTTTCGTTGTATTACAACATCTTCAGCTGTATTATTAGCAAAGATTAAACCTTAGGAATATCCAACAGCATTTATATGTTTCAAACACAATAGCGGAAGCCGGGTTTGTGTGGGTTTTCCCACTGCTTATGTTAGTGAGTTCATTGTAGGGGAGCGGTGTAGGTTTTATTATATTTCCGAGGGCTATACTGTGTACAAGTGTTTTAGTAAAGGTAATAAATTTATTACCTTCACTAATTAATGTTATTCTATGAGGTTTTACAATGCAAATGTTCCGGTGTCTGTAATAAAATTAAATGGAAATTATTCTCAGTAATATATTTATACAAAAGCAAGGGTATCTCAAAGTTAGAATAAGGTTATACCACTAATTCTACATATCTCCCATTTTATTTATTCATATATTTATTTTTTTTATATACTTATATTTATATGTGTAGTGGGGCTGAAACAATTTGAAGATTACTGTAGTATCAATGTTGTCTAATTATATTATGTCTAGAAGATATTAAGTATGGGTGATGATATTATATTTAGTTGTTCATTTAATATGTTAACCTTAGTGTCTTTTTTATGTCATGTTTCTAGGGTATTAAGTTTATTGCCTTTTGTATTTATTTGTAATATATAGGGGGCTTTATCAGTATGAGGGTGATGGTTATTTTCAATGAGGTGTTTAGCAAAGTGAGATGTGTCTGGTTTGTTATTTCGCCAGCTGGCAATGTGTTCTTAATATCTTGTAGTAAAATCTCTTCCTGTTTAACTTACGTATACACTATTACAGTCGTTACATTTAAGTTTATAGATACCACTCTTTTTATGTTTTTATGTTCTATTTTTTCTTTATTATTAATAAGGGTTTTACCCAAGTTATTTAAAGTACTATAAGCACATGCTGTATTATTTATATTTTTATTATTAGTCAAGAGTTTTCCTAATTTGAGTAATTTGACCTATGTATAAGATAGATTTAAAGTAAATTTTCTTATTATTTAGTACAACCGGGTACATTTCTTGTATTATTATTTTTGTTAATTTATTATGCTACAGTTTTGTGACAATTGATGGGTTATAATTATTATTTACTGCGATTTGTTTTATAATTTTTATTTCTTTACGTAAATTAGATTTTTTTAGGGGGATGGTTAACGCTCTGTGAATCATGGAATGGAAGGCTGTTAACTTATGGGACCAAGGGTGTTTTGAATGACCTTTAATTATGGAGTCTGCAAATATGTCTTTTCTAAATATACTAAATTTATGTTTATTATTTTTGCGTTCTATTGTAATATCTAAAAAGTTTAGTTTATTATCGGATTCTACTTCTAAAGCGAATTTGATATTGTTGTGTTGGAAGTTGGCAAAGTTAACAAACTGGTCTGACTGTCGCTGTGTACCTTTCCAGCAGATAAAGATGTCGTCAACGTATCTGTAATAATAGTATAACATATTGGTGTCTAATTTACTGCTTAAGAAGGTAGTTTCTAGATTGTTATAATTTAAACAGGTCTATAATTTCTGATAATTCAATGGGGTTTAACCGTTTCTTTTCTAAGATATCTGTTCAAATAATAAAATAGCTTTCCTTTTGTCTATGATAACTAATTGATAGTCGATAATTAATAAAAATATATAGTTACTGAATATGGGCAGCATATAGTTTTATTTAATTAATAATAAGTACATAATCAATATAGTCAAGCAAATTTAAACTGCTATACAATATTAAACTATTTTACAAGAGCGCTTCGTCGTATGAAACACAAATTTTATGTTTGGATCGGTATTGAGTCGAATGTAAAAAAATTAATGTGGTGTTAAATCTTATCAGTTTTAAGGAAAATTATAAAAAGGTTGAAGAAAATTTTAATAAGTTACTGAGTTTTGTTCTGTTTTCAACGTGAATAATTTTTTCACTAAGAGCATTAATTCTACCGACGTTTATTCTGTAAAATAATGATCGTAATTAGTTAAACAATTGTTATATTTAATATAATAATATATCAAAAATGTATACTTAATCAAACAGAAAACTTATATTACTTTACTGTGAGAAAAATAAGCGATTATATAATATAGATTGTCCGCAAGTAAATAATATAGTATGCAGAAATATAATTTAAAAAACATGCCTTTATGTTAAGACCGATAACACAATTGTGTTGAAATAATTCTAACACTATGCATTGTTACGACCTCTAAGCAAATTTATTATAATAAAACTAGGCAAATCTGTGTTGTACATAAAACTAAGTAAATATATAGCCGATTTTCATTTAAACATTTATTTAAATATAAAAATTTTCATTTCATGCAAAATGGTGTGAGAGTGCGCATGTGCAAATATCATTGGGTCGACAACGGACAAATAAATTCTATGGCTTTGAAAGTACGTGAATATTAAAATTAATGTTAAATATTATAATTAAAATCTAACTCAAAGCTTAAGTGAATTTTCATTACCACCTCTCCCAATTGATCATTTTACAGCTGATGTGCTGACGGAAAACTGATCATTTCGGAATATTCTTTGTTACAATGCCAAGAAATATTCGCCCTTTCAAATTAAAATAAAAACCATTAAAGAAACGAATAATGATATATATAAGTCTTATTTATATATCTTAGTAATGCAATAAGTATACATTAGGTAACTATAATAAAAAATATATAAAAAAATATATATAATAAAATAAAAAAATCAGTGTAAAATATAATCCTCAAACACGCCTTTGGTCACTTGCTTTATAAAAAATTAAAATGAGTAAAAGTTTACAATAATTTAGTTTCATGGTAAATTTACATTTACATAACATATATTAATACAGTATTAGAAATATATATGCTACAGTTTATCCACAACATTTAAAGCGTAGGACGTATTAGAGCGAATACAATCTATTATAGTACATTTCATACACAAGTATATAAAGATACACAACGAATAATAACCCAATAAAACCAAGACAACTCTTCAATTTGTGTCGGACTGTATTGTTAAAAATTTTAACCGGAAGTATTATTTTACCCTAACATTTTGCTAGCAAATAAAATAATATTTAATTGATTATTACTCATTTATATTAAATTCAAACAAACAAAAAACTTCAAATATAATTTGATATTTCAGAATTTAAAAACAATGTCGATTGAATAACTGGCTTATAGTTTAAGTTTATAGCGGAGTAGAACAATTATTTTTAACGTCTCTCTTTTCGTGGGTTTACGTGGTTGGGTAATTGGGATTTTTAAATTTGTAAAGTTTTTATACTTAATGAGCATAAATATTAGACAATTTGAATGTTGTTCGTAAATTAAATACTAAGACTTTCTGATTAGTGTCCATTAACATTAAATTTTCAAATTTCCTAGTCACAGAACTACGGTTTCCCATATTCGGCGCGGGAAATGGACAGTCATTCTTTGTATATCCTGATTGATTAGATTTAAGCATATAAAGTGTATATGCTAAAATTGGTTATAGAACCTTAAACTGTTTTTAATATATTAAATAGGTTATAACCCGAAACATATTACAATGAAAAAAATGATTTAAATATTATACATTAATTAAATGTTTAAAATGTAATACCATTTTGTAAACCGCCATAGGGTATTTGACAATTGTTTTATTTAGTAAATCATAATTTCAAGATAAAAAGAGTAAGTTTTTTTTAACAGATCTTAAAACTTGGCCGAGTTATAAGGATATTAATTTGATTCTTATACAAGGACGTAAATATTGTATTAAGACGAGATAGTCGAGGCAGGTATATTTTGAGAGAGATAATGAGGCAGGAATATATTTTACTCCGTTCATCTTTTAAAGCTCATTACTCGCTTGTTTTTAAGAAATTTTAATAATGGTTTTGAATGTTTTATGATATTTTACGATTTATTTTACAAAGAAATGATTTTGTAATTGCCTTAGCGCAGATTAAAATATGGCCACACTATTAAAGAAGATCGCGTAATTTCTTTAATAAAATGTATGTAAAAATATAGGAAATAAATGAACGTTTTTTAGTTATTGATTATTGATTTTGATTATTAGGACTTCAATTCAAAAGTAGACTTTCCGATTTAGTGCATTATCTCACATTGCCCCGCAGTGGCTTTAATTAATTTTAACATAAAATTAAATGCATTCTTTTTAATTTAAGAGCCAGGGAAATTTTGATTGTCTTAATTGGCAACAGCTGGAAAAGTAAATGATTAGGTTTTTTTACTAAAGATAGAGTAGAGGGGCTGTGGAAGGGGATGTTTTTATTTTCAAACGGATAGTGAGAAGAAAATTGCAGAGAATATTTTAATACTTTCTTAATTGGCAAGAAACTATCAGTGTGTTAATTTTGAATACTTTTGCAACATATTTATGCATAATTTTCAATGTAGTTTTATTAAATTTTAGAAAAGTATTTCTGAAACACGACATATTTACTGATATAACACACTCATAATTCTTAATTAGAGTTCCATACTCTAAACTTTT
This sequence comes from Druceiella hillmani, assembly GCA_039881145.1. NCBI lineage: Eukaryota > Metazoa > Arthropoda > Insecta > Lepidoptera > Hepialidae > Druceiella > Druceiella hillmani. Next base: position 19,240,887 of record JAYKKI010000001.1, read on the forward strand.
GCAAAAGGGAACCCCTGTAAGATCACTCACCCGTCTCTCTGTTCGTAATTCATAAGCTATATTCTCAGAAACTATACGACGTAGAAACCCGAGATCGTTCTAGTTACTGACAATTTATTAACGGACATATTTTAAACTAACTAACATTTTAAAAATATTCATAAAAGAATTAAATAAAGGATTATAAGTGTATTAATTTTTTTCATCTGTGGTATAATGTAACTGGGATCACTTTAGTTATTTTTGTTTTAAATGTGACAGACATCGGTGTCAGTGCACGTTAAAATTTCAAATTGCAAGCTTCTTCTTGTGAGTGTCATTTTTGGTAAAAATAAACGATTTTAACTGTAATACTAGGTAAGTGTTAATTGTTTTTATTGTAAAATTGTTCTGTTATATAACCAATATATTTTTGACAATGTTTCCTAGTGTTTTTATTTTTTAATGGGATTTTTATAGAAATAAAATTAAAAATTTGCCTTGCAGAGATGGGGAAGTGTGCTGACCTCACATCAAAGAAAAAATCCAAAATGATCACAATGTTGGAACATTGTGACTATACCAAACGTCAAATAGCTTAGTTACTAAAAGTTTCAAAATGAAAGGTTTTGATGGAAAGGGTATCCCCCACAGGCAACAGAACGGTTTCCAAATGGAAATTTTATATTTACGCAAGATTCTGCACTCTATTATAACGCTAAATCTATCACCAAATATTTAAAAGATAATAATATTAACACTTAGGACTGCCCTGGGCACTCCCCTTACTTGAATCCCATCGAAAATGAGTGGGCAGTCTTTAATCCTGAAATAGCCAAAGAAAAAATTGTAACCAATAAAACAGTTGATTTTTCCCATCCATTCCCAACTATCAAAGCATGGCACAACACTCCGAGACCGCAACAAGTAGCCATATCATGCATTGAAAGCATGCCCCGTCGCATCCAAGCCGCGATAGCAGGAAAAGGCGGAGTTACCAAATATTAAATAATAATTTTTTTACTTATTTTTAGTATAGATCATACGGTAATATTTAATGGTTAATTCGTATTTTATTTTATAAATGTTTAATTCGTATTTTAAATATATTTTAAACGTGTTCAAAATAATGAAACTATGTTACAACAAAACAAAATAATAAAAATACAAACATTTTTGTTTGAGTATAATAATTGGCCACCCACTGTATATCTCGAATTGCTCTTTTACCGATAACTTATGATTGAATTTTATTAATTAATTAAATTTAATTAATCATTTTGGGAATATGTATAATTTAAGTAACAAAATTCAACTTCATAGTTTGTAATTAATTTATTGAACGTGGCTCGTTCCAGGCTGGCCATATGTTAAGAATTGTATTCTCTAAAATATTTCAAATTGACAACCTGCCACATGCTGTACAACTCTCTCGGTAAAGTGTATTTGTAAAGAATTGGGAAAAGCCTACTACGCCTAATATCTGCATAAACCGAAAAGCCACCATAAACAAAAAAATAATAATTGTCTTATATTACGTATTATTTTCGCTAATTTTTCTGTTAATTAGGTAGAATAAAAATATTACAAACGACTACGTATCCTAAAGGCGGGCCAAGTAGCTGCCGATGATTTTTTTTAATTTTGAAACTACGTGACATAATATTTTTTCTACTTTATTTGAATTCTTTAACTTTTTGTAATAAATTTCTACAAAATTAACGCCAAATATGTTTAACCGATGTTTATTGTAAATCTAACAAAATTTGTACACTACAGTTCTATCATGAAAGTCAAACACTTAATACCATTTTAATAAGCATCACAGCTTCAAAATCTGCGTCAAATAATTAATTTTTTTTGGATGTCTTAATAAAAAATAAGTCTACTTAAGGTACAACACTAGTGTTATAACAGTCTAATAATAATTAGACATTGTTATTTCACCTATACACTTCATAACAAATATTTACATTTGTAAAATATCTAAGGGATTGTGAAGTTCATCGTGTGGTATAATCTTGATTTTATCGATGCTGACTATTTTAATACTCCATTTCACTTGATTGTTCGAAGTAACCTGGACACAAATGTCGACATAGTGTTTCCCTGTGATATCACTTAGAGCTTAACTATGGAAAATAATTTGCTTGTATCTCAAGGCTTTTGCACTTGATTTAAAACGAAATAACAAAATTGTATTAAGAATATAGTTATCTCTAGTTGTGGATTTCATTAAACAGATCGTGATTCCTATGACACACTATCTGTGTTTAAAATGATATCACTATTATGTTAACTGCTTTGTCAACATGTAAAATTCCCTAAATTTCCTATGCATTTTGTTCACCCTAATACGCAATGAAAATGGTTGAGTGGGTGTATGAGTCTTGAGATTATTTATATTTGGCTATTTATTTCCTCTTGAAGTCCGAATGGCGCAATAGATTTTGATGTACTGTGTATCACTACATCAGTAACGTTAACGTTACAATTAATAATTATGATACTACATGAAATCTAATATAACAAACACTACAGAGCCATGAGTGAGATTGACTTAAGATTGGGCGCAAAGGGTTGAGTTGATGCACGCCTAGTATGACGTTAAGGTAAAATAAAAACGCTATTATACGCTCGTATATATATATATATATATATATATATATATATATATATATATATATATATATATATATATATATACTTATAGTATCATCGATTCATTCCCCGATTATTCTAGCTACAAAGATGTTCAGAAATAGAATGGCACATTTCCACAAATAGAAAGGCTTTTCCTATCCTAATCACGACGCAGCTGCCCACGTATCATTTGCCTGCAATCATATAAATAAACTGATATACTGAAAGTTATCTCTTTCAATTATATCGACTCCTTCCTTCTATCTGCCGTGGCGTATTGATGTGGTATTGACGTGGCTTTTAAGAATTTATATAGCGACATCCATATTTACTATTCTATTTATATAAGATATTAAAGGAGCGGAGGTTTTACTATCTCCAAAGGTTTGTAATTCGTTTATCTCTATTGAAATTAAAAATGATAATACTTGTGCTGATTGTAAATTAAGACTTCATTGACCAATTATCCATCATTTTTCGATAAATTATTTTAGAAAACTTGCATAAACAAGCAGAGCTGTATTTATTGTTTCAAATATTCAATTAATTAAAATTTAAAATTTGACTAGAAATTTAAAACTACTTATTGCTTAAAATATTATATATTCGTGATCTCTACATTTTAACATGTTTAAAAATTATTTCTCACAAAATATATCATAAGAAATTATTCTATATTTCCAAATATGTAATATGTTAAAAAGCATCTTTTTTTTATTACACTTGTGTTGGGTGAGAAAGTTCATTTGGGCATTTAATTTTTATTTGAAAAATGCAAAAACAATTTTCCAGAGTTGTTTAACGAATCGTTATCTACGACCAACTTATGGAAATATAATAGTGTTCATGATAATACAAGCATGTTTTACCTGGAAAGTATTTTTTAGGGTCTCGTACCTCAAAAGGATCTATTTATAGTAGTATCTACTCAAAAGGATCTATCTATAGTAGGATCTACTATCCATTGTAGGATCACTTCGTTGTCAGTCTGTTTGCCGAGACCCTTTTACTTTGGAAAGCATAGAGGTATCAAGTAGAAATTAGGATCAAGTACTTAGGTCAACATTCGTTTGTAATTGTAAAAAAGCAAAGCTTATAAGTCAACGTAGTAAAAGAAACGAAAAAATACCTCCTTTTTTAATTAAAAAACTCAAAAAATATAATGCATTTTTTTACGCTTGCAGATAAATAAATATTTATAGGGTACTTTCTGTTAACCTAGAATCATAAAATTTGGCAAAAGCCAAGTTCTATAGCACAGGTAAAGTAAAAAATCCGAAAATTATTAATTTGTAGTTATAAAGAAATAGTTGTATTGAATATGCGCCTGTGAATGATTTGGTGAGCAATATATTTTCGTTCTAAAAATTAAAATTTTCTAACAAGTTAAATAATGGAATGTAAAGGGAATATTACGTTTCTGTTATTATATATATATATATATATATATATATATATATATATACATATATATATATATATACATATACATATATTCATATATATATATATATATATATATATATATATATATACATACATATACAGTAGCATAGTTTCACTGGCGCTTGACAGGTATTTTTTTTATTTTACTTACTAACACGAGTGTCACATTTCTTTCAAAATGTGCAGAATTGTTGTATTTGGTCAGTCTTATTTTATTTGATTGGTGTAAATTTTCATAAAATTGATACATTTACTTACATTTATACCACTCTAATAAAAAAACTAAACTATTAAATATTTATACATAAATTATAGCCATGTAGTTCATTGTAATGGTTTGTGGACAGATCAATTAAGTGAACTTAATTAATGGTTCGTTGTATTAAATTATTTCAATTTGATGATGCTCACATTGAATTTACACTGAAATTGAGTGCAATTTGGAAGGAAATCGAGACTTTTGTCATAAATAGCTAAAAGGTCGATTGTACAATGAGGTGGTTAACGTCGCTCAGGAGACAAATTAATTACGCCTTATATAGTGAAAGCTGCTCCTAAACTATTTGTGAATGTGCGTTGTGACGTTGCAATCCGGTAGTTGACTCATTCTATATTTTGATATTTTTCGTACAATATTGTGAAATATAAATTAATTAAAAACCAGTTTTGAAAAAAATTCAAAAATTGATTGAAAAATAATCCAGTTATAGGATTCTAAATTTGAAGATACGGAGAGTTGGATATATCCCTGTCTATTTCCTCTTGTAGAATATAATGTGCAATATTAAAAATGACCTCAAAACACATTATTGCCGTCCTTGTCTAAAGTTTAAATTTAAACTTTTATAAATCGGTCAATTTTTAAGATTATTTAAAATTTTTTCACTCTTTATCAGCTCGTACCTTGAAATTATGAATATGAAATAAAAAAAGTTTAGTCAAAGACCCAATTGGAATCGACGACTACTTCACATTAGTAGCGACTATAGTGAAGATAAGTTTTATTATCTTGTAACTGAATAATATAAAAAAATTCAAGTACTCTGTTAAGTCAACTTACACAAGTGTTACACCTATTGAATACTAGAATAAATTGAACTTTTTTAAATTATAAAATAATTCATGCTTATGTAAAAAATTTCACTGCGACTATAAATATAATAACAATAAAATATAATAAAAAAATATCAATGCAACTTTAAATATAATAACAATAAAATATAATAAAAAAAATGTCAATGCAACTTTAAATACAATAAAATATAATAAAAAAAATGTCAATGCAATTTTAAATATAATAACAATAAAATATAATAAGAAAAATTTCAATGCAACTTTAAATATAACAACAATGAAATATAATAAAAAAAATGTCAATGCAACTTTAAATACAATAACAATAAAATATAATTTAAAAAATGTCACTGCAACTTTAAATATAATAACAATAAATATAATAAAAAAAATGTCACTGCAACTTTAAATATAGTAACAATAAAATATAATAAAAAAATGTCAAAGCAACTTTAAATATAATAACAATAAAATATAATTAAAAAAATGTCACTGCAACTTTAAATATAATAACAATAAATATAATAAAAAAAATGTCACTGCAACTTTAAATATAATAACAATAAAATATAATAAAAAATGTCAAAGCAACTTTAAATATAATAACAATAAAATATAATAAAAAAAATGTCAATGCAACTTTAAATATAATAATAATAAAATATAATAAAAAAAATGTCAATGCAACTTTAAATATAATAACAATAAAATATAATAAAAAAAAATTCAATGCAACTTTAAATATAATAACAATAAAATATAATAAAAAAAATGTCAATGCAACTTTAAATATAATAACAATAAAATATAATAAAAAAATGTCAATGCAACTTTAAATATAATAACAATAATTCACTTTGACAAAGTATTATATTAACATTTGGTTTAATATAATATTTTTTCTAAAAATAAACTTCAAAGCTGTTCGCTCGTCGCTTTCCCCACACTAAAATAGAAATAAATTCTGGACGTAGCGCTATAAATAGTGAATAGTAATGCGCAAATTTACATCAGAAACGGTACTTTGGCCATATTTCACCATAATCACAGTGGCAGAGAATATTTTAGTGACGCTACTATAAGTCACGAGTAAATTTTCTTTTTGCGTCACTTTTCTTTCATGTTGTGTGTAATGTAGTGTAATTATTACTGTATTGTCCCTTAATACTTCTGATTAGATAGAGATATGTCTATAATCTAAAGTTTGGAAAATAATATTTGAAAACAAAATTTTTGAAAGGCAAATAATTAATTTTAAAACAAAACCCTTTAATTGCAAATTTATGTTTTATTTTTTTCTATGTCTATGCCATGTGAGGAACTAAATGTGATATAGGATTGGATTATTATTTACTAGAAATTAGATGGTCAATAGCGGTCAGATAGGACTCCACATACCATTCTCTTTGCCATACATTCCCGTAATATCAAAATCATTTTCGATAAAGCCTACTGCTCTAAGAACTGATTTGAGATACCGAATTTTAACCCAGTTCCCAAAAACACGCAGTTATACGCGTTACCTTTTTTTAGGAATTGGATTGGGTATTTCTATATCTAGTACATTTTTTTTACTTTTTGATAATCTTAACGTATGCAAGTTTACGTATTTATCATTTTATGTATTTAGGTCTTTGATTTATGTTTGGATTAAAATTCCTCGAAGGACACATCGAATTCACCCGCTACATTGGCTACATTGGCTACAATGTTATTATATGAAGAGGTAGAAATTGACATATGTTTTAATTTTGCGATAAAAAAAATTAATTTTGTTTTTAAGACATTGCCCGCTTAAACACTTTATTTGGACAAAAAGCTTTAATTATGTTTATATTTTTCTAGGATTAGAATTATTTACACTTGGGATAATTTATTGTAATTAAGAGATATTTTATGGTATGTATAAATAAATAGGCATGCTGTCCTACTATGTCAAAAAACCTTAATTTAATAACTTAATTTAAACTGTATGAAGTCGAGCGGGCCGCTTTATACCTAAAAATATCCTTTATTCTTTATAATTTGGACAATTAATTGAAAAATAATTCTACGTCATGTTATTGAATGTGACGTACTGTTATTGCACATGAATAAATGTGCGTAATATGTTTTTCATAAAGTAAAGTAAAACGCGGAAGAAAATTAGTTTTTTAGAAGAAAATACGTACCAATAATTTTAATCATTTTATTGAATTATACCCACACGAAGTCGATACGAATCAGTATTAAGGTTAATAACGATAATATTTATAAATTTGTACTTTTGTATTTATGAATATTAATTTTTAAAAATGTGTACGGATAGAGGTACAAAACGAAACAAATTGCCAAACCAGTAAATATACTTTCTAGCGACAGAGGCTCCTGATACATAAAAGTAAAAAATATTTATAATGTAAATAAAGTAAAATATTTTAGTTAATTTTATGAAAGTTACAGTACTTAGGTATATTTAAAATAAATTTAATTTGTTTCAACCTGTTTCCACCGTATCAAGTATTAAAATTAAAGTTGTTCCTTAAAATTTTTTTTATTGTTAATCAAAAATATATTTGTTCATTACATATGCAATCAAAAATATGTTTGTTCATTACGTTTTTGTTAATGACCATAAGGACCGCAAATTGCTTATTGAGTGTATCGCAAAAATTTGCTTTCGACGTTCTGCGGACTGACGGAATTCGATCTAGGCAAAGCATGTCGCAGTCATTCAATCAGATAAACTGACCAATGCGCCAAAATAATTCAGTTCATAAATTGATTAAAATTTATCAAATAATCCAAATTGGAGAGGTAGTATTGAAATTTTTTTTTAAACGCTTGTAAATATTACGCTCAGAAATTTTATGGTACATTTTGAATTTTTGTTTTAATATCTTGATATAAAATACTATGAAGTTATTTTTCAGTATTGCTCTAAATGTTATATTTTCAAATTAATTTCCGTGAAATGTTGTAAACTGAATATTGAGCCCCATAAATTCCATATATAATACTTATCAAGGCACAGCTTTCAATGCTGCTAAAATTTATCGACAAATAAAACGAAAATGTGTAAAAACTATTACCTGCATTACAACCATATACTACATATCTGCAGCATGAAAATTATAAAATATTTAAAAAATTTTTTTGTAACCAAATTGGACATAAAAATTATGACATTTTTATATTTAACTTTAATCATTTAATTGAAAGAAAATATTTATTTTTCGAACTCGTGACGTACTTATTTATACTTTTTCTTTGTTTCCCATTACGATTTTTAATATCATGTTACATGTTCATGACAGTATCCTTTATTATAGTTTTGAAACGTAGCCCTTATCTTTATCGCGGTGGTAGGCTTAAGGCAGGTACTTTAATTATTTGTCTAAACCCATATGCCTAGAAAAAGCTAACATTGATTAAATTAATCGTATCTAGCGTGAATGCTAAGCCAAAATAGTTTTATATAATGAGAATGGAGACTTTAGCGAAGTTATAGGATCGAATTCCCTAATATGACTGGTTGAGATTATCAATATACACTAGTGGTCGTCCAGTGGTTTAAATACTTCCAAGTTGTATTTACATACTCACTTGGTTAAAAACACTAATAAGTATACAAGAGAAAGTAATTCATTTGCTGCTACAAAATTTTCCTTTTGCAAAAAATGTTCCTTATACACTATATTAAGCAAGTTGTATTTCACTAATTTATAAAACACATATGTCTCTTACACAGCTAAAACACAGATATCTCTTATACAAAATATAAAATAAACGCCTTTTTGCCTTGGCGTAATTTCAAAGAATATTGAAAAAGGAACATTTAAAATAACCCAAAATTCACAGCTAAAAACTCATTCAGTCACTTTGACACTTTAAAATTATTTGGTGACAACATTTATTATGTGTTTGACATTGACAATATGAACCTAAACAATGCCTATTTTATGTACGTGTAATGTATAATTTAATGCATTTGTAACATTCATTCTACGTAAATTTTAGTTTTCTGGTTCCTTATCCATATAAAATTTAACTGTACCACATGTCACATTTCTCCTTACGCGCAATCTGCTTAAAAAGGAGTTTTCTCTTCACAAATCATAATAAATAGATTATAATACAATATTCCCCACCGAGTCTCTTTTTTAGTCTGTATTCGATTTTGCTTCACGAGTAATATTTATCGTTAATGCCTGAAAAAAACGTTGGCGGAAATATACCTTCGCCTGCGCTGCTTCAATCGTTATAGATACATACATAATAACATACGGTAATATTTAAGATTATTATAAAACTTCTGCTGAGTCTATGTATTACATAAAATTTACACTAAAAATTTTATTCTCAAAAAATAAATAATTTTACGTATCAATTTTCTAGAGCTCATTATACAAAATTTTCTTAAGCGCTTTCAAATTTAAATTTACATCTACCTTCCCCACCATACATATATCAAATTTTTTCCTTCGTCCTATGGTTTTCTAACTGGTAGTTTAGAAGTTTTGAAAGTGCTTCGTAAAATTACACGAGCGGGTGTTCACACATTGACGCGTCACGTGCCTATCCATGCGAAGCTAAGGAGGGTCCCTGGTCTGTAAATATAATGAAATATTTAGCATATTTTATTGGAGGTGATAATGAAATATTTTTAATGGATATATTTTAAAAGCCAAGTAGTTCAAGAAATTCAAATACTTTTTTATTCATAAATTAAATTTCTTTCGGTGAAAAAAGATATTCTTTAAGCCGTCTTGCTAATATTATAAACATGAAAGTTTAAATAAATGTTTGGATATTTGACTTTTGAATCACGCAAAAAGTACTTCATGGATTTGTATTAACTTTTGGATTTAGATAAAAAAATCAACTTCTATAAAAATCAATCCCTAAAATGTTAGGTGGAAGTTTGTGCCGAAGTTCACATAATTTACTTATTTTGTACTATTTATTATTAAAAGCATTTTATTTAAATTTTATTATTTTATTACTTATTTGTTTAAAGCATGTATTTAATTATAATACTCTAATTATATTGTTATAAGACGGGAGGCATATTAATAGTCTTCAGTACGAATCAATGCTCTTTGTTCCACATTCTGTTTGAAGAAAATATCTTTTCGGAGAGAAAAATTCATCAGTGACAGCTGGTTCATTCCGTGAAATATATATATATATATATATATATATATGTGTGTGTGTGTGTGTGTGTGTGTATATATATTTATATATAATATATATTTTATGGAAACGGTATATATGTCAATAAATAGCGCATAAACTACTTAGGAACTTTAAAAATAACAAGTTAGTTAAACATTTTTAAATAAACCACTCAACAAAATTTATACTATTATAAATGAAAAAAATTAGGAACTTTATGTAAGTCGCATTACATTTTTTAAATAAATTTTCAGTTCTTAATTGTTGTGAAAATGTGACCTTAAAATAACAATGTGCTTATAGTTTCGCCGCCAATCCGGGTTCTCTATATATTGCACATATATGCAGGTACTGAGAAAGTTCTTTCTGTCTTTATAGAATATTATTTGAAATATATTGATTTATAGAATATTAATTCAAATATAATACTACGTTTGGATAATGTTTGGGTTTCTTTAGTGAACTGCTATTCTTATATTTCATTATATCATTCAATTAGGTAACAATTGTTACAATATTAAAGCGACAAAGTGCATAGAAATGGATTAAATTCATAGCAATCAATTTGCTGGCGACATTCCACTCGTAGAAAGAATCCAATCAGCGCGTGTCATGTTGCGGTCACCCCATCAGATAAGCTGAACGATACATCAAACTTCCTCGTTATATTGATTGAAGAACGTCGAAACCACTTATTTCAAAAAGCTTCATTATAGCCACACTTTTAATATAAAAATTATATTTCTTCGTATTAACCATACATTTATACAGTAGAAAGTTTGAATTGATATGGAGGTTCTTTTTCCATAAATTTTTTTTGGTGGATGCAAGTTATGCATGTTATTTATTTAGTGGCTCATAGATTTAGTAAAATTTGAGTAAAATGTATAAAATTTGCTTCACATTACTTTTATGAGAGCCTATATTTATCTTAAATTTAATATTGATCTAAGTTACATACACCTGTTTAACATACATATTGACATCTTTGATATTTCTGGTAAATAAAAGATGTTCTAGATTGATGTATATATATATATATATATATATATATATATATAGTAGAGTGTGAAAAACCTGAAAAGGCTATTTTTATGAATGAAGTATCAAACTTCGTACCTGTTATTTTTCAATTAAAATGTTTAATTAATTTTCCCGTTTCATTCATGTTAAATGTATTCTAAAGTAAACATATTCCTCTAACCTGTCTCATAATTTACGCTGTTATCAGTCATTAAAACTACAGATGTGTCAAGTGAACAAATCATTTGAAACAACCGTTATGTTAATAAAAAAATATTGTCTGCGGTATTAGCCTCGTTGATTTTGCACGGTGATTGATTCAATGATCTATAGATTTTGGGTCATAAAAAAAAATTGACAGGAAAGTAAAGAAAAAACAGTGAGCCGTCACGGGACGCCTGGCAGATGTGAAACATCGTCTTCGTAAAAGTAATATGCATAAAAGACAAGATTATTACAGGAACTAAATATAGCATAATGAAAAAATAAAGTATTACGAATTTCTTACAGAAAATGGTGACTTGTAAACAACACCGTCGAACTGAGTGAGGAGGGGGTCACGTAGTCGGTTGCGCATGGCGACATGACGCCATACCGTACATTCTACTACATATAGACTATATATATATATATACCTCAGTATAGCGTGGCGACCCGTCGCCACGGTAAGCGTCGCCACGCCAACGATCCGGTTTATACCTGCGCCTATAGATGTTTCACATCAAAAAATATAAAGCAAAATATATGGATTATTGGTGACAACAAACATATAATAATATTTTGGTATCTAATAAATTGTACAAAAATACTTAACTATTGCAGCTCGACTACATAAAGCATTACTAAATAAAATAGAAATATTTGAGTTCTTGAATTCGTAGTATTCAATTGGGATAAATATATTGTATTCATTAAAAATATTGTGCATATCATATAAAAAATATTGTGAATGCGTTCTATATTTCATTCCGTTTGTTGATTGTATTATTAATATGCTCGTAGCTGCCAGTGCATGGTAATTTTTTTTTTATTAATCCTGAACCATGGCCAACAAAGCAAACAAATTTAGATTATAATACTTTAAACGCCATCTGTATCTGAACGTGAACACAAATATTCGACGATAAATTATTCAGTCGGCCGTCAAACCAACAATTTGCCGGACGCATTTCCGTAGTTCTGTAGTTCTGCCGTGGAATTAAATTGTGAATGGAAAAAACTGGATAAATTCGGCCGAGCGGCCATCAGCTATTAAATGCGTCACGCTGAGCCATAAATATAAAACTGCTGTCCACGTTCCAAAATAGGGAAACGAAAAAAGGCTGCGCCCCGCTTTTAATTAACAAACAGAAGCGACAGACGATGCGGCGCGATGCTTCGCCTAAACTTTTCCGTCGAAATGCACAGTCACAATGAAAATATTATTTAAATAAACTTATTATGAAATACAGCTTTTGTTCAGATTTTTAGGTCGTAATTTAAGCTCGTGATTAAAGCCATCTGCTCGATGCGGTTTGGTGGTTTGGATAATTGGAATAGTGTCAACAGGTTTGTTGTCCATTTCAATTTCCCCTTTCACTGAGTTCATAAACTTCGCAGGCATTTTTATTTTAAATCTAATATAAAACGTTTCGTTACAAGTTTATACACTTTTAAAATACCTGTTGGATTCTGATGTTCAGAGTGTAGTATAATTTTGATTTCATTGATGCTAATTTTATAAATACTTCATTTTACTTGACTGTTCAAAGTACAGGTTACTACACAAATATCAATATAGTGTTTTTTTGTGATATTAGGCAAAAGCTTAATTATGGAAAAAAATTATGCCTATTCGTAGGCTTTTTTAGATTTAGTAGAAAATAACAAAGTTGTATAAAGAATATGGTTATGTTTGCTTATTGATTTCATTAAATAGGTTACAGTTTACACGGTGATCTATCCATGTTGGAAATTATTAATTCCTATTTTAAATACTATGTTAACACGTAAATTTTCATAAATTTTGTACGCTTTTTGTTCACGCTTTTTGTGTTAGGGTATTAGACCCTATGAAAAGTGGGGGTTGAAAAAATGAAAAGTGATGGGTTTTGAGATTATGTATATTTGACTATTTATTTCCTCTTGAAATTTGAATGGCTTAATAGATTTTTAAGTACTATGTATCACTGAATCTATATTTTTATTACACGTGATAATTAATACATGGTATTACTTAAAATCTGACATAATGAACACTACAGAGTCACGAGTGCGAGCGCAAAGTATTGGATTGATATGCGCATAGAATGACGGTCAGGCAAAATATAAACCCTGTTATACGCTGGTATATTTATGTGTGTGTATATATACATATAATACGTGTGTCTGTGTTTGTGTGTATATATGAAAAATCCTTTATAAACTGAAAGTGAAATTATAAATCGTTTTTGTGAACAAAACTTTATATTTTATAGAATGCAAATACAAATCGGAAGATTATTTTAGTCAAAAAAAATAAGTTTAAATTATAAGTTAGAAATTATTAATGCGGATTTTAAAATAACACTTTTATCAAATGCTAGCTGTGCTTACGTCTTTTTTTGCATGTAACGGAAAAAAATGTATTTTTTTCCTTTAAATATTGCTCCTGGATATATATTATTACCAAACTAAATTTCATCAAAACCTCTCCAGTAGATTTTGCTGACAGTCGCTCCAATTAACATATAGAAAAAATCTGAAAATTTGTTTGTCTTCTATTATTATTCTATACGCCGAATAAATGATTTCTTTTAAATAGTTTCAAAATACAGAATTCGCTCTGTTACAATTTTATTACATTAATACAAGTCCTATTCGTTTTCATAAATTGAAGCAACGTTGTACTTATCAATTAATATAAATTGCCATGCAGTAGTACCGTAACAGTGGTTTATAAAAATAGAATCGAGAACTAAATGTTGACTACTCTCATTACAGACAAACCACAAATAAAATAGAGTAGTTTATCAATTTGATTAAACTGGAAGGCTTTGTTAGCCGCTATTCTAGCCCCCTAGAATATTCAAATACTCCAACGCCTTCTGCCAGTGGAAACTTGATTAGCGATTAATTTTGTTATACGACATTAAACGATAGTATATAAAAAATTAATATGAAAATAATATTAGCGACATTTTTCTTTATAATTCCATTAAATCCATATAATTCCATTATTCATAAAAATATCTTCTTTATAATTCCATTATTCATAAAAATATAACAAGAAAAACTGGAAAATTATTATAAAACTATTACTACAGTAATATTTTGGTTTAGTATCTTCTATCATATTCAACACGTGGTGTATTCAACATTTGTGGTAGAAGATGATCAAATAAAGAAATATTTAGATGATTCCTGCATAGAATTGGCGAAGTGAATGTTCTTCTAATCAGCATGGTATGTGGTAGAAAATAATCAATGCATAAAATACCGCCATCAAGGGATATTCATTGGTGGATGATGAGTTGTTCTATCAGAGAATTAATCAACGTTTCATCTAAAAAGGCGTATTAAACTTAATTAATTGAATTGTATCTCTGTGAAAACGAGCAGAATGCTTTATATCTGAAAAATATCCTGTAAACTTTTTAATTTGGACAAGTAGTTTAAGATTATTTGTACATCGTGATATTAAACCGATTTTTTTCTTTATTACTTGGATGAAAAGAGTTTATAATTGACGTTATTCGGAGGAATAATCGGTTAAGTCTTTTGTTGTTTTAATTTGCAAATCATTTGGAAGAAAAGGAGTTACAGGAAAAATCATATATAGGGAAGGAAGTTAAAAATCCAGCTTTATACAAAGAAATTACGTTGCTTTAATTAAAGAGATGCGAGTTATTTTGTGATTTTCGACGTACACCATTTAATCTATAATGATAAATTTAGTTTTATAAATTCAAAAATTGTGCGTAACGTATTAATAACAACATACGAATAAATCTATATCTTACAATTTTGTAGTTTTTAATGTAAATTTCCCTATATAATATTGAAGAGATTAATTTTCATTTATTGTGCTTTATCTGACATGTATGAAAGAAAGTAGGTATAATATATTTTTTACCGTGTTGAAACGTATCAAAACGCATCACTACTTCAAATTTTACGAATGCAGTTGACTTTTACTCATATATCAAATAGTATTGAATACACTCATTGGTCTCGTATACTTAATTCAATAACTTTGACTAACATTTCAAAGATTTACTCCATGGAAGGGGTAAAATGTGTGCAGATTTCTATTCTTTCCGTGTTGCTTCAACCTTAGATGACGAGACAGTTATAACTGATTCACTGATTAGAGCTTTGTACCAATTGATTAATTGGATAGTGCTATTTTATGTTAGTCAACAATCGGCGAGACTAGGTAGATAACAATAATATAGAAGAATAACCAGGTTAAAAGTTTAATGAGTATATATTATACTTATTCAATTCAATATTCGAAAATCCTACCAAGGTTATTTGAGCAAAATGTTTTCAATATGCGAATAAGCTAGTTCGTGAGTTTAATAATTCTATATTTTCTTACCTATTTAATTTAGATAGATATTCGGTTTAAGGGATTTAATGGGTAATATTAACCATTTAGTGGTATATTAGAATAATTAAATTTGGGTCATTTTAAATAATTTTTGATATTTAATAAATTGCATAACTTATAACAGCAAAAGCACTTGATTTATCTTCCTAGTAATAAAATATATCCTTTAAATTACCTTAACTGGTAAAATAAACATATAAGCAAAATAATTCATTGAATGTGACTCACGCGTCCTTTGTCTATACAACCAATGGAAAATTCAATTAAAAGTTGTTTTACACCAATATGACTTCAGTAAACAAGCAGTTCTTTCAGGCATACTTAGTTAATTTAAAAAATTTAATAAAATTGTCTCGAAAATAATGTATCAAATATCTTGCACAAACATACTGAATATAAATCATCTTATAGTTTCTTTTCAATTAAGGAAATATTAAAGCTTTTTCGGCAATTTCCTTCTTACGAGCTCTTTGAAAATAAAAACACCCTTTCCCACAACCCCTCACCTCCCACCCTGGTAAAAAAGTTAATCATTTACTTTTCCAGCCGTTGCTCAATTAAGTCAATTAAATTTTCCCTCGCACTTGAATTACAAAAAAAGTAAATTTCATTTTATGTCAAGTTTTATTAAAGTCATTACCGGAAATGTGATATGATGAAATAAATCGAACGGTCATTCCCTGAATTGATGTTCTATTTTCATTGATTAAAAACGTTCATTTGTCTTTACGTTCGTTTCGTTAGAGAAATTATGCGATTTTCATTAAAAGTGCGGCCACTCGTGTTGTAAAGTTCGTAATAGTCATTTGACTAATAAAATATTTTAATACTATGCTACGGTAATTACAAAACACATTATGCATAAAATTAGTTAATTGATTACTCCCAAATTTGTTGCTTTTTGTAAAATTATATAAAATATAAATTAATTAAAAACGATATTAAAAAAAAACATAAAATCTTATTCATACAGAAGGAAGTTTTGAGCTTTTAAATTTTATGGAGTATATTGAGTAGGGATATGTTTATTGAGTAGGGGATTTTAGACGTTTTACTTAGGATTTATGTTTGATTGTTATGTATAATTTGTATTTATTAATCATTTATAGATTCTTAATCATACACTAATTTCAGTATTGAAATACTTTCAAGGTCATAACTTTTTTAGCCGACAGGCTTCGTGCTTAAGACCATTGTAACTTTACTTTTTTAGGTAAAACTGGTCTTTGTATTTGTAATAAACGAATTGTAGAATATTTAGTCAAAATTAAAATCGTACTTCAATTTATATGTGCAAAAATATAAGGAAGTTTGCAAAAGAGATTTGTTTATATTTTAAAACCACTGATATTAACAAACATCTAAATGTATTCTAATAAACTTAGGGCTGAGAAATCTTAAGCACGGTGCTGAAAATATTTCAATAAAATTTTGTGGTCTGTCTTTAAATAAAGGTATTAATATAAAATTGTATGGTTGCATAATTTATTAATGACTTGGCAGTTACTTATAAATTGCAGGTGGCTATTTTCTCAGATGAAAATATTATAAGATTTCAAATTACGAATTTGCTATTATAATTTAAAAGTCACTTAGCCAGTTACAACGGTTATTTTAGATGATGTACGTTAGTGTAAGTTATACACACAGCAAATAATAATTAATGTTGGGAACAAGACAAGACTTAAAAGAACATTGCAAATCAGCATTTTATTACAATTATTTTTGATGATTCTATACTGCCGTTAAAATTAATATTACCTCGTGTTACACTTTGATCTCGCGGGCCAAACAGCGATTTGCATATAGAACTGATACGTTGTGTCATAAAGCACCTTTTCTACAATAATTTTCATTTGAAAAGTTATGTATTCCTGAGCGTAATCTACGTTATAAATTAAATAGGATTATGTCTTATATATGTGAGTACAAATTATTTGCAAATGTTGGTTACTGCGATATATTAAGCTATCAAATGTCGTTGAATGAATAAATGATTCTGATTATAACTTAAATTTCTGGTGTTATAAAAAAATAATATATTTATTTGATTCTAAAAGCCACTTGTATATAATAATTACGTTATGAGAAATGATTATATAAGCTATTATATATATATATATATATATATATATATATATATATATATATATATATATATATATATATATATAGATATTATTATTTGGATAAACAAATTATTCGCTTATATAATAATTTCTTATATTGATTTGGAAATCGATATTTATGATATTAAGTGGATTTTCTTGATTTCAAATTAAACTTTTTCTTTTAAAACATGTTTAGATTAAGCTGCCCTTTTATTTGGCTTTAAAAAGAAATCTTAGTTCTAATCTTAAGATTTTTTGAACTGTTTTTAATTGGTTTAATGAGAGTGTGCCCTTGAATAATAATTGCATATTACTTAAAGAAATAAGAGGTATAATAAAATGATTCATTTTATATATAAATCCAAGTAAAATACTTGATTTATCTCAGTGATACTTCTCCATTATCATGAATATTTTATTTAACAAATGATATTACTTTTAGTCAGTACAAGGTCACAGTAATGTACAAAAGTATTAGAACATTTGGATTTTCTTTAAGCAAATATAATGAGAATACGTAGCTTTTTTAAATCGACTTCAAAACAGGAGAAAGTTCTCAAATTTTCTTTACTTTTTTCTTTACATATACCTTATTTGTGCGGCGTTTCGCAACTAATCTATATGATTATTTCTTATTTTGGAATGACATATTCCTAGTGCGGTCCCGTGTAAATTGGTGAAAGTTATGAATGATGGAAATATTAGACATATACAAATTTGGAAACATTGGATCCCATAAAATCGAATGGCACAGATGATCTGATCAAGTTTTGGAAGGTACAGCTCCAAACAATTTGGTGATTCTTTTTTTATTTGCATTATACTTCTACCAGAAACCTTTACGAGGACCTGACCATAGAAATTGAATATATGCCATAGATTTCCTCAACATTGCATAGCACAGTTGCCGTGATCGGGTTCAATGATTTAAGTCTAAGGTAATCTAATAAAACACGACAAAGGGGCACAAAAATTTGTTCTATTGTAAATTTAGGGTAGAATAACTAAGTCTAAAGATGATGATAGATCTCTTTAGAAAAGAAGAGTAAATTAATTGAGCTTGGATTTGTTTGACTTGTCTTAACTTAGCCAGAAGTAATAGGGTAAATAGATTTTATGTGTATTCGGATACGAATAATGTAATTTTAATATTTAATGCATAAATATTGATGCTACAGATTTAATCCTGATGCTTCTTCTCTTTTTAATTATTGTCGGTCTCAAGTAGAGTCTCTGCTATTTAATTTTTGATTCCAAATCCTCAGTTCAGATACTGTAGGTGCTTGCCTAAACCATAAGACTTGAGGACATGCTGTTTTTCGGAATGGTATTTTGGGTTACGAGCAGAGACTTTATCATTGAACTTGAATTTCTACTCCTTAGTCCTTATACAACAGGAGTTTTACCTGCCTAAACTGTGAGCTTTGAGGATTTATGATTTTTAAATTAGTAGCTACCAAAACTTGAAGAAATTCTGAAGAAACTTTTGGATTTAAACTCCCCGATATTGACGCTACAGGAGTATAGTCTCATTAAGTCGCAAAACTTGCTCACTGTTTTTAACTTAGTATTATGTGACTCACTCAAGCAGTGACTCTACCACTGAATCCCGGAGTTTCCAATTTTTTGGTCTTAATGGTCTGGGGTTATTATTAGCTTAAATTGTGAGGCGTGTGGGTATGTCGTCTTCAAATTAGTATTGTGGATCTCAAGCAGAACCTCCATTTTTAGAATTGAGTTCAAACTCCTTAGGCTTGTGCTTTCAGGAGTACTGACTGCCCCACCCGTGAGATTATATTCTATTTTAATAATTTTAAATTGAGTTATTTCAAAAATATAGGGGAAGGGGAGTATTTTTAATATATGTTCTGGAACTATTTTACTTACAATTATTAAGAAAATATTTTGAGGACATGACAAAGTATTTTCAATCTATATCTTATATTACATACGGATTTAAAAAAAAATTGACAAATTAATTTGAGTTAAAACAACAAAAAGAAATAAAAAAAAGCCGTTTGCGTTACAAAATACTTGTTCCCTTAAAGTTTTTAGACTACTAAATATTTATGATGTAATATGAAATGGTACACCACGATCTAGAGAAACAATGCTCTCACTGGAAGACAAACTTCCCTTGAGTATAAAATGCTAAGGAATAGGTCGTTATAATTAATTTTCACAGTGCAAAGTAAAGCCTGATCATATTTTTTTAACTAGGGTTTCACGCAGTTATTTAAGATAAAAGGGTTGGTTAGTTAACGTCATTTCTATGGGAAATTAAAAAGAGCCATTAAAATACCAACACCAACACCAACTTCAATACCAACTGATTCCAAATTACGTCGCCGACAAAAAAGTTTCAGCGTTACCGTAAATATAATTTTCTAAATATTTCACCATTTTTAAAGTCTAGCGACCCAGTGCCGCTTCGTATGAGTAAGCCAAGAAACACGTGAGGCGTTATTGCCTGAATGCCTGCCCGTATAATTTTGCTTACTTAAAATCACCACTATAACTTTCAAACTATTCGTTGGAACATTACGGTGCGAAGAAGAATATTATCTACATAAGTTGAGGAAAATTTGTATAAAGTTCAATTTGTCACGGATTAAGTTTTCACTATAAACTCCAGAAGTAAATTGAGTCGGAAAATTATATTTTTAACAATGATACTTTTGTCATGGATTTTATATAATATATACCTTCTATATATAATATATAGATTCTTATATAGATTCTGTATGTAAATTTATGTTCTATGTAATATATAATCGTAAGCTTTGTGAACGTTATTATAGAACATTTTCAAAAATAATGTTATCATACATTTTTTCATATCTATAACTGTTTAAGCATCACACGCCAAGGACCTGTCCGACCAATGTCTTTTTCGACTTCATCATCACAGTTCGGTTAATTTTGACAAAATATTCACAAGCTGTACCTTTTATCCTTCCCTTTGGATTAATCTATCTATTGATGATGATCAAAATAAAATAAATTCCACTGTTACTGGAAAACTGTGCATATACTCGGCGGAGGACTTTTTTTAAAATATGTATTTACAAGTAATACAAGTCACCAATCACATATATTACAAATCTATTTCTTCGTACTGAATGAGAACGTAACAACTTATTTTTATTTAGGTTTTGATCTAATTATGAAGCACTTGGCTCTTTGCAAAATAGGTTTTGATATAGCAATAAATATATATATTATGTGGGAAATACAAGAAAATATTTATGGTAAAAGAAATTATGTTCTACAATTACTACAAAATTTATGATTTTCAATATTAAAAATTTATAGTCGTTGAAAATTACGCCATTTTCAAAACTTTTTAGAGTAACGGGATATTACAATTAACTTGGTAGGCGCAATGTTGATTTTTAAATATTTGAAAAAAAAAATTTGCATAGTGATTTTTTGTGCGAATTCTATATTTTCCACGGTTTCGTTAATCGTTGCCTAGTCTATATTTTATACGTTGGCAAAATTTATATATGTATACATACACCTGACTTTTAACTTCGGAATATCCGCCGGTCTACAATAAAAGAATAAATATTGCACTTGTGGGAGAAAACAAGATGTGTTATTGAAGCTTACAAAAAATGTACTTTCAAATAGGTACATCTTCGAAACTACTGATAGAAAATATACTGAAATTAAAAAAAAAACTATAAATATATTGAGTCGAACACTCCAGTTACTTAATTTTCAACTTTTATTTCCAGGTAAAGTCATTTTTTTCAAAGTTAAACTTGACAATAACACAGAAACTGGCGGCTTCTAACTTATTAAAACTATTTTTGCGTACCATATATAACTGATAAAGAGACACTTCAGTTTCGATAGGCTCGATTGGATATCCTTAAAGCAATGGCAATACTGGAAGATTGAATGAAAATATAAATTGAACAAACATAATTGGAATGTTATATCTAAGTTCCATTTGCTATTTAGTCTGCTTTAAAATAATATGACGCCAGAGTATAGATACATACAATTTTAAATTGGTACGGAATTAGGCTAAATTATTCATTTCGCTTTCCTTTCACACAATAGCACTCTCTAGAGACTACAGCATTATCCTTTATCCATCCTTTACAACTTTAGTAGAAATTACCCTAAAACCTCACTAATCGTGCTTAATAACGGATAGTGTCCTTTATTATAGTTTTGAAATGTAACCCATATCTTTATCTAAGTGGTAGGCTTACGGCAGGTACTTTCATTGTTCGTCTGAGTCCAAATGGGCCATAAAATGCCAACATTGATGAAATTAATCATAACTAGCATGAATTCTAAGCTAAAATATATTAATGGAATGAGAGTGGAAACATTTGTGAAATTGGTAAAGTAGTGCCAAATTAACGACTAATAAAATTTTGGGTTATATCGATTATGGTCGAATTGCATATTTTTTTACTCTCGAAATGTTTCGCTTTCCATTATTGGTCGGTTGTTTATATATATATATATATATATATATATATATATATATATATATATGTGTGTGTGTGTGTGTGTGTGTGTATGTTTATACATACAAGAGAAAGGAAACCTTACGATATATTTTCAGAGCGGTAATTCAATCCATTATCAGGAAAAGATGAACGATGAATTAGGTAAATTTCTAGTAAGGGACTAGAAATTGACTTTAGTAATTTCGGAGAATACAGTCGGGAAACATGTTTTTTACTATAATTTTCGACAATATCTCTTGAGCTCCTTTACATATCATTTTGAAAGAAAATGCGATCCTTATAATTTGCTGATTCAATTAATTCCTCACGGGGTGCATGAAGTGGAAAAAAATTCCTACCCATTATTTGCAGCACTAATATTTCCCTAGTAATATTTTTCTATTGAGAACTCCGATTAATATACTCTACAACTAAGCTTTATTTAAAGTTTCTATATAAAACGGTTTCTGAGAAAAAGGATTGTGACAGATGAACAGATGGATGTGGGAAATTTTCAAAAGTACGTTTGGTCTTTTTGTAGTACAAAATCGTAAATATGATAAATGTTGAAATTCATACTCATATCGTTTTGAGTACATTAAATTATTTTGTTTGTTTCTTGTTTTTGCTCGTCTATGGTTGATGAAATGTTAAACATTGCAGAAGTAAATGGTGAATATCTAAATCGATAGAAATATTTGTAATTATAATATTTGTAATTAAAGAATATCTAAATAGATAGAAATATTTGTATTAAGCTTTAGAGTCGAAATTAACATCTTCATGGACTTAAAAAAAAAGAAGCAAACATACCAAAAAATATACATCGATGAATGATTAACGATTGTTAAAGTAAAAAAAGTCAATAAATATTTTTTTCCTTTTATACTTTTGGAATAATATTATGAATTAATTAAATAAAAGAAATAATATAACAAATTCATGTAAACACTTTGATAATTGTCAGCTGATCTCATCAGTAACCTCTCTTTTGGAAAAAAGACTCTGATTTTTTTTATATTTTTATTTTTATTTGATACATGAAATATCTTGAGGGGGTTATTTCCGAATCGGTTGATTTTTTTACATTGACCAGAAATATTTTTAATTCAGGATGATGAAAAAATTTGAATTCGACCGAAATTATAAGAGTTGAAACAAAAATAAGACGGTAACCATACATTATTCCCAATAACACTTTTTAGAATGTTAATCCTGTCCCATCCAAAATAGCCCCACCTATTCTTATATAAGTTATTGCTTATGAAATTTATATACTTAAACTTCAGATTGTATTTTATATACACATTTCAGAAAACCGTTCGATATCTTAGTTCTCTGCGGCAATAAATCTCTTCTGCCATCAATTTCTTAAGTTTACCTCATTTGATATAAGCCATGATACATGGTCTGCATCCTTGTTACCATCTCAATTTTCATAACGACCATTCGTCAAAACCTGGTTTCTGTAATACTAAAATATTTGAGCTTACTTTTTCTTATATAATTTTACCGAATTATATCTTATATAATTTTACCCGGAAATTCGAAAACCACCGAAATAAAAAAAATGTTATACGTAAAAAAACATAAAATTGTTATCTTCCGTCAGATATATGATTCATTGTATACATATCGAACTTAAAATTGATTACCTGTATGGCAAAAGAAGTAACATTAAAATATTAATGGTGGAGTACAGTGAAATTTGGTAATTTCATATTAAAATAAAGCGGAGGTAACACTGATATCAAGTATAAAAAATGCTTGAAGAATATTTGGATATGTTTAATGAAATTTTGAAATGTCTAATCTCAAAACGTACTGCTATTCATACATTTCATTGTAACGTTCAATTTCGTAACAATTTTTTAAATAAAAAGCATAAGGTGCTTAGGGAACATATAAATATATGGCAATTTACTAGCGATATTCCACTCGTTGAAAGAATCAAATCAGTGCGGATCATATCGTCCCAACAGATAAGCTGAGCAATGCATCAAACTTCCTCGCTATATTGATTGAAGAACGTTGAAAGCACTTAATTGAAGAAGCTTCCCTATAGTCACACTTGCAATACAAAAACTAAATTCTTTCATAGTGCAAACATATAGGTTGCAAGGATAAGGAAGAAAGTTGGCATTGATAAATAGGTTCTTTTTCTATTGCTTTACGATAGCTTTGACTGGGATATAATGTAAAAGCTCATAGGTTGAGTGGAATTGTCGTATATTATGGAATATATGGTTTAACTTCCTTATAAGATAGACTAGATAATTTTGAATTTGTTATTGATCTAATTTACTTATATTTCCGTAAAATAAGTATTAATACCAATTATTTTATATATAAATACCAAAGAATCTAAATTGATATCTATTTTAAATGGAAAAATGTGTACATTTTGTAAATTCTGTTTTTATCGTACTATGAAATATCGAACATTTCATGTGTTATTTTTTATAAATTAATTTGTGGACCATTCTTTTTCCACTGGAGGTAAGTATTGCATGACCAGCGTTAACAATATTTTTAATGAAAGTTTTCAAATAAATTTTCTCTTTTCATTAATATTAAGTGCATTCTGTTGTAATCTCATTCATCTAGTCCCTCTCACAATTTAAACAGTAACTGATGTAAAACAAATGTGTCAAGTGTGCTAAATTATATAAACCTGGACCATTCACAAGTGTGGAGATAATTTAAATAAACGTACAAGCAGATTATTTAAAATGGAAGTTACATAAATGACTAAATTTTGCCACCGACTTTAATTTTTCCGATTTCGATTTATGATTTTTTTTTGTTAATTGTAGGTTTTAGGGCGTAAAAAAATTTTAAAAAATATTATCGAAGATTAGAACTTAGCTATTGCGGCTCGACTAAGAAATATATTACTGCATTAAAGTGTGCTTCTGTCACCAGAATTCGTAACGTTTATTCTGATAAATATATTATGCTCACTAAAAATATTTTTAAGGAGCATTTTTATTTTCACTCCGTTTGTTGATTCTATTATTTATATCAATTAATACATTCTCATACATTGACTTTGCTTAGCTGTCAAGGATATGGCGATTTTTATATATTTCCCCGAACCACAGCCAACAATTATATTAAGGTTAGATCAAAAACTTTAATTCGCCATCTGCATCTGGCCGCAATAACATTCGAGGATAAATGGTTCAATTGGCCATCACACAATTAATTTGCTGGACGCATTTCCGTAGTTCTGCATTGGAATTAAATTGTAAACGAAATAACTGGATAAATACGAAACGAAGAAACGAAAAAAGGCTGCACAACGCTTTTAATTAACAAACAGAAGCGAAAGACGATGCGGCGCAATGCTTTGCTTAAAATTTTCCCTCGAAACGCAAAGCCGCAATGAAAATATTATTTAAACAAACTTAATATGAAATACAACTTTTTTCTGATTTTTAGATCATAATTCAGGTTAGTGCGACAATGTTAACATGTAAAATTCTTTAAATATCGTATGCATTTTATTCACTCTAATGAACAATGAAAGTGGGTGAGACCATGAGTTTTAAGATTATGCATACTTGGCTATTTATTTCCTATTGAAATCTGAATGGCTTAATAAATTTGTTTGTATTATGTATCATCGAATCCGTATTAATGTTACGAGTGTAAATTTATACATGACATCACATGAAATTAAATACAACGAACACCATAGAACCATGAACACGAACGACTAAAAGGCGGCTGCAGAGCATTTGGTTGCACTAGGGAAAATCGAGCTCTGTTTTGGATCAAAAATCGGTAACTTTTTATTTCTAAAGATTATGTGATGAAATTTTGCACAAATATAAAGTAGTGTATATGGTTTTAAAAGGGATGTATTTTAGTATAATTAATTTCCATATCTTATACTAACAATAGAAATTAAATTAAAAATTATCGAAAATACTCTTATTTCTTTTTGAGCTATTAAGACTATTTAAAATACCAAGACACAAATAAGTATAAAAAATAAATGAAAAGTTAAGTGCTTCTAGTTAAATTATTACTTGATTATGAAACAGACAATTGTAGAAAATATTTTAAAAAACAATGAATATTTCATAAACTAGTATAGTCGTTTTTCTTGAAAAATTGTATATTTAATTAGATTAATTATACACGCCATTATTATATTTGGAGAACTCTGGAATCTGTTATTGATTCGTTCACATTCAGAAGGTTCAGGGTATCCTTATAAAGTTCCTTCATCGTTTTCTTACACGGTTTTCTAGTGCTGGTTAAATACGAATCTGAAGTACAAAGATGAGTATGAAGTATATCCTCATTCGTAGCTGATACGGAGCACTCTCTAATAGGATATAGGTGAAATTATTTATAATCCTTATTACGGGATTCTTGTGCGTCTTCCAAAAGTTGGCCAATAGGAAGCACTGCAAAATGCTGTATGATAGTTTTTCCATGAATCAAAATTTTGTGAACCGAAGATGGCATGTAGTACTATTCATAATTACTTATATAAATTCGGAAGTTTCCACAGAATAACTGTCAAATGTAGCATTTGTCATCACATCTGATGAAAGAATCTGCAGAATTATGTATAGTTATTTAATAAATTTACTATCAAATCCTGTAATGTCAGCACAGCCCTTATATTGTAATAAATTTTCTAGCAGTATTACAGTCATAAGTATTAACACTTCCTTGTCGTATTGGTCGATAAACAATCCTAGCTCGTCACGAATACGTTTTTGTGCCGGGGTTTTCTTTTATTGCTATAGCCTTTTATTTTCTTCGCTGTTAGCTGACCATGTTAGGAAAGAAAGATTTTAGGAAATATGCAACGAATCCAGGCATGCAATTTTCACAGTCCGTATTCATAAGAATCTTCATTTTAAAGTCTAGTAGTCACTTTAGTCAAATCGTTCATTTGCCGTGGAGTAGCTCCACATATTATACATGTGGAATCAGAAGACCTTTTCGTCAGTACTTAGCTACTTCGCCATCTATCACAGTAAGAAAGAGTTCATGTTTCACTTTCACCCCCTTACCTCGCTAATTAATTAATATTCTTTAGCTCGTTAATTAATTTAATAGGCCTAATAGAAGTAATAAAAAAATTCCCATCAGAAATATGTTCGACTCTTCTGGATGTTTCTGTTTGTACTGATTTAGTCCAGATGAGCCCGCACAGCCCCGTTTACTGTATAGAAGTAAATGTTTCAATCCATTCTTATACACGGAACCTTTTTTCTATAATTCTTTGATGGTAAGCATGTTTGTTTAATTGCTTGTACTTTGTAATAGGAAGAAAAAGCTCATGAAACAGTTTCGTTCGTTTATTAAATTTTTTAAGTCCTTCCGTTAAATTTTTCGTAAATCAAAATGCGTTAGAATTTGTTTCTGATTTGATTTTCCTGAGACTTGAGAATAAGGTCTTACATTCATCGCCAGCAATCCTCAGTGTTTCCAGAAGATTTGCTTCTGTTCCTTCTCCTATCGAACGTAATCCCTTAATATATGCATTATAGATGTGCTCAAATCCGTACTCACGAAGTAATATAGTATTTTACTCGATTCCGACGAGTCTACATAATATGCTATCGAGGTATTCGAACATGTTACATTATAAATTATTAATGTTAATTTTAAAATAATTCTCTTCAAATATAAATACGTATTTTTTTTTTATTACTTGCAATAATCTTATACACGCCCATTAATTAAAATTACCATCAAATATTAACCAAAACAGCGGTTTATATCAACACAATTAACAACTTATTTCTGACTGCCCATAAATTATCAATTCAGTTAATATGAAAGAATTTGTTCGTCGCAATCATAGCTAAGCCGCTTACATGCCCGTCGTCTGCAATCAAATATTATACAAATAATACAACGCCATCTTTAGAGGAAACTTGATTAGAGCTTAATTTTATATGACGTAAAATAACGTTATCCTACCGTAAACCAAAAAATAAAAAATGAATAATAATTAGAGAGATTTCCGTTTATTACCGTACTGAAATATAGAATCAAATGTAGCGTTAATAATAAATAAATTAACCAAAATAAAATGTTGCTATAAATATAATGGATATTTAAATTTTTTCCAATAAATAAAATTGTTTTTTATGAAATTTGGAACAATTTAAAAGCGCTGTTAACACAATGTATAATTTGTGATATTTCATTGTATGATCAATTTGTGGCGAAATTTTCTTTCCATTTGGAACCGTCGTCATTTCGAAAGTACAAACACAGTCACATACCCACATATATATGTGTTTGTGTGTGTGTAAATAATAATGTAAAGGGCGTGTTTTACGTTTTATTTCAACGACAATTTATTCCTTTAGAACCAACGATATATATATATATATATATATATATATATATATATATATATATATATATACATATATATACATTTATATATATATATATACACGTTAACCTAACAATATATATATATTATAATTCGTAAAATTATCTTCACGAAAACCTTCTCCACAACAAAAATGATCTCCCGTCACACAAGATGTTATGTTAAAATCGTATTTTATTTTATCACAAATGAAACCAAAGGGTTATTTGACTAACAACGTTACACAAAAAACTCAGGAATGTATTATTCCAATAGCTTTGATTCTATTTATTTGTTGGATCTCGATTTGTTTATTTTATTAATTTATGACATAATAATGATTACTGCTCAGGTCTAGAATTATTTCATGGGGGCATGAAACTTTTCAGAATAACTATATCAAATGAAGGACATTAATATCATTATCCTGAAGAGATCCACAAGAAATTTTTGATGTACGAAACTTGACATCACCATATTTAATACTAAAAATATTGCAAGGAAATAAGAATTTTACCCAAATTTTGAAACAAAATTTTCTTGGCTTTTGTTTGGTTCACTAAACATTTCCCTGTGACTATTTAATGGTGTGTTGAATTCCGAAATATGTGTTCGGTTTATAAAACACAAAATTAAAGTAATAATCATTCTAACGTTTAATATTTTTTAGAAATATTTCCTTAAAAAGTAGAAAAGAAAGATATTTTTCTGAAATTTGTAATTTAAATATTTATGTCCGTAATTTCTTTCCGTTTTAAACGTAATAATAACCACCTCAATACCCAAAAAAGTTGAAAAATGGAATAATTTGGTGATAAGAAAATTTTTTTGTTCATAAGGACAACATATATATTTAGACATTAATATTTTCCAGTAAGATAAATATGCCTATGGGTTGAATACAGGAGCTTTCGCGTATTTAGCTAGTTATTCGAACGACCGATGTAAAATGCTTACGTATGAAATTTACGTTCGTGATGACACTTTGCTACATATAATTTGTGACAGTAATATAATTCGGTTCCCAATATGTTGTAAATTGTTAATAACTTGCTATTTTATGTTTTAGAGTGGCACATAACATTAATATAACCTGATCGATTACATTGAACGAACATAGAACGTAAGGAGTTCTTTTAAGTTTTGTATTAAATTTATACTTCACATTTTCTAAATTAGAAAACAACTTATGCAATTTTCACTTGCATTATTGTCTCACAAGTCCTGAGTTTGATGAAAAAATATCATGATAAATTAGCTAAGTGTAAACTGTTTTAGATTAAAAAAAATTCAAATTCTTTTAAAACTAGTTGAAATTAAAATAATATTGACAATATCGTTTCTACTATTTTTTCTTAGATTTCCGTACCTCGAAAGAAAAAAAACCAACTCTTATGAGATCATTCACCTGTTCTTCCGAATTATACCTGTTTTTTTGAAAAATCGTTTGGTGCAGAAACTTACTAAAAACCTGAAAGAAATGTTTGCCTATCTCTACATGACCTCATAAATATATGTGTATATATATATATATATATATATATATATATATACATATATACATATATATATATATATATATATATATACACATACATATACACATATATATATATATATATATATATATATATATATATATATATATACATATATATTGTTTGCAACTTGTTGTATATACTTGTATATTTATTAATCTTCATTAATGTATCTATTTGATATATATACGAGAGCAATCGACCCCGGGTTACCGCTGTGCGCCGTATCGTCAAGAGCTGTATGCCTTGTGATCAACCCAACACACCATGGCGACAATTTTTTTTTATGAAAGTCAGTAACTTGATTGTTCTAATATTGATAAAGTTATAGCGTGGCATGTTATTATAAGTTTTCAAATATATTCTATTGGAAATCGATCATATCTATATCTTTTTCAATATATCCACCTGCGACTAATTAACTTTAAAGTGAAGTAAATTACGAAATATTCCTAATTTATGCCAATTCCACTCTTATTGGTATAATATGCCTAGTTACCTTATTTTTACATGCATAGTTACCTTATTTTTCCTAAATTTTATTAACCTTTGGTCAATCTGAAGAAACCCTATTAAAAAACTTTTAATCACTTTTCAGCCCACACGTTTATAACAAGGTTGAGGAATTTTTAGAAGAATATGGGTATTTAGTGACAGTTATAGTGTACACTTTGAAAACAAAAAATTAAATTTCACGAAAGGGAAATATATATTTATATATTATTAACTAACTTAATTATATTAATTCTATATACGAATGCTAACTTCAGGTTAATAGATTAATAAGTACTTATTGTTTAATGGGTATTGTTTATGAAACGAAATGTATTATAGTGATGATATAATAAAAAATAAATAGTTTGAAGTAAAGGGTTAAGTATGCGGAATAAATAACTGGGGTGCATATTTCAATAGAAGAATGTAAATTTCCCTGTGGTTAGTATAAGAGTTGGTAATCGAGAGCAATTTCATATTAGTAATCTTACTTGCAAATCTACTATAACTCTTTATTTCCTATTTACAGCTTAATTTTGCTACTCAGAAATCTTTTTAATTTTTTGACTTATTTCTTTGTATTTTTGACTTTCCTCTTTCTGCTTAAATATAAATAAATGTAGTGTAGCTAGGACCCTTTTTCTCAAAAATAAATGATTTTGTTAAAAAATTACTATTATTGGAATGGAAATGCTCAAATTACTGTGGTCTGAATGAAAATGGTTAATATTTCATTTAAATTTCAAGAAAAAGCGCCCCACCCTTTTACACTCAACTATTATATCCAATACTAAATATGGCTTACACTAAAGTTTTTACTAATTATACGGAGGAAACAATTTCGATTGTTTGCTTTTTAGTGAGGTAATTTTTAAAAACTTTTTTTTTGTTTTGAAACTACTAATTTATTTTGACTTATTCTAGAATTTTATTTTGTGGTAAGACTCTATATTTTTTTAATTTTCATGACATTTTTGTTTTGTCATCGGTTTT
The DNA here is from genome assembly GCA_039881145.1 of Druceiella hillmani. Lineage (NCBI taxonomy): Eukaryota > Metazoa > Arthropoda > Insecta > Lepidoptera > Hepialidae > Druceiella > Druceiella hillmani. The sequence goes on from JAYKKI010000001.1 coordinate 19,272,752, forward strand.
TGAGGTGTGTGAAACATTTTTAAAAACTCGGACGTCTCGAAGGGAGTTTAAAATTTAATTGAGTGACCTTCCAATTTTTATTTAGTCTTTTGTTTTAAACCTAAATTGTTTTTGTTCTATGAAATTATTGTACTGTCAAATAACTGCCAAGTTTCATAATTACACAACAATTAAAAATGCATACAATTTATTTTCGTAGTTTCAATTCCATAGGTAGTTACATAAAAGTAGACGTGTTAAAAAGGAGAACAATTTATTTCGATTTTTCGAGGAATTAGCATAGACGTCCCTGACGTGGTACATCTAGTACAAGCCTAAGAGCTAGAAGGATGAGTGGATCTTATAAGGTTGGGCAATTGCTGTCCCGATTTAAGACATTGTAAAAATTATGGCGTAATTTGAGTTTTAAGAAACCTCAATTCGAGTTTATTGAAAATGTATACTACTACTATATATATAACCTATGGTACCTTGAATTACCTATGATATCCCAATTTTAACAGTATCTTATTCATTAAAATCGCTTGAGCTATTTCGTGGCTATGAGAAAATAAATAACTTAAACAGTTACACGCATTAGCACTAAATACATAACACTTCTTTTTCACAGACGTGTGGGAAGAAAATGTCGAATAAAAATTCTGATTATTCTTAAGCATAGTCAATTCACTATTCGCAATACCATAAATAATTGCGTGTGTTAATATTGTTAATTGATTTTACAACAAAATTTGAGGTATTTTTTGATTCATGTAATTTAATTGATTTCAGCAAAACGTTTACCGCCTCAAAAGTATGCGCATTTCCAATTAAGCTCTAACTTTTACATTGCTACAAATATAATCTAAATGAAATGAAAATAAATTTTCAACCTTTGGATGGCAATTGATTTGTTCGGTTAGGAAATGACGTCTCTTAATTTGGAAATGTTTTAAAATGCAAACCGCTAGAGGACAAAATCAGCGATTTTTATAACTGGAAACACTTTTATTATTATTTGATGGTGTAAAATTTGGCGAATATTTCATACTTGATATATAAATATTAGCTTTATTTTTTTGAGATGAATAAAGTTTTTAGGTTCTGAATACAATTGGTCGTGATATCATATCGGATATTGTTAAAAATATTATACCAATAAGACGGGAATAAGAATCAATTAGGAATATTTCGTAATTTACTTCATTTTTAAAAGTTAACTAGCCGTAGGTGGATGTATTGGAAAAAATATGGATATCCATTTCCAGTAGAATATATTTGAAAAGGTATAATAACATGCCACACTATAAATTTGTCAATACAATATCAATCGAGTTATTGATTCTTCATACTAAAATTTGTTTTAGCAATATAGATGCATTTTCAAAGCCTGAAATGCAATTATTGATTTATAAAAAGGTTTTACTTGACCAAAACCAAGTTGCAAGGATCTCGTGGTTGGAAGCTAAAAATATATTTTGAATTATATCGAAAAAGTGTATCGTATAGAAATTAGACTATAAAGATGCGCGTTTAAGTTGTTGTTAGTGAGTGGATCAAATTCCATCTTCCATTTTTTTAGGAGAAAATTAATATGATAAATGAAATTATTTTTCTATTTAAATTTCGAAAGAAAGTTATTACTATGGACCGGTCTAAGGTAGAATGTAATCTTAATAATTTTTAAAAAATGTAAATGTGTAAAAATTAAAATTAAAGTAAATATCAATTGACATAAGAAAGTGATGATGAAGGAAATTGAAAAACGTCTGCAAATATGTATTGTCGAAACTCCTGAGTGAACAGATTCATTTTATAACTAAACACATTTATATATTTTTCAAAAACCCACCTCAAAACTTTTCAGGCCGATATAATAGAAATTGTTACTATGAAATTGTTTTGGTATTTTTTCGCTGACAGTATTCGTAAAGGTTTTAGAGTTAAAAAACATAACAAAAAAAGTTGATTCATTGTCATCAAAAGTATTTTTCGTATAAGTAATTATTTGGGCCTTGTTGCAGGTCAAGGCCAAGGTCAAGTTATTTGTGAGGATCTTTTTAACGACTGACTTGCAAATCATTAAAAACAGTTGTTTTGGAATATTTATGTAACTTTTTAGCATTATGATTACCTTTAACTTATCTGCGTATTGGTTTTGAATATCTGTATTGTCGAACAATTTTTATGATAGAATAAAAGTTTCATCCGATCATACCTTATTCGTAGTTTTTGAAGACAAATGTTCCAGCTATGAGATATTTGTTGCTTGTCTATCAATTCTCTGTGCATTTACGAAAGTTTCATTTGGTTTCGCATTGTTCACTGTAGGGGTCCGAGGCTCTAAGGAAACCAGTTGCCAGTTTTTATATGCGTTAACGAAATGTTAAAATATTATATTTAACACTACGATAGTTCTAAAATCTGCGATCGTTAGATCAAACTTTCATTCAGTCTACCATATCTAATACAATTTAGTTACTTTTCAGTAGTTATGATGTGTATTCTTCTACGTATTTATTATTTTATATATTTACGTTTTATTTATGTTTTGATTAAATTTCCATCGAAGGAAACGACGAATTTACCCCCTAAATTGGCTTTTATTTCTTTTATAAAATATCAATTAATATTTTTATTGTTTTTAAATTTTAAATGTATTCAAATTGTCTGCATATAGAGTTATGAAACGAAACGAATTGCCAAACTTGTAAATATATTTTCTACCAACAAAGGCGTCGGACACATAGAATTAAAAAACATAATAGATTAAACTAACTTTTATGTCACAAAAGAAAGTATATTGCTTTTAAATTTATGAATGTTGCGATATTAGATCTATCTCACACTGCTTCCTCAGAGTCAGATATTGGAAAAATGGTTCCTTTTACTATTATCAACAGTCATAAATATATTTTGTTCGTTAAGATTTTATAAAAAGCCGTAAAGACCGGATATTGCACACTGGCAGTATAGCAAAAAATTTGCTTTTCACATTTGGTGCACCGACAGAATTCGATCTAGGTGAAGAATGCCACAGTCATTCCATCAGGTAAGGTTACCAATGCACCAAACTAATCCAATACCAAAATTGATTATAACTTAATCAAATAATCTAGATTGAAAAGATTATATTTGAATTGCCCTTTTTAAATGCATGCATTCAGAAGTTTTATGAAGAAATTATTTTTGTTGTAATTTCCTAATATAAAATAATCTAAATTTTTTCTTTCGATATTTATTTGGCTGTTATATTTATAAATTAATTTCATTAAAAATATAATACAATTGAGGCCGTTTAATTCCAAATGCTACAATATAGCTTTCAATACTACCAAAATGTATTGACAAATAAAACGAATAGCTGCTAAATACCTGCAGATTGAAGATCACTTAGAAAATAATATTTATAGCCAAATGTTTCATCGAAAATAGGACAAATTTGTATTTAATTGTATTCGTTTAACTAAAAGAAAATATTTATCTCTTAAACTTGTGACGCGGCTCTTTCCGTTTTTTTTTTATTTTAATTTTTCCACACTACCTTTACACCAATTCGATTAAAATTAAACATAATTTTTTTTATTATTTTGATAAAAAGAGTTTATAGTTGACGTTACTTCGAAGTTATCGACTAAGTATTTCAATTTGCAAGTTACTCACATGGAAAGGAGTTACAGGAAAAATTACTCATAGGGAAGGAATTAAGAAAAATACAGTTACATGCGAAGAAGTTATAATGTTTTAATTAAAGAGAAGCGAGTCGTTTTTTTATTCTAAAGTTTTCTACCTTGAGTAGTTGATCCATCAAACAATTTAGTTCCATAAATTTAACAATTTTCGGTAACGTTCAAATAGTAATATCTGAGTTTTGGGATTTGATTATTTGATTTTTCATTTATCGTACTTTGCCTGACATGTATAAAAACACGTGCTCTAGATCTCTTATCTATATTATGCTATATTATGAAATATAGCAAAACTCATTGCAATAAAATCATTGCATAAAAACACGTGCACTAGATCTCTTATCTATATTATGAAATATAGCAAAACTCATTGCAATAAAAACATTGCATAAAAACACGTGCACTAGATCTCTTATCTATATTATGCTATATTATGAAATATAGCAAAACTCATTGCAATAAAAACATTGCATAAAAACACGTGCACTAGATCTCTTATCTATATTATGCTATATTATGAAATATAGCAAAACTCATTATTGCTGAAAGTTTCAGGAACATACGTGACTTTGACTTGTATACAAATTATTAAATAATACAGAATATGCTCATTAGTCTCATATAATTGAATAACTTTGAGAGACCTTTGGTAGAATTTATACGATAGAAATGGCAAAAATGTGTGACAATTCTAATACATTTTTCTGTTCTTTGCGTGCTGCTTTCAACCCTAGATGTCGAGACCGTTTCAAATGATCTTTTGATTAATGCTTCGTGCTAATTGATTAGTGCTATTTTATCTTAATCAGCAGTCGGCGATACTACGTAAGTAATGTATAAATTTTCGTAAAAATAACTTGGTTAAAAGTTAATGAATAAATATTATGCTTACTTAATTCGACATTAAAATATTTTAACAAGGGTTTTTTAACGAAACCTTTAGGAATATGCCAATAAAAAAAGTATATACTGAGAGATTATTTCATTTAAATAGTTATTAGGTGTTTAATGTTTAGCGTTATATTAGAGTGATGAAATCAGAGTTATATTAAGTAATTTTAGATATTTTTGTCTTGGACAATATATAAGTTATAACGATAGAAGTATTTGATTTATTTATTTTATAATAAAACACAAAACTTTCATCGTGTATTAACTGGCAAAATAAATATATAATAATCTAATTTATTGAATGTGACACACGCCTTCACCGTCAATACGACTGGAGGAAAAAATAAAACTGACGTTTTACGCACCAATGAAATCACTAAATATTTATTGTTTCAGCTATACTTGCTAAATGTGCAAAATTTAATAAAATTACCTTGATAATAATATGTCGAATATTTTGCATAAAATGTTCAAAATAAACCGACTATAGTTTCTTCTTAAATAAGAAAATATTAAAACTTTCTCTGTAATTTCCTTCCCACAAGCCGTTTGCAAATAAAAACAACCTTTCCCACAAGCCCACACCTCCCGCCCTGGTACTTAATCATTTACTTTCCAACCTTTGCCCAATTAAGTCAATCAAATTTTCCCTCGAACTTGAATTAAAAAAAGTCAATTTCATTTTATGTCAATTTTTATTAAAGTCATTACGGGAAATGTAATATGATGCACTCGATTGAACGGTCTGCTTCTGAATGGATGTTCTATTTCCATTGATTAAAAAACGTTCATTTATAACATTTATTTTTACTTTCGTTTCATTAGAGTAATTATGCGATTTTCATTAAAAATGCAGCCGTATTATATATTACGTAATAGTCAGTGAAATAAGGAAATATATTAATACTCTGCTATGGTAATTACAAAACACTTCCCTTTATAAAACTGATTAGTTGGTGACTCCCGTATTTGCTGCTTTTCATAAAATTTAATATTATATATATATTAATTAGCAACGATAATAAAATAACAATAAAATTAGAAGGGAGTTAAGAGCTTTTAAATTTTATGGTACTTCTTGAATAGGGATACCTCTTTATCTCATTCCTTCTCGTAGAATGAAATGGGTATTACTAAAATGACGTCACAATTAAACATTTTAGTCCTATTCTAAGTGTAAGTTTTTATTTTTAAGACTCGGTTAAGTTTTAAGGTTTGCCAAAAAAATTTCACTCCTAGTCAGTATTGTACCCTGAAATTGTTAATAAAGAAATAAAAATCAATGTCAAATAACTTACACATATATATATATATATATATATATATATGTATGTGTGTGTGTGTGTGTATATATATATATACTTCACATATACAAATATGTATATATGCTACTAATATGAAAATAATGTACTTTGTACCCATATAACAATAAAAGGAAACTATTTTAAAATTTTACACATTTTTCTGACCAATATTTAAAATGACTATAACTTTCATTAAATACACACGTACAACATACAATACAAATAATATCATATTGAAATTAATTTTACAGAGTTCATATATACACATAATTAATTTTTTTTTTCCATTTGGAAGTCCAGTATTTTTTTTCATTAAAAGAGAATTGAATTTTTTTTTCATTCAAAATGAAATTTTTTTTTATATTTATTAATAGAACTCTTCTGTATAGTAAGTTGACATTTCTTATATAAAATAATATCGAACAAGGATCTGAAATTCGTAAGTACAGAAGTTCATATCAAATATTAGAGGTTTGAAATACAAAGTACTCAGAATTGCAATAAACAACTAATTGTTTATAAAAAAAATAATTACAATAATATTGTAATTCCATGTAATATAGGGATTTTAGGCATTTTACTTAGGATTTATATTTGATTCTTACTAATAATTTGTGGCACTAATTTCAATATTTGAATACCTTAATGTTCACGTATTTGTTCACTAAACGTATTTTGTTCTCACATCTATTGTAACTTATTTTGCCTTTAAATATTCAATTCACCGTGTTTTTAGAATTTTAGATAAAATGTCACTAAGAATTTAAGTTTGATGCTTATTAATTTCTTTGTAATACTAATGTTAATTCTTACTAATAATTTGCGGCACTAATTTCAATATTTGAATACTTTAATGTTCACATATTTGTTCACTAAACGTATTTTGTTCTCACATCTATTGTAACTTATTTTCCTTTAAATATTCAATTAACCGTGTTTTTAGAATTTTAGATAAAATTTCACTAAGAATTTAAGTTTGATGTTTATTAATTACTTTGTAATACAAATGTTAATATTTAGATACTTTCAACGTTGTCATAACTTTTTTTAGTCAACGCATTTTGTGCATAAGCCCATCATCACTTTATTTTTTAGGTAAAAATAGTATTTGTATTTGAAATTAAAATTGTAGAAAATTTAATGGTACCCAGGTCCCAACCCCTCAGTCCTGATGCTGCAGAGGTACCGCCTATCTAAGCCATGAGACTAAAGAATGTGCAGTTTTTAAAAGAGTGTTTTGAATATCGAGCAATATTTTTCAATAAACTTCGGGTTTCGACTTCTCACACTTGACGCTGGGAGGGTACTGCCTGCTTAAATCGTGAGACTTTTGTGTCTGTTGTTTTCAAATTAGTGTCGTAGATTTTACTCAAAAATTCTCTCTTTGGACACCGGATTCCAATTTGTCAGCCTCATGCTGAACTCGTACGACTTGGTTCGTTTATTTTAACTCATATCTTCAACATGAATAAACCAATTCGGATGATTTTGCGATTGAATTGCCCCGTGTAGTGTAATGAAAAATTGATTTGAATTTGAACATAAAATTTGAAAGCACATCGTAGAATACCCCAACACGGTATATCACGTGAAATCTGATCGAGTTTGGTTATATAGGTCTAATGATACTTGGTAATAGTCACTAAAGTTTTGACATGACTAATGGTGTCATAAATTAGGCCTTTGGCAAAATCAGAGTAGAATGGTAGATCGGATAGACGGTAAGAGGATCTTTTCTCTAGTGAGGAGTAAATTAACCGAATATGCACCCGTTTCACTTGTATTGATGTATGCAAAAATGGAATGAAGTAAATAGAAATTATACAAAGGTATATATGTAAAGGCTTAAAGCAACTAAGTTATTACTTGGTAAGTAGATAAGTAATTCAGTACAAAAATAAACTAAAACACGAATTGACTAAATATTAGTGCGTAAGTCAACCCAGATGTGCAACTAGTGTATTATAGATGGATATAGATCAGATAAAGGTATACACAGATCTGAAGCACTGATTACGTTGAAGCCAAAAGGAGGAATGTGATTTATATATTCGAATGTATGTATATAAGTGCGTATATAGCTAGATGTATACGGATATGTACGAGTAGGTGCATAAACTACTAAAAACATTTATTTCAATTCCATAAATCTAATATATTGACAATGAATTAATTTTAAGTTCGTAAATTTCTGATTGGGACAGGATATATAAGGCAATAGAAATGGAAATACGAAGCGTATTTACAAAAAAATTTAACCGACTTGAAATAATCAGCTAATGAGGAATGCATTAAAAATAATAATGTAATTACAATACGAGGACTCAGTTTAAACTTTCACGGTACAATATTTCAAAGAAATTTGTGAAATACTGCTACTGAATTTTTTTAACATTTTAGTATTTTTGGGGGCAGTTCTAAGTTAAACATAGGACTCATTTGTTTATGTGGGTGTGAATGAATTTGTAAATGTCGACTTGTAACCGGTTTCAAAAATATCTAGTAATAGCAGTCATTTGCACAATATTTACATTCGGAAACGATTTTGTATTCTAAAAGTTCGAACTGAGTACTCATATTTTTAATATTTTTATTTTTAGTATGCTTCTTATTGAGCGGTTATTGGAAATGTGTCGTGTTTCATTGTAATAATATTTACAGCCTCACATTGTTTCAACTTATGCGAATAATATTTTATGTAAAAGAAAAAATGTCGAATAATTTATTCTAATAATTTTTTTTAATATTCTATGTGCAGGAAGTTTTAAAGATGGTTATTTTATTCTTTTAGAGAGTTTAAAATGGTCATTTGTCGGTAGTATATGAATGCAGTAAATTATCTACTCTAAATTATTTCTCAGCAATATTTTGCAAACGTTTCCATACAACGAAAAGCTACAGCTTAATTTTAATTCATATTTTGTTGAGATTATAGAATAACAATGCAAAATCTCACAAAATATAAAGTTTTTTTTCGAAAAGGGTTTTAAAAACTTATTCCGTTCATTTCATTCTGTTAATGATGCAGTATGTTAAGGTTATTGACCATTGACCAGAGGGATAACATAAATATTTTAATTAAAGAAAGTGTTTGGTTTGCCTTCAAGACGCAAAGCACTAAATAGTTATACTTTGCAGCAAGCCAAGTAGGAGTTTGTTTATCCTAAGCCTTATTAATAGTTTCTATAACATTTTAAAACGAAGAAATTTATTGATTTTCATGTATCAGATTTATTTAGAATTAGCGTGTACCAAATGTCATGTAAGTATTCTTTTTTATTTACACATTTACTAAAAAATGTTTGATCACGTGCAGGATTTACCAATAAAAAACAACATAGTCAAATAATCTCTACCAAAACAAATAACACGGATTTATATTTTTCGAATATAAGAAAATAGCATGACATATACAACCTTATTCAAAATTGTCAGATCACTGAATAAACTTTTTTAAATCAACATATTATATGTTAATATTCCAGTCTGCGAGTATCTCACACGCATGACAATGCTCAAAGTTGTGTTGTAAGGAATACAATTTTCCATGTGGTATTTTACAAATATTATATGGAAGCTTTTATTTTCTTTCACATAAAATTATATTCATAAATATTGTCTTAACTCTTAAATTGTAAGGGTGTTTCAATTGAAGTTACCTGAGATCCATCCGAAAAGTGATACTTCTTTTCTCCCGCTGTGCGCCAGCAGTTCAATGTGGCTCTAGCTACTATCACAAAGATTAACTTTGGAAAATTGTTTTAAAATTTACTCTGGTCGATACAAAGGCATGTTCTTTATGAATTATTTAACATGAATTCTCTCGAAAAGTTATTATCCGTGCGAGATTCCGTGCGAGATGGATAAAAACCTAATATTTCCCAATCATATCATTGAAACCTGCAAAAGACCCACATACCCACGATTTCCCTGGCAGTGTTTGTATTTTGACAATGTTTAATTCTTTAATTCGTGGTATCCTATAAACCAGTGCAGTTACCTGGTCTCCACGTTATGGCAATTATACCCTTATGTTGGAGAGAATGTTAAACAATGTAATAGATTTTGATATAAAAAAAATGTATGGGTATTATCCCCATTTGTTTCCTGGAGATATTATAATGGGCATTATCGTATATAATTTATGTTACCTTAACTCCGACGGGAATTGACTTTGATAATGGATTTTTTAACATGTCGACAAATGCGCAGTCTTGGATTTGATAACGCTTTATGTTCTTGACTTTTACGTATGAGAACGTAGTCATAGTTTATTTCAACTATCTAGAGTACGCACAAATATCCTGCAGTGTACGCCAGTTTTACACGCACTTATATTAATCAACGGGGTTTTGTTACATTTTGATATTTTTTTCTGTTCCATTGATCACTTTAGGGATGCGATTGTAGAGTTGCTTGGTAGTTTAGATTTGAATTAGTAGCTTTTATGTTCAATTTGAGCAATGTATTTTTTTTTCTAATTATTATTTATTTCATTTTGCGCAATATAATTTTTGTACTTCTAGTTTGCTAGCTAGACGTGCGATTTTTGATAAACAAATTAATAAAAATCCCCCGTTTTTTTTATAAGAACGAAAATTCTATGAAAATTTTATTCCAAAGAAAGTATGTACTTATCACAACAGTTGTGTTCGCTTAAAATGAATTTATTCTAAAGCGGAATTTCAGGTCCAAAAATACACAGGTTTTAGCCGGTCTGTAAATTAAATTAAAGCGTCTTCATCTGAATACTTCCGTTATAATATAATAAAACACATTGAATGAGAGAAAGAAATAATTTAATGCGTACTTGTTTTCCCCATCGCACGTACAGTAGACACATATAGTTATTGTCAGAATTTTACTGTTTTACATGTTAGTTTGCTGCAATTGCCTGTTAAAGTTATTGATTTAGTTTTGGCATAAAATGTGTACTTTTATAGATTTAACATTTTCTTAATAAACTACTATTTATAATTGAACCACTCCTAGTTAACATAGAATTTAGCAATTTTAATAAATTTTGAACATTGGCTGAATTTCCGTCGTCTAAGTAATGTTTATAAAAAAAACTTAAGCGACACTTTCTGTGTTGATTTATTTCAAAATATCTTCCTAAAATGAGATTTTTATTGAAAACCAAAATATCAAGAAAATGTAATTTTGCTTAATTTATGTGATTTATTTTGGGAAATTGCGATTTTTTGTAACTGTTTGAAACTGACAAAAAATAGATGTTCACATTTACTCATATGCCATTTTTCAAATTAATGTAGTGGTTTCTGCATTTTTAAGATTTAGTACACAGATAATTCTAAACAAAATTCTTAAAATTCCTTATCTACGTCTGTTCATTCGCAGGTCACGCTAACGTAAATTTTTCCACACTACCAGTTTGAAATAGGTTGTGATGGAATATAACCAAAAAACGTAGTTAAATTACGAGAACACTATAGAAAAAATCATTTTTAAAATATGAAGCGATATCCCCGTGCTTTGAACCGACCTCTTCCTCTAGAAACAAATATGATAAAAATGTGAAAAAATAAAAAAATGGGGGTGTTTAATAGCTATCTTCTAAAAATAAGCAACGATGATGGAAATACGAAGGATTATGTCGCTCAGGTGTATTCTTCTTCTTAATTATTGAATTTTTATGTTTTATTTGAAATGGAAGTTACAATATTTTACATTTTGGATAGGCGCTTCTGACACCATGTTGAAAGAGATTGCCGGAAATAGAATATAATTAAAAAAAAACCTGTAACCCGAGTAGAATTAGCACTACGAGGATTTGACATATCACATATAATTAGGCACTTACAAATAGCTAAAGGTATTTAGTATTTCTATTCAACTTCTATTAAAAAAAGTGTTTCTATTTACAAATACTAGTTTTCCACAACGTAAACAAATTGCCTACTACTTCTTTTACCGTCGTTAAACCATAGCGCGTATTAATTTTTTAATATATCTCTGAAAATATATTACCATTTAAGACAATATTTTGGGGCCAGGAATTTTTAGACAACTAAATATAAATGGTCAAATAAACGATGTGATATGAACGTACTTCATCTAGAGAAACATTGCTTTCACTAGAAGGCAAACTTTCCTTTGAGTATAAAATACTCAGAAACGAGTTATCTTGTTATCAATTTTCAAATGTTAATCATTAGCGCAAAGTAAATCCTGATCATCTTTTGTTAACTAGGGTAACGATATTTCATGCAATTATTTAAGATAAAAGGGTTAGTTAGTTAGTGTCATGTCCATGGTAATTTAAAAAAGGCTATTGGAAAATAAAAATGTCTTTGTAATATTACGATTTTTTTGGAAAAAATGCTCTTCACTGAATGGGAATACAACCCTACACAAGCGCGCGTAAATCAAAAAAGAGTCTGTTAAAATAATACATTGGAATAATTCACATCCTTTTAGAAACCTTGAGGTATTACATTCAATATCAACTGATTCCAAATTATGTCGCTAAAAAAAACGTTTCAGTGTTACCTTAAATATAATTTGCTAAATATTTCACTATATTTACAGACTACCGATCTGTCGCTGCTTCATATAAGCGGGCAAAGATAAACACGTGACGCGTTATTGCGCGAATGCCCGCGCGTATAATTTTGTATACTTAAAGACACCACCTAAACTTTTAAACTATTCGTTGGAAAACTACGGTAAGAAAAACATTTTTTTCTACATGAATTGAGGAAAATTACCATAAAATTTAATTTGAAAATTATTAAGTTTTGCACAATAGTTTGTAAAAAAATTGAGTTGGAAAATTAGGTTTTTTAAACGTGAATACTTTTGTTATGGATTTTATGTAATATCTAACATGGGTTCTATATATTAATATATGTTTCGGGTAATATATAAGGGTACGTTATTGTAGAACTTTTTGAAAAATAATTTTTGAATTTTTTCCATATACCTCTAACGATTTAAACATCACACGTGACGGACCTATCTGATCAATGTTTTTTTCGACTTTCTCAACCTTCATCATCCCAGTTCGGATAATTTTGACAAAATGTTTAGAAGTTGTATCTTTAAACCTTCCCTTTAAATTAATTACCTATTAATGAAGACCGAAATAAAACCCGTTTTGCAGTTACTGGGAAAGTCCCGTATAAATAGAAAGACAGATTCTGGGAAGGATTTTTCTATTACTAAATTTTTACAAGTGTTAGTCACTAGGTCTATATTAAAAAGCTAATTTTTTTTCGCGTTTAACGATAGTAAGTAACAAGTAATTTTTACGTAAGTCTTATTCATCACTAGATGAAACTACGTGATGTAGTATTATTTCTACTCTATTTAAATTCTCAACCATGACCTAGGTTTCGTTGTGTGACGAAATCTTCAGATGAGCAATTTGTAAAGATTGTTTCGTAGAGTTTTCCAATAGCATTTAAATGATAAAATTAAGTAACAATGAATTTCTATAAAACTAAAGCCAAATATTTTCAATATAGGTAATTAAAGGGAAAGTATGTATAATTTTACAATCGGCAAAATTACACATAAATTCAATACAGGTTAAATATTTTTTTGATCGAATTATGAAGTATTTGGTTATTTACAAAATAGGCTGTAATATAGCAATACGTATATTACATTATTACACGTATATACGTATGTTACATATGAAAAAAATATAACAAATTATTTATGGTTATAAAAAAATTATATTTCAAAATGAACACAAAATATTAGATTTACGATATTAGAAATTTAAAATCATTGCAAGTTATGACATTTCCATACATTTTTTGAGCAACGGGATAATAAAATAAACCTATAAAGTACAATGCTGATTTCTTAAATAATTCAGAAAGCATATTTATTTAGTGATTTTTCTTACCAATTCTTTGTTTCCTACGGTTTTATTAACTCTTATAACCAGAAAATCGTAGTTGATTCTACATATTATATGTGATCAATACATATAGAAGTATACATGTACCTGACTTATGACTTCGGAATATCCGCCAATCTACAACGAAAGAAGAAATCCAAATAAAACAACGTGTTTTCACTTTTATTCAAACGAATAGACTGACATACATTGTTTAAACTTTACACACAATGGTCATAGAGGGTGCAACTGGTTACTTAGATATTTTTTTCGGATACATACTTATAACATCCCCACTTAAAACATCTCTATCCTCTATAGAAAACAAAGACAATATAATTATTGGTCTTTTGCAGTTACTCTTAAACGATATCTAATGTTTTCATGAGTTTAAAATTTTTAGCTGAGTTCAATTAGTATATCTGCTGGTATGCAACGTACATGACAATTTAATCAATATAATTTTATTACTTATCATTTCTCTACAAAAATGGTATATTACTTCAATGTGCTTAAGTCCATTATGAAAGCTAGGGTTCACAAATAATTTATGTGCACTTTGATTGTTATTATATAAAGTGATTTGTTACATCTTCTTAGTAATTTTATTTCGAAATATACAATATATTTCCAAGATACATTGCGTTTTATAAACCTCTGAAATTGTCACATATTCGGCTTCTGTACTAGAAAGCGCAATACACTTTTGTTTACAACAACTCCAAGATTTACATATATTGATAAAAATACATTCAAACTTGAGTAAGACCTCCTATAGTTAGCCCTACATAAACTTCTATGTTAGCATTTTGATTTTTACAATATTTTAAACCCATATCTTTTGTTTTCTTTAAATATTTTAATAATTTTTTTGTATAAATCTAATGTTTCTCATTATAACAACTGTTAAATTGACTAAGATATCACACTGAACAAATTATATCAGAACGCGTTAGAACTGTAAAATATATCAAACTGCTCATCAGCTCTTGACACGAAATTAAAACATTACAAAATTCAGCTCCTCGCCAGAAAATTCAGCTCCTCGCCAGTTAATTCCAATGGAGTGACTGATGTTTTACAGTCAATCATATTAAATTTAGTTAGTAACTGATCAAAATAACTCCCTTGACTCGAGGTAATAACACCATTATCCCTCTCAAAAACAAGACATTCATTTACACATTCCAAGTTTTTAATTTTAAATCTATTGCTCAAATTGATTTCACATGTTTCAATTCACATTTATTATTTGAAAAAACAAAAAAAATCGCCCACATACAATTTTACAAAGGTTAGTTTAGAACAAATAATTTTTGTACATAAACATGGTTCTAATTTAGATTTGTCATAGTCATCTGCCATCATACAAATATACTTATAATACCACCATCTTGTTCCAATATCTGGAAGTCTGTTTGAGACCATATGTAGCCTTTTTTTAATTTGAGGACCTTACTCTGATCCGAACAAACAAAACCATTAGGTTTCTGCATATAAATCGTCTCATCCAGGTCGTCAATAAAAATACTGTATTGTTATCAAGACGGACTGCAACCAAATCTTATTGAACTTACAATGGAAATAATAATGTCGTTGTTGTGTATCTCACCACTGGTGAAAATGTTTCATCATAATCTACACCATATTTTTGACCACGTCTTTTAGCCACTAGTTTTGCTCGATAACGCTAACTATTGTCACTTTCATGTTTTTTTTTTAAGAACTCATTTATACTTTACAACATTAAGACCATTTGAAACATACACTACCTCCTAGACATCATCGACTTCGAAGCTTTGAACGTTATATTTAACAGCTTGTTCTCACTTTTCCTTTTCATGCCCTTGTAGTGATCCTCTAGCGTCAACTCCTCAATTTTATTATTTTCTGTGCATATAAATTCCTATCTATCCTGTTTATTTCTGGTTCTTGGAGTAGTGAATCCAATTTATATAACTGTCATCAGTTTTGGTTGGCTCTTTATTTTCAAAACTTTTATCACTGTAATCGACTGTACATTTGGTAAATATGTTTTATCATTTAAATGTTTATCATGTATATAACTGAAGACATATTTAGATTTACAGTAATCCTCCACATATTCCCCCAATTAATCCTAGCTTACTGAACCTGCTTCTAGCTTTTCATCTAAGTTTTGCACATCAATCAAACTTTCCTGGTGTATTTTATTATCTTTAATAATAATTACATCTCTGCTGGTTGTTATTGATCGATAAGCTAGGTTATATACTCTGTAACCTTTTACATTATTCAGATAACCTGCCAAAATATATCTTTCAGATTTCTTATCCAATTTGTGTCTCTTTTCCTTAGAAATTCTCATGATTCTGCTACCACATATTCTAATCTGACTAAGATTTGGCTCTTCATTTGGTACAGAGTTCTTACGGAGTATAATTATTCAGTCCAGTTTTCACGATGCGACTCTGTATATAAATGGTGATATTAACAACTTCGTCCTAAAATTCCTTGTTTACCTTAGCATCAAATAAATGACATTTGGCTTTTTATACGATTGTCCTATTCATACGTTCCGAAAGCCTAATTTTCTCAGGGTATATTGGTTTGACTTCTGATGAATGATTCCTGTTTTTTTTAAAATAAATATAAAAATAATTGTTTCAATATTCTCTACCATTTTCACTACGTAGAATCTTAATTTTGTTTAATGTTAGATTTTCAATTTTTGTTTTGTAATTTTTAAAGCACTGAAGGGATTTAATCTTATTTTTAAAAAAAATATGCGCAAATCGTGTGGCTGTAATCATCAATCAATATGAAAAATATCTTGATACTCCGAGAGAAACATTTTCACTTGGCTCGCAGATGTAACTGTGTATTATGTTCAACAGCTCTGTACTTCTGTTGCCTTCGTGGGGAAAAAGCAATCGACTTTGCTTGCCTTCAAAGCACACAACACAATTCATTTTGCTAATATCAGCCTTCTTGTCCAACATCACTCCTCCTACAGTTT
The DNA here is from genome assembly GCA_039881145.1 of Druceiella hillmani. Taxonomy (NCBI): domain Eukaryota; kingdom Metazoa; phylum Arthropoda; class Insecta; order Lepidoptera; family Hepialidae; genus Druceiella; species Druceiella hillmani. Next base: position 19,289,486 of record JAYKKI010000001.1, read on the forward strand.
TCTGCATTTTATTCATGTTAATGTGTCCCAATAGATTGGGATCTATGATGCCAAAACTCAGGAGACTCCAGTATTGCAGGTAATAAGCAAGTGGGCATTTTTAACCTATAAACTCCTTAATAAGAGGAGTAGTAAAAACTAGTGTTCTTTTTATTTATAGATTTCACACTCGTTATTCGTAAATAATACCTTACTTCCTTTTCTAATCAATGGACTAACTGGTAATAGATTTTTAGTTAGATTGGGAATACATAACACATTTTCAATATTAACCTCAAAATCACACTTTGGAGTTGAAGTTGTGATTTTGACATTTTCACAACATAATATTGGTAATTTATTTTCATTTGCCACTATAATTTCCTTAGCAAATCCATAATTAAGCGCGTCAACTACTCAACGTTGATTCCACCAGCCACCAGTCATGTTTAAGAAATGATTCATTAAAAAACACTGCACTAAATGCATTAGTGGTTTCTTTTTACTTTCAACAATATGCTTAGAGATATGATCAGTGGTTTTTAATATTTGATATCTATAACATTTATAATATTTGATATCTTGTTTAATTAAAATTATTTCATTTCTTATATTGGTAAGAGAAACATACTATTATACATGTATTAGTCATATCATTATCTTCAAGTTTCATTTCAATCAATTTTGACTTAATGGCGTCATCATGCGTTTGCTAGAATATTCGATGGCCATTATTATGGGCATATATTTTTAATATAATCCAGCCAGTATGTAGATCCAATCCACTCGGCATTAATGCAAAATCCTGTTCCTGCCAATTTTTGATCCGCATCAAAAATCTGAGTTACACACGATGACATCGTTCATCATTTTTCTAGGCGAATAAATTTCTCAGTAGACTAATTTTTCTAGTAAATCCTGAGTCATCGAATAGCGCTCCTAACTATTCCCACAATTTCTTCGATGTACTAAGGTTTTTAACGTGAACATAGATAGACGGATCGATAGTTAAAATAAATTTCGATTTTGTTTTCGCATCGTCTGCAGCTTCTATAGTTGTTCCCGGTTCTAGTTCTATACATTTCACCATTCTTCTGTCTGTATTTTCCACGCCTTTTAACTAAGGTAATCTAACTAAATAACTCGATGTAATACTGGTCATAATTTAATCGAGTTATACAAAGTGAGCGAAATACAAATATATTGTCCATCAAACTGATAATACTGACAAATATATAAATAATTCACAAATATCTGGAACAACATGGGACTGGACGCATACCTGTTGGAAAATATAAAGAAATGAAAAGAAACTATCAATGTTTAGCGTCGAATGCTCCAATTACTTAACCTTCAACTTTTATTCCGAGATAAAGTCATATTTTTTTAGGTTAAACCTGAAAAATAATACATAGATATTAAAGGCTTCTAACTTATTAAAACGAGTTTTGCGTGCCATAGCTAACTGATAAAGAAGGACTCCAGTTTCAATAGGCAAAAATTTTGAAATCTCAGTACTTAATCCCCGAAAGCAATGACAATAGTTGAAAATCGAATAAAAGTATTGGAATAAATGGGATGTTACATATAAGTTCCATTTGCTATTTAGTCTGCTTTAAAATAATATGACGTTATAGCATAGATACAGACAATTTTCTATTGACACTGAATTAAGGAAACTTATTCATACACAATAATTCCCTTCACACAATAGCACTCCCTAGTGATTACAGTATTATCCTCTATCCGTCCTCTGTAACTTTAATAGAAATTACCCTAAAACCTCACTAATCGTGCTTAATAACGGATAGCGTCCTTTATTATAGTTTTGAAACGTAGCCCTTATCTTTATCTCAATGGCAGGCTTACGGCAGGTATATTCATTGTTCGTCTGAGCCTAATGGGCTACAAAAGGCTAATATTGATGAAATTAATAATATCTAGCGTGAATGCTAACTCAAAATATTTTAATGAAATGAGAGTGGAAACATTAGTAAAATTGATATATTAGTTATTTCCTAAAAATAACTAGTGCCACAGTGACGACTAATAAAATTCTTAGTTTTGCTGACTAAAATTTTTAGTTTCCCTTTACATTTTTAGTCAACTTCTAGTGTTGTGTAACTCAAAAGCAAAAGAACCTACTTCTTATAAGATCACCTATATTTTCGTCTGTTTTTCGCAATAAACTTTCTCAAAAGATATTTGATGTAAATACTTCATATTTGACAAATTGGCACAGCATATTATTGCTCATAAAATACGATAGTTAACACTAAAAAATATTTCGATGATAATTACTATGGGGGAAAAGATTAAACATTTTTTTGAATGTAAATTCTGAAAATGATTACAGAAAAAATGTTCATCGTCTCCTCTAACATTGATAAAGTTGAAATTAAAAAGAAACAGTGTTATTGTTTAGTAGACAATATATTCACACGGTGAAAAATATTATTAATATTTGTAAAAGGTTTAATAGAAGTACTATATATACCCTACAAATTTTATATTTTTTTGATGAACTGAAACGATGTTTTTTTTAAATTCTTTCAGTTTTTCCCTAACTTACATATCTTTGTGTAAGCTTAATTATTCGAAAGAATTTTTTTTCTAAAACTAGATTTTTCTTACATTATTTTCTTTCGTAAATCGCTTAAATATATATATATATATATATATATATATATATATATATATATGTGTGTGTGTGTGTGTGTGTGTGTGTGTATAACCTCCTGCTTATGCTCTTCAGACTTTCCTGTCTTTATTTGGTCGATTTTTGAATTAATTCAATTAATTTTTGGAAACGTCATTTTTCTCTCATATACTTAATTTTCCTGACTTTTTTAAAAAACTTCAAAATGTTGCATTTTAAATAGTCATTAATCTTAACAAGTAGTGCTAACCTTTATCGAGACGATAACTGCAACCCATATTAACAAAATGTATATATGTATATAGATATATACTATTTGTACAATTAGCAATAAAAAACTTCCCCGATACACGAACACATTTACAAAACTTAAATATATATACTCCACTTTGATTTGACACTGATTCTCCACCTCAATTTTACTTAAAAAAAAAATTTAAATTTTTTTAAGCATGGTAAACATGTGCTAGCACATTTCGAATAAATGTTATCTCATAAATATCTAAAAAATCTGGTAACAAAAATAATGTATCTTTGTTTGGGATTAGAAAGCATAACGCCATTTTTTGTAAATATATAGAGTAAATACATCGAGAATTACTTGTCGCGATATATTTTCCGAAAAGCGATTCGCCCCATTATCGGGGAAAAAAATTGGAAAAAGTTGATAAACAATTTTTCTCCTTTTTTTAAATGACATAAGAATATCATGTAAATACTTTGATAATCGTAAATTGATCTTACTAGTCATGTTTGATTTTGGGATAAGAACTATCTAAAAATTATTTTTATTTTATTTTTGTTTGATAAAATAAATGTTTTGAAAGAATCATAGCAAAAAAAACTTTATTTCTCTAGATTTCGGTCTTTAAAGAATATCTCTGGGACGGTTGATTTTTTTTCAAATTCACCAAACATATTACAGAATCCCTTTCAATATCTTAGTTCTCTGCGGCAATTAATCTTGTCTGTTATCCATTTAAAGTCTATCCTTTAAACATAATATTTTTAAGTTTATCGCATGTAATATAAGTCATTGTATATAATCTGCCTCCTTGGTGCTATCTCAATTTTCAAAATAAAATAACTCGTGAAAACTTGATTTCTGTAATACCTAAAGGTCTGAGCCCACTTTTTCTTACATAATTTTCCTGCGAAAACTCCGAGTCCAAACATGGCAGCTTACCATCAAATCTTACCTGACTTAATTTAATTTAATTGAATGACAACTAAAAACTCAGATATTGAACATATTTGACGTTAATTTTGTAGAAATTAATTTTTCACAATTAAACCAAATTACGTAATATTGTATTATTTCCACTTTCTTTAAGTTCTTAACCATAAACTAAGTTTCATTGTATTACAACATTTTCAGGTGGGCTATTAGCAAAGATCAGTCAGTATTATAACATTTTCAGGTGGACTATTAGCAAAGATACTCAAACCAATCATATTTGCCTACCTGAATACTTTGTACAACGAAACCTAGGTCGTGGTAAAGAATTTAAAGAAAGTAGAAATAATCCTACATCACGTAGTTTCAGTTAATTGTGAAAAACTCAGAGTTCGAATATAGGTATATCTTTGTTATATTATTAAAATAAAAAACTTTAACCTTCTTTACCACCTAAGCTGACAAAATTTTAATTTTCTTAAATACAACTTCCGTCATTAAGTAAATATTAAGCGTAAAAAAATTAAATAATTATCTTCTAGCAGTTATATAATATAATATTTTTACAAAAAGAATTAACATTTCATATATTCATGGATGAGAGAAATAAAATTCGGTAACAATATTTAAAAAAAGGTCTAGTATTGAGTTACAGAATATTGTTTCAAACATAATACTACATTTGAAGAATAATTGGGTTTGTTTAATGAAATTTTGCTCGGCATAATTTCAAAGCGTACTACTATTCGTATATTTCATTGTAACATTGAATTAGGTTACAATTTTGTTTAATATCAAAGCCATAAAGCGCATAGAAATGGAATAAATATACGGCAATCAATTTGATGGCGACGTTACACTCGCTGAAAGAATCCAATTAACCCCATCAGATAAACCGAGTCGTACATCAAACTTCCCCGCTATATTGATTGAAGAACGTTGAAACCACTTAATCGAAGAAGCTTCGCTATAGGCCCACTTGTAATACAAAAGTTAGGTTCTTTCCTGTTGCATATATATATAGATCGTATAAGTACATATGTACGGGTAATTTTGAGTATATTCTAGAATATATGCTTCACCCTGCTTGTATGATAGATTAGATTAATCCTTAATTTAATTTAATACCGATCTACATTACCTACACTTCGTTATAGTAAATACTGGCATCGTCGATTTTAGAGGCAAATAAAAAATGTTCTAAAAGTGTACGAGTACCTATATAGACTATAACCATATAATTGTATAAAATTGTATGTATTATTTTTTAAATAAATGTGGAAACCATTAAATTTCCACCGAAGGAACATTTTGTAAGACTAGCATTAATAATATTTTTTAATAAATGTTTCCAGTTTCATTCTCTCTCACAATTTATGCAGTTATTAATAATTAAAACGACAGATGTGCGAAGTGTATTAAATTATATGAATGTGAGCCAACTACGACTGTAGTTAATAGCTAATTTTTTACTGTGACTTTAATTTCTTCGATTTTGATTTATAAATGTTTTGTGGATTTTAGATTCTGGGTCGAAAAAAGAAACAAAAAAAAACAAACGATTAAGAAAGCATATATTAATATTTTATTAAATGATATCATTGCAATAAATTTTATCGACAAATAATTTAGCTATTGTGTCTCGAATAAGAAACATATTAAGAAATGAAAAATATTGGTTCAGGCTCTAGAATTCAAAGATATGTTATTTAAAACATTTTGCAAGAACATTATAATTTTCGCTTCGTTTATTGATTCCATTATTAATGTCATTTAATACATTCTCATACATTGATTCAGTTTTTTTTGACGTCTAGCTACCACTGATGTGACGATTTTTTTTATATTCTCCTGAACCATAATCAACAATGCAAACAAGGTCAGATTACAATACTTCAAACCACCATCTGCATGTGATCGCTAACAACAACATTCGACAATAAATCTTCCAGTCGGCCGTCACACAAATAATTTTCCGAACGCACTTCCGTAATTCCGTAGTTCTACGGCGGAATTAAATTATGAAAGAGAAAAGTGGATAAATATTATGGTCGAGCTGCAATCAGTTCTTAAATGCATTACGCTGAGCCATAAATATGAAACTGCTGTACGGGCTCTCATATAGAGAAACGAAAAAACGCATCACAACACTTTTAATTAACAAACAGAAGCGACAGACGATACGGCGCGATGCTACACCCACACTTTCCTTTAGAAACCTAAAGCCCTAATGAAAATGTTATTTAAACAAACTTATTATAAACTACAGCTTTTGTTTGAATTTTTAGGCCGTGATTTGGGCCCGTAATCAAAGCCAACTGCTCTATGCGATTTGGTGGTTTGGATAACTAGAATTGTGTCAACAGGTTTGGTGTCTATTTCTGTTTCACCTTACATTCACATTAACTTCACAGATGTTTTCCTTTCCTTGCGATTATGTAATACTTTACGCTACAAATATGAATGACATGTAGGACTCTGTGATTAATCGTGGGTACAATAGTGATTTTGTCGATGTTTTTTTAATGGTGAGATTAAATTTATCGTAGGAACAAATGTCTACATATCATAAAGGCATAAATGTTACACGTAAAAAATTCATGGACAATTATTGTTTTAATAGTCTTCAAAATAAATTGTAGATATTAATTTAGATAATATTAGTTGGTGAGGTACTCGACGAAATGACAGGTTTGATTACAATATTATTTTACTTCACATTTATTAATATTAATTTCCAAATTAAAGTTTTATTTATGAAGACATAAGCGATTGACAAATTCCTAACTAATAGAAATAAGAACTGAAAATAGAGAAGTTAGTAATTATTTCTTCGTAGGTATGAGCAAAATAAAGTAGATTTATTGATTCTCGATTTTATATTGAAAATATTAATTATAAGTTTTCTTTCAATATTGTCGTATTTAAGAGTAATTTTAAAAAAACATAGTGGCAAGAGTGCGTAATACTTGCGATGTTATTTCATTTTTACGGATTATCAATTATTTGTTTACACAGACAACTTTAACTGAAAATTTATTTAAAAATTTTAAGAATATAAAGAAAAATATTTGTGTTCAGAGGAAATTACGCACGATGTTAGATTTAACACATATAAGTTTGGTACAATATTTTCAATTATGTAATCCATTCATAATTTTCTTCCTTATTACACTGGTTTTTGGTACGAATAATTGCGTTTGGGCATTAAGTTTTAGTGTAGAAAAATATACACAAGACTTCGATGAGTTTCTTTAACAAATTAGTACATACGATGGACTTATCATAATTTATTAATATCTGTATAATAATAAAATAAAAACGTTTTATCTAAAGCGTAATTTTTTGTGTCTGATCTAGAAATACCAAATGCCGTAGTCGTTTCAAATGATTCAGAATTCATTTTAATAAAAGACAGTATCATGCCTATACCGCTATCAGAATAAAAATTTAATTATTTAAGAAATATTATATCAACTTCATTAATCGTAACAATTTTTACACAGATCAATTAAAAGAACATAATTAATACGTATGTAGTTTGTATAAATTGTTTACATTGAATGCTTACATATAATACATTGACATTATATGTAATATGGAAGGAAATTGACTTTTTTTTGTACACAGATAAGAGGTCGATTGTTCAATTAAATGGGCAACGTGAACTCAGAACGGTGAACTAAATAAGTCATTTACTGTGAAAATATTGTCGCTTCTAAGCTACTTGCAAACATGTGTTGTGAGGTTTTTGCAATTGCAAAGGTCCACAATTAAATTAAACTACATTATGTAGTATTATTTCTACTTTCTTTAAATTCTATACCACGACCTAGGTGTCATTGTTTTACAACATCTTCAGGTGAGCAATTAGCAAAGATCTTTGCTTTTCTAGATGGTGGTAAAGAACTTACAGGAAATAGAAATAATAGTACATCACTTAGTTTAATTTAATTGTGAATAATGAATTTCTACAAAATTAACGCTAAATATGTTCAATAATTGCAAAGGTCTTTTTGCTACTTTTGTAATTATGATCAATCACTTCACTCTGCTAGAGTAAGGCTAAGGTTTATTAGTTTCTAACTGAAACAATAATGATAAAATTCATGAAATCTTTTAAATCAACTAATATGGATATTTTAACATATTATATCTTAGTGTAAATGATAAACCGTGCATTTATAAAGTTTCATTTACTTTGTTTCCCAAATTAAATGTAAAACTGTAGCTGGGGACTGACGTCGCAAATTAATAAACAGCAATACGCAGCTTGCTAGCAGCAATGGTACTCTCGTCATAATTCAACATAATCACAGCCGTAGAGAATCTTTAGGTTACACTACTGCAAGTCACGAGCAGATTTTCTTTTTGCGTCGCTTTCATTTTATACTTTGTGTAATTAAGTGTAATTGTTAGCGAATTGTTCATTAATTATGCTAAGCTTAGAAATAAAATAGTGAGATACGTCTATAATATAAGGTCAGAAAAATAATATTTGAAAAGCAAATTTGGTAACGACACATCATCAGTTATATAGTAAAAAATTTCAATTTGCAAATTTCTATTTTAAATTTTTTTATATCCAAATCACGGGAGACTCGACTAAATGTATTAGCACTGAATAAGTACTATTATTTAGTTAATCAATAGCAGGTGGATAGGATTAAGGGCACTATTTTTTCTACCACTTATTTTTCTAATATAACCGACTTTGATATATAAACCTGACCTTGATACACAGAATTTCATACCAATTTAAAAAATACCCTTAAATTTTGACTTAAGTATAGATAAAAATTAATTAACTCATAAATGTTATGCGGTTTATGAACTCAAGTTTCACATAGCTTTGCCTTACTAGAATCGAACCTTGGAAAATTTATTCTGATTAATGAACCTTAATATTTTTAATATTTTTTCGAAGACATTTTATATTTGATAAAATAAGATTATGATTCGGAATTATGTGTTATCCAAAAATAATAAGCCTAAATAATAAGTTACAATGCATGTGTTCTAAAATGTTACGTTAGAAATATAGAGAAAAGTAATTTTAAAACAAAAGTTTTAATAATTATGTTTATTATTAAAACTAATTATGTTTATTAAAGTGGTCTAACCACTCAAAATAAATTTAGGCTTATTCTATAACTGGGAACCTGTGCCGATTTGGCTGTGCATCTGATCTTTATAGCGTCAATTTCGCGCAATTTATGTATATTATTTTCTTACAAAGTGGCTGCATCGAAACTACGAAATGACAAAATAAAACATTTATTTAGTAGAATACGTTAGTCATAAGATAACAGGTGCAACATTGCCTTCAAATCGACCTATTCTAGCAGTTTTGTTTTTCAATATACGGCAAGTAAAACTAACAGTAAGTAAGACTGCTAATCATGAAATTTGTGACTTTAATACCTTCTGGGGAAAGAATAACAACGAGAAGCGACGAACTGGCCGCATCGAATGCGCTTACAAAATGGCCGCATCGAAACTACGAAATGACAACAAAAAGTATTTATTTAGTAGAATACGTTAGTCATAAGATAACAAGTGCAACATTGCCTTCAAATCGACAAATTCTAAAATTAATTTAGATAATTTCTTTGATTTTGCGCACGCTAATTCCCTTGACCTTCTTATGAAAATAGAAGAGAATAAAATATTGTTACATCGATATAGAGAACCGGTTGATAAAAAATTAGGGGAAAAAGAAAAGGCTTAACAAAGAAAATAGGAGGAATAAGAGAAAACACATGTCATCAATGAGTGAATAATTTTCCTCTTAGGAGATTTTTTTATTTCAAGCAAAAGATTCATGTTATATTTATCCAGTAGTAGTAGTACTGAAAGTCTAAACGAACTTTTCTCGGATATTGTTGCGGGTTCAACAACATCTCAAACTGCTATGAGGAGACTTAGAAAATATTGTATTACGACAAAATTAGTTGCAGCTTTATATATATATATATATATATATATATATATATATATATATATATATATATATATATATACACATATATGTGTGTGTGTGTGTATGTCGGTGGAGCACAAGGGATTCTGTTTTCATTCTCTTGGACTGCAATAGAATCAGTGGGTTTTGACGAATTTTTAATAAATGAGATATTAATACAATTTGTTCAAACACAGACTCGGAAGATGAGAGCAGAGGCTATAAAAACCGATTTTCAGAATAATATTCTCGAAGTCGTAATGATCCACTAGGATGGCGAATTATTACCTGCTCCAGATGGTAGAAGTTCGAAGAAAGAACGACTGCCGAATATTATTACTTATGAATACAAAGAATAACTTCTCGCTATACCAAAACTACACAGTTCGTCAGAAAATGAGAAAAATTTTGCTGTTTCAAAGTACTTGAAGATTGGGATCTTTATGATAAGATATAGACAATGCGTTGCGATACGACGGCTTCCAATAGCTTGTGTTCTATTGAAACAAAAATTAAAAAGACAGCTTTTACTTTTTATATATTTTCATCATCATTACGAACTCATTCCGAAAAATGTTTTGACGCAAAATTTCCTTAACTTTCTAGCATCCCAGATATGAGGTATATTTTTAAAAAGTTTTAGGGACAGTTAGAAGAATATTGATCAACATTTTATCTGAACGTGCACTTGCACTGATTTCATAAAGATACATTTAAATGAGAAGGAAATTAATGAAC